>WWET01000682.1:567933-582833 GCA_011038615.1 Limnodynastes dumerilii | reverse complement strand
TAAACTCCCACCAGTAGAGGGCGCTCTAAAGTTAAAGAAATTAACAGTAGAGTAGTACTGTTATTTTCTTTAACTTTAGTTCAGTGGCTACAGCATGGATACAAATTGTAAACATGCTGAACTTAGAAATTTTTCAAAACACACGCGATGTGCCGTGATTAGTCAAAGGGCTATTCGCGGTGAGTTTTTCATTAAAATCACCGCGAATGTTTCATTAAAGCATCGCGGGCCATCGCGTGAGTTTGAAAAAATTTGCATGTTAGTGAATTAGGGTCCAAAAAAATCACCAATTGCGGGTCATTCGTGGCGATGGGCCGCGATGACCCGCAAATTGATTTTTGGGAAAAAATTCGCGCTTAGTGAATGAGGCCCTTGGTGTGACTTAGTGTATATGCTTATTTATAGATGTGTTAAGTACAGTTTTGAGGTATATATTAACTTTAAGAGGGTCGCAGGGAGGTGCTATACCTCCATGCATCAGGATTTGCACAGTATTGATAGTATTGTTCCCTTAGGGAATATGCAGAGTGAGGGTGGATCTCTATTTAGGCACACAACGTAGAAATAGTGAGATAAAATAAAGAAATGATTGCAGAATGCGTCAGAGTGTAGGAATAGAATATAAGCCCTAATAGTCTAACATTTAATCTGTGTATGGTTTACTTCTAATGAACAGTAGCGGGGGATAAAAGTCCAGAAGCAGATTAGGAACGTAAACTCCATAAAATGCTGGGGTTTGGCTATACTTGTACATATAGAAGCTGCCTGTGTAAAACACAGGCTCTATTGAAATGTAGGATGGCGTGGAGGATCTTCAGATGCTGACCACGACAAAGACTAGGTAATGCCACTTATTAAAGAGCTAAAATATAAATGCCACATATGTTAAAATTAAGATTAAAATTAAGACAAGCGTATAAAATAGTAGTAAAAATATTTTAATGAAGGTGATATCTAATTATTCATCATTAATAATTAATAGTATATGGTTATTTAGAATTAATCAGTGGGGCGAGCTATGTACATGGATGGTTATAGGGAACGGTAAAATATGGAGATTTTCTGTTAAAAGTGGTCCAACGATAGTGGGTACGCTTAGGTTCTTCACTCCTTCCTGAATCTACACTTCCATCCCACATGCCCCCGGTGTAAACTATCATCTACTATTCCCTGTCTTCCCCAGCGGTCTCCCACCGGGTACTGCCAGGGCCCAACCTGCTTAACTTCCAAGGTTGGTGGAGATTGGGTGTAGCCAGGCTGGTATGGTCGTAGATGTAGGTCCCAGGGACGGAAGTTCAGGGAGGAGATCAACAGGAAAAGAGGATTGCAGAGCCAAAGTTACAGGTCATAGGAACCACTTTAATTCGAAATCAAGATTGAGGCCCTTCGGGGTGCAGGTGTCGAGTGTGTATATAAGCTGCATCTCTGTACGGGCCAGTCTTGTTTCGGTATCTTTTTTTCACCAGTTTTCCTTAATTAGTTTAATGCCCGTGAAGTTAATAATGTTAGAAGGATCACAGTTATGGCAGTCCTTAAAGTGGGAGGGGACTGAATGGGTCGTCATTCCTTTCTTGATATTGCGGATATGCTCGCCCCATCTGACTTTCAACTGTCTGGAGGTTCTGCCTATGTACTGGAGTCCGCATTTGCACTCTAGCACATAGATGCAATTTTTTGAGTCACATGTAATAAAATCATTAATTTTGTGGGTTCTACCATTACTGTGGGATGTGATGGACTTGATTTTTTGAAGGGATTTGGTAGGACATGCTAGACACATGGTGCAGGACCCACACTGGTAAAAACCTTTACTTCTTATGCAATTCTTCTGATGATTCCCTGTGAAGTTGGACTTGACCAATTGATTACGTAAATTCGGGGCTCTTTTATATATCAAGCTAGGTTTAGGGGTTATGTGGGGTAGGAGGTCTGAGTCTTGTAGTAGTAGGTGCCAATGCTTAGATAAGATGTTTTTAATCTGTCTATGTTCCCCGCTATATTGGGTAATGAAGGATAGACATCTGGGGTTCCTATCATTATGTGTAGTTTTTGGGATTAGCATGGAGTCTCTATCCATCTGTAGGACTCCGTTAAGGGTCTCCTCTAGGAGTTTATGATCATAGCCTTTTTCTTCAAATTGAGTTTTCATAGTGTTTAGTTGGTTTTTACAAATGTTATTGTCCGTACAGTTCCTCCTGACTCTCTGAAACTGACCTTTTTGCACATTAGTGAGCCACGGGAGAAAGTGGTTGCTTGAAATAGGGATAAAGGAGTTATTATCAGTACTTTTTATGTAGTTCTTGGTGCAGATAAGGTTATCCTTGGTGTAAATGGTTAAGTCTAAAAAATGTACTTCACATGGACTGATATTGAATGTAAGGATAATATTGTGATCATTGTGATTCAAAAATTTACAAAACGACTCCAAGGCCTCATCTGTCCCCTTCCAAATAAACAAAATGTCATCAATGTATCTCTTCCAGAGGACCAGAGGTCCCCCCCTGCCATTTCAATGGCTTCATCTTCCCATACTGCCATAAATATGTTCGCATAGGAGGGGGCGAACCTGGTCCCCATGGCGGTACCCTTAATTTGTAAATAGAAACCATCATTAAAATGGAAATAATTATTAGTTAAAATGAATTGTATGCCTTTAATTAAAAAATTCTGAAGTTTGGGTGTGTACTCAGATGTCATGAGGAACTTACGCACAGATTCCACTCCCTTATCATGATCAATTATCATGTACAGGGAGCTTACATCAGCTGTGACTATCTTATATCCTTCCTGCGATGTGATGTCTTTTAAAATTGTTAAAATGTCCCTGGTGTCTTTAAGATAGGAATTAATTTTCCCAATAAAAGATTGTAAATGAAAATCTATGAAAGCGGAAAGGTTAGCTGTCATGGAATCAGTTCCCGCGACTATGGGTCGTCCCGGGGGATTTTCAAGGTTTTTGTGAATCTTAGGTAAAATGTATAAAACAGGGACAGATGGTGCAGAGTTAAAAAGGAAGTTTTTCTCTGCACTAGTGATAGTACCTGTATCTAAAAACCTGGTTAAAAAGGAATTAAAAAGGGATAATAGTTTATTTGTCGGGTTAGATTTAAGTTTTTTGTATGTGTCTTTATCGTTCAATAAGCGTTCTACTTCTTTTTGGTATTTATCTTTGTCCATAATGACTAACCCCCCCCCCCCTTTATCCGCTGGTTTTATGATAATATCCTCATTTTATTTTAACATATCTAAAGCTAATCTTTCTTTCTTAGACAGATTATGGAGGGTTTTTTTTCTGTGAGTTAGTACACATGGCTTTGAAGTCTTTGATAACAAGTTTTTCAAAAGTTTCTACAAAATGGCCTCTCTTATGTTTGGGAAAAACCTTTGATTTGGTTTTAAACTTATTTGTGTCGGGGGTTTGGGGCTTATTATTGGTCATAACATTATTGTTATTCTGGGAATTATTAAAAAATTTCTTTAAAGTTAATTTTCTAACAAACTTTTGAGTGTCTAGAAATAGCTCAAAGTCATTTGATTTATTAGTAGGGGCATATTTTAGACCCTTCTCTAACACCTGTTTTTCTTCCTGGGTGAGAATATGTTTGCTAAGGTTAAAAATGGAGGTGGTATTAGAAGTGGTAGTTAAAGCATTATCGTCTGTTATGTGTTTATTGCGTTTATTCGCTTTATATTTTCTACGTCTCTGATTCCTGTTACCACCTCTTTTTCCTCTTTTGTGTGTAGTCCTTGAGGAGGCCCTTTTTTGAAAAAAGTTTATGGGGACCGAGGTCTGTGTCCTCCCCTGTACAAAAAAGGAGTCCTGAGGTTATCATCATAGAGTTGGCTGTACCTGTTATGTAACGGGATATGGAAATTATCCCTCCTTGGGTCTGATCTGTGGTGGGGTCTAAATGGTGTTCTAAAATCCTCGTTCCTATCCCTATAGGCGGGTCTTGGAGTCCTGAATGGAGTCCTGGGTAAATGAGGTCTCTGGTGATTCTACCACTGATGTTCTCTATCATATCCCCTGTAGTCCCTAGGGGGTGTTCTTCTATGTGGAGTACCTCTATGGTGGATGTGTCTAGGGGTGGTTCTCCTATTCGGTGGTGGTCTTCTATACGGTGATCTAGTCTGTGAATAAGGTTTCCTATGGATGAGTGGTGGTGGATAATGGGGGTTATGTACTGTCTCTCTATTATGATGCAATGGGGGCGGGATAAATTTATTGGTGTTATATGGTCGTTGGAAACTAGTTCCATTGTCTGTAGTTCCACCACTTTCTATTTCCATGGGGGTTTCTTCTTCTATTTGGTCCCTATCTCTATTGAATTTACCAAATTTCCTCTGAATAATTTTCTCCTCATTTTTCTGAACCCTCATGTTAATCCTTTTTTCTATTTCCTTAAATTCTTCTGTGTTTGTGTAGGGGGTAAGCTTGGTTTGTAATTCTTCTATTTCTCTTTTTGTTAACGTCAAAACTTCTCCCCTTTCATGGATAATTCATTCCATGAGGGAGAAGGAGCATTGATCCAAAATTGTATCCCATTTCTCGTGGAAACTGTTATTCTTAATTTCAATAGAGGCTAATTTTTCTATTTTGAGACCCTTGGGTACAATCTTTTCTGCTAAGTATTTTTCTAACCCTGCTATCTCCACCCCAATTCTGCTTTCTTTTAACAGAAGATATTCTAATTTGGAGGTCATTTTTCGATAATCCTCCTCTCTAGATTCTATAGGTTGTTTCCTAAGCATGTGTTGCAATCTATTGCATCTATCTTCTATTGTGTAGAAGTGGCTAGGATAGAGTGTGTATTGTATAGTGGTGACTAGGATGCAGTGCATATTGTATAGCAAAGACTAGGATGCAGTGTTTTTTGTATAGTGGTGACCAGGATGCAGTCTGAATTGTTTAGTGGTTACTAGGATTAAGGGCTGGATCTAATCTTTATAAGTACAGCCACTCTCAGACTGGCAATGTGCATGCCAGATGTTACATGAGGGATCTCCATACGTGCATATCTTCCGCCCACCTAAACTCTGTAAATTGGGTGAGGGGACCATTTAAATATTACAGTTGGGGTGGGCTTAAGGTCTTACGCATGGATCAGCAGTCAGAAGGGCCACTGATCCGCACATGTGACTTCGTGGCTTCCTTATGACAGAGGAAAGGGATAGGGGGAGTTCATTCCTCCCTGCATGCGGTAAACGCACAATAGGTTAGTATCGAATCCTAAATCTGAATTGTATAGTGGTGAATAGGACGCATTCAGGAGGGTGCTAATTTATAGTTTGCAAGGGAACCCTTGCACTGGCCCTACGTGTTAACATAAATTTCTACTATACAATCAGTGTTTTGTATCTCTGTGCAACTTTTTCTTGATTAATAGTTAAAAACTGAAACAAGAGAAACATGAAGTAAAAAAATTGTCTGCTTATAGCATAAACTAAAACTCCATTGTCAAGAAGAAATAAATAATTGAATGCTTCATTCAAAATGTCAGAGGGCTGTCGAAGTGTGGTTATTAAAGTAGTGTAAATGAGTGCAGGGCAGCACTCAACATCATTTGGAAGGGTGATATGGTTCAAAGGGAAGGCTAATTATCATGCAGCAACAGTTGTTACAAGTATCATTTGCGTTATTGCTGTTATACAGTTTGGTTGAATAATAAATGCATTCATTTTCTCACCAGTCACTGTACAATTCTATTGCTCTTTGCACATGTAATATTAATAAAAGGAGGCAGCAGAGTCACTGGTAGATTAATATAAGAAGTGATAGAACCGCAGCTCCAGGCTCACTTCAAAAATAGGCCTATGAGGGAAGCTGTGCACTTTCTTCTTACTTTTTATCAGTATAATAATTATAAAACTGATTCAGATAGAATAAAAAATACTTTGTTACCTGCTCACTTTTTAAAGATTCTTGCATCATGGAAGGACAAAAGGAGCATAGTGAACCACAGCCCAATATTTGTTCTCCAAGTGGCTAATCCACACACATCAATTAGTCAACTGTGTTGTACATTATAACAGTAGTGCAAAATAATGAACAAAGGGTCTGATCCAGTCATAGTTACGACAGGGGAGTTATGCATGCAGCGTGTGTAATTCCCCTGCCAGGTTACATGTGAACATTCTTGGTATGCTTACGTGCCAGCTGGCATATATAACTTTGTTACGTACGCCAGCCGGTACACAAAAGGGGAAGAGCTCTCATTTACGTTCGTCGTATCTCTGCCATAGAGGCGGAGATAGACATTTAAATTAGGGTTCGGAGTGGGGGAAGGCCCGCCATGACTACATGTGCGGCCGTAAGGCCGCAGACCTAATCGTAATATTCAAGGTAGTGTTATACCGGTAATCAGGTGGAAGCAGGAACAGGTACCCGAGGACTGGTCTGGAACCAGAGGTCCTGTGGATGGTTTCCCGCGGTGCAGGTAACAGGACCTGGAAGCTTGGGAGCGTGGCGGGTGAAGTCTGAACCAGGGCGCGGAGTCTAGCAGGACTGTATTCTTCACTAGAGCCTCTGAAGGTGAGGATAGTCTGGTGCTGCCGGTTTACCCACGGGTCGCGGTCCCAGTGACGACACCCGGGAGAAGAAAACAGCGGAACAGATGGGAGAATAAGGGAAGAGACAGGCCAGAAGAGTCTGGCCTGTAACGAACAACAGAGAACACTGAACAGTGACGGAAGACAGATGGGAAACGACAGGACTAACGGACGAACTGGACTCACTAGGGCAACCACACACACAGCCAGGAAGCGGGAACCCCCGGAGGGGTTAACACACGCTGTCACACAGGAGAGACTAGGTAAGTACAACAATGGGGATTAACAATAAGGTGGGAGAAGAGGGTAATGAAAAACTGAGGTTAGAAAGCTAGGTACTGGGCAGGAATCACAGAGGGCACTCAGGAATCAAGGCACAGAGCACTAGGCAAGAGAGAGAGAGAGAGAGAGAGAGAAAGAGAAAGAGCAGGCACAGTAACTGTGAACAGAACTATAACCAGCACTGAGCTGCTGCAGGCAAGGGCTGCAATAGAGACAGGTGGGCTCTAATTGGCTGGAGTCAGCCCAGCCTGAACACAATAGGAAGCGTCTCCCAGAGTTGGGAGACGTATTATGCTGCAGGAGAAGAGGAGGTAGAGCGTGCGCCTGACCGAGGCTAGCGGCGACGCTCCACGTGTCTTTGTTTATTTTTTGAAGCGGCATGTGTGGCTGGAGAGGAGGGGGAGAACCGCGCTGTGGAAAGATTGCAGTGAGCGCGATCCTGCCGGATACAGCGTGTGCGGTCAGCGCAGTATGCAACAGGTAGAAATATGGACACGTAAGTGTCCAGATTTACGACTGAGAGTGGTGAGTGCAGGGTGTGTGCACTCCCCGCTACGCAAACTTACTTACAGACCCACGCACGCACTTAATGCATGCATGCGTCTGGATCTGGCCCGAAGTGCTTAACAAAAGTCCAAAAAAGTACAATCAAAATAACACAATGTTACATAGGCCCAGATCTAGACCTACGTTTACGTTTCAACGTGTAGCGTATTTATGCTTTTCGTAATTACTATGCACTCCTCTCAATTGTATTCGTTAATTGCCTTTTTTTACGCTTGCCAAACCCTACCTTAACTTTTCCAAGCGTAACTGCTGTCGGCCGTAATGGCTGAACGTACTTATGCACCTAAGCACGTCCATACTGTACACCCCGCCTCCGAAGCGTAATTACGGGTGTCGCATGGCTGGCATGCCCCTTCGTCCGTAGTTACGTTGTTCATCCTAGTCTCGTAAGTACGTTCAGAGTTTCTGGTCATAATATGCAAAACTGCGTTTTTACGACTACGGCGAGGGTAAATACGCTAGCAGTTCTGGATCTGGCCCATAGTGACTAGGATACAGTGTTTTTTGTATAGTGGTGACTAGGAGGCAGTCTGAATTGTATGGTCACTATTATTATTAAGGGCCAGATCCACACTTAATAAGTACAGCCGAATTGTGCATGCATGATGCGGAGTTCAGCTGTCAGACTGGCTATGCGCATGCCAGTTGTTAAGTGACGGAACACGTACGTACGTGTAAAGATCCGTCCCACAGGGCGGTACATTCCCTCCGCCCGCCTAAACACTGTAATGTGGGCGGGGTAATAGCATTTATATATTACAATTGGGGTGAATTTAAGGGCTTGCACACGGATCAATGGGCAGACCGGCCGCTGTGAGTCTCTTAAACTCCGCGTGAGAGAGAGAGAAGTAACAGGGGAGTTCACTCTTCTCTTCCGTGTGGACTGCCTGACCTTTGTGCAAGTGGTAATCAAACAGTAGTGTTAGAATCCGGTCCTCTTAAGTGTGAGAAGTTGGGTTAATGGAAAACCAGTAAGGAGAAGGTTGTAGTAACTCCCCAAACATACAGTGCTCTCTACTGTCCTGCTATTGCAAGATGTTTTCATACATTTTTTCCAGGAAATAATGGTCCTTAAACATTTCATACAGAGGTGTCATTTAACAAGAGTGGGAACAAAGATGAAAAAATGATTCTTTAAACTTTTTATATTAGGCAGGAGTCTTACTTTCTAATATGTACAAGAAACTTTATATATAAAGGGTATTAGAGATTATATTTTTAAAATGTCATAAAAGAAAATATAGAACCATCATCCGGTGGAGAGGTAGAACATCCTAGGCAGCGCTTCCTGTGATTTACCTGATAGAGGACACCAGTGCTTGCAACTCAGGTAAATCTGGTCTGTCGTCGGTCCAGCTGATTACAGATTAAGCAACACCAATGAAAAACTGGTGTAATAAACCAATCCTCATTTAATGTGAGGCTTTTGAATTTTAGTGCCATGATAAGTTTCAGTGATGTTTAATAAGATGTGCCTCTGCGAGTGATCAGAAGTCCAAAGTAAGAAGATGCCAGTTTATTGAGAAAGGAGAACACAAGCTGGGTGAATAAAGGAGATTGCACATGCCACCAGGGGGAAGAAATAAAAAATCCCACTTACTCCCTCATCCTAGTATTGGCTTATGTGGGTCATATCGGACCTGATTCAGTGTTATGTAAAAGGAGTGTTTTCTGATCACTAATATACGTGGTGGCCCTTTTTTAAAAAAAATAAGTATTAAAACATTTATAGATCACGTACATATAATACAACAATAAAAAAATAACTTCCAAGGATATGGAGGACAGGCCTCCACACATGTTCCCTTCTGGAGGTCTGCAAGTCCGTACAGAAGTCAACTCTCAGGTTGCTCCCCTCTCACGTAAGGACTTGGGGCTGGATCCTGACCTACGGGCGCTTTACGGCCTGCATCGTAGTGGGGAGTGCATGAGGCACTTACGTGTCCAGATTCCTACCCTAACTTTTACGATCAGGTATGTGGCCTTATGGCTTCCCCCACCCTGTCCCCTAATTAGCATATTTATCCGTAATGGGGGGAAGCCCCCTTTTCATAAGAGCCGGCGTACGTAACGTATGTTACATATGCCGGCCCTTACTGCGTCGTAAGAAAGTTGTGCGCATGCGCACAACCTTCAAAACAGGGGAATGACATACGACATGTACATAATTCCCCTGTCGGCCGTAGCCCAGGATCTTTTCCTAGATCCAAATCCGCAGCCATAAACCTACTTTAAAATCTCAGCACGGATCTGCTTTCCATCCAAACTCAGATTCATACAGAATGCCTAATCTCTATGCCTATCTCCACCCCTCTTGCAGGGTTTAGGCATGAGAAAAGCATCCATACGGATCTCCTTACAGACTGAAATGCCTTCTGTACACCAGGGGCCAGATTTACTAAGCTATGGGTTTGGAAAAGGGGAGATTTTGCCCATAGCAACCAATCAGATTCTAGCTGACATTCTGTTAGTATGTAAAAAGAAAGTGAGAGCTAGAATCTGATTGGTTGCTATAGGCAACTTCTCCACTTTTCCAAAACCGCAGCTATAACAGAACATCTGCCCAGGCATGCGCAGTGTGGTCCCAACATGGACCGAGTTCTGGATCTGGCCCAAAGTTGTGAACTGGGAAGATGACAAGTTTTGGGTAGAGTTCACTGAAACTAACGTACATGGCAAAACAGCCATCTCCTGCCTGGTAATTCTACCTAGAAGTTAATGTTTTATTATTGTGTTATATGTATATGATCTCTAGATGTTTTAATAAATATGTATGTTTTTGATTTCTTCACTGTGTGCATTATCCACTCTTCATTGGGGGACAGTGGAATAAGTGAAATGATTAATAGAGAGCATCACTGCAGCACTTTCCTTACTTCATGCTACTATTGTGAGTCAGCTAAAGAGCTACCACTTTACTCTACACAACACAGGAAAACTGACACCCTCGGGAAAGATTTACAGCACCAACATCTACATAAATCATTGAAATTTATCACTTACAGAAGATCAAACCGTGAGCTGTATTTAGAGACATTGGACCTGATCCAGATGTAATAATGTCATCCTATTTATGCAATCTGCTGCGTAAGTCAGGCTTTGCAACTGCATGTGAGCACCAGATGTTACACATCGGAATCCAGTTCCGTATGTTCAGAGTTCCATATATTAAGGCGAGACAGTCGTCCATACATTAGACTATACATAGTGGGCCGGATCCTGACCTACAGGCGCCTTATGGCCACCCGAGGTCAGTACGGCTGGCATCGGAGCCGGTGGTGCACGCCCCGTGCACTCCCCACTGTCGGGAGTAAATTCCTACCATTACTTTTACGATCAGCTATGCGGCCTTATGCTTCCCCCACCCCGTCCCCTAATTTGCATGTCTATCTCCGCCGTAAAGAATACAACATGCGTAAAGGGGGGGAAAGCCGCCTTTAGTTACGGACGCCGGCCCTTACAGCATTGTATGAAGGTTGTGCCACCGGATGATGCTTCAAAACAGGGGAATTGCAGGCGAGCTGCACGTAGTTTCCCTGCGGCCGTTCTTCAGGATCCGGCCCACTGTGGGCAGGGTGGGGAATTTAAATTGGACAGTATGAGCCGCGTTAGGTACTTGTGTACATCTGGGCATTCTACATACACAGCGATGCGGTGAGAGGGGAGTGTCATGGGAGTGCACTAGCCTCTTGTGGGCGGACTTTAGAAACTCTGGGCTGGATCCAGACTTAAGTAAGTGCTTGAATTTAGTTACTCCTGGTCTAAACCATGTTGATTTCAGGGGGAGTCAAGTTAATTGTATTCTTTGCATTAGTCTTTGCATGCAGAGATATATCTTTGAATTGCTTACTGCACACAGATACTGACCAGCGTTACTATAACACTGTTATTTAGACTTGGGATAGGAAACATCACCTCTCAGCTCTAATACTGTTTGCAACAGATGAAATATGACTCCCCTGCAATCAACATGGTTTAGCCCAGGAGTAACTAAGTTCATGCACTTACTTAATTCTGGACCCAGACCTCTGTGCGTGCAGAAAGTGTACTTAAGTCTGAATCAGGTCCATTTTCTTTTTGCATTTTGTTTATTCGCTGAAATGTATTATTTATAACATGTTACTTTATTTCTCTCACCCAGTAGACTTTAATGGTCACTTTAGTTACTTCACTTTTTCCACTTGGAGCGGAAATACAGGTAGTCAATAGGACAGGTAGCCAACAAGTTTTCTGCCCTGGGGCCCGTAGATCTGAGCTGCATCAACTTGTGAGACCTTCACTGCACGAAGCCAGGGAATACTTTTCAAGTGTGCCCACCATGAATCATGTTCAAATAATAATCTTCTGCTAATCACAAATTGTGCATTTGCTATGATCACATAATAAGTGACAAGGTGTACAAATCTCCTTGATGAAGGACATTCTCTGTGCATATGTTAGTTGGCAACAGATCATAGTTTAGAAGTCTCCTATCAGGGGACTATGGTAATGGAGAGTAATAGCAAGCTATGTTCCAAATGATAAGTTACACTGCAACAGGCAAAGGTAAATGTGGGCAGCAGGAAAGCATTGTCAAGAACAGGCTAAGATCAGGCAGATCACAGTAAAGCTAAACAGTGTACTAAGATCAGTTTAAAGGAAACAAAGGAATTGCATATTTACAGTATAATATCCTGTTATACATAAGACTAGTGTGAGGCTGACAGATTAAAATAGCCAGGGATCCTCCTTGATTGGTCACAAGGGAAACATAGGTGGAAACGAATAATTACATCCCTCAAAGGACAGAGCAGTTACATGGAAAAATAGTTCAAATGTAAGATATCTGACAATAGACAGGGCGTGGGCCAGATTTACTAAGCTGCGGGAAAGGAAAAGGGAAGATGTTGCCCAAAGCAACCACTCAGATTGGTTGCTACTGGCAACATCTCCACGTTTCTTCAAGACTGACACATAGAAGAAATAAGGGATGGGATTTAATGGAATAATTTGTGAAATATTTCTAATGGGTTGCAAGTAGGTTTACACACCACAGAGTGGTAATAAAAGACTCCCCCTATGAGTTGTTCAATTCTCAATTCACTTTACAGCCTATCCTTTTTTTTTACACATTCAAAATTTTGATGATGGCTGCACATTCCTATTTAAAATGCCTATAAGCAGAAACAAGCAACTCTGCTTGCATTTGTAGCAACCCATTGAAATGCTTTTTTAATGAGGTACATTAATGCCAGAGCATAGTAGGGATATTGCACTGCTATTCTGGCATTTAAAAATAAATAAACAACATTTTAATAATAATTAAATTATTGTGTGCACAAATTTTAATAGTGTATTTTTTCTAAATAACTGTCATTTTCGTATAAAAAAATGTGGGGCCCCTGGGGTTACCATGGGAAGAGGCGCTCTGGTCAGATGGGCTGGTGACCCCTGTGTCTATGATAGCCAGGAGGATGGTGGAGAAGCGGCGCCAGGCCTGGGTCTTTGCTTGCGTTCCCTTTGTGCAGAGCAAGCAGCAGGTGTGGCTGAAGAGCGCGACGGCGTGCTTCCAGGGCATGCAGGAGCCATTGCCGGGTAGTAGCTAGATGATGGGGTGCGGTGTGTACCGTGAGGGAGCCTATGGAAAAGCCCGTGGGGTGTAAAAGGTGCGTAGCTTGGTGTGTGTTGTCGATGGTTGAGCAGAGCCTTTGGAGAGAGAAAGAGAGCAGTGAGGGACGAGCATCTGAGGACAGTCTGAGGTGGCGCAGCTGAGGAAATAGCAGGTGTTGAGGCGCAGATTCCGTGTGTCCATTTTATTAAGTATAAATCCACATTATTTTATAAAAGAAGTGGCTACAAAGTTAAAGTAGTGAAGCTAGATTGAGTATACTGAGCTGCCTAAACTCTAGCAAAGAAACATAGTGTGACATATGTTATTGCATTTGTTGTCAGAAAGTAACATAATACTGAGAAGAAGTTGTTCATTTTACCTCAGGATATTGTTACAACAGCTATTCAAATTGTCAGATTGGATACAAAGTATAATAGATAATATTGGTGAAGGAAAAATATACAATTTACCTCAGAATAATGAATGTATACAGTCTAATCTTCTGTGTGACCGGATAAAAGTCATTTAACACAGTAACGGTAAAGAAATATATTATTTATCTCAGAACAGTAAACAGTTACAGCTCACCCACCTGATCGTATGGATGCAAGTCAATTAAACAATAGTGCTAAAGAAATAGTGAACTTTCTTGCAGTTTGATGAATAAATGCAGCTACATGGACTGCCTGTAGGATACAAGTGTAATGTACCATATACAGTAACTGTTGGATTTACTTCTACACATGAATTGTAATATACTGTAATTTTGTGCATAATGATCGTTTGGTAAATATAACTGTCATTTTGAAGTTAAGTAGTGTTAATAACAATTGTAACTTTCCATTTTTGTTGGTGCTAAAAAGGGAAAAATAATTTGTAATTGCATTCAAACGTAAATTATTATGTAATAATTGTGAAGGTTGCTGTTATAACTCCTTTACTTATATTCTTCGCTTGTTTTTAAGATAAATATTTCTTTCAAAGTACTGTTTTACTTTGTTGATCAAAACAAAGTTTCCTGCCAACTTGAAACATATAGAAAAGAAAATAGTATAAAAAATAAATTTATTTCACTTGACGCTGGTGTGCGATCACTTTGAGTTTTCTTCCATTTACTCACCTCTCTGCAATTAAGAAGAAAAATACCAGCAGTGTCATTCAGGTAAATTCAGTTCTATACCTCTGACAAAGGCGGGTGTCACAAAATGACTTGCGCTTATTACTTACATCATCCCCTGAGATGGTGTAATCTTTTCACGTAAGTGCAGGCACCATACACTGCTACTGAGCATATTTAAATGAGAAAAAAAGAACCCTTTTCTCATTTAATATTGCGGAACTCCTTGTTCTGTTAACGCAGAGCAGATGGATGCGAAACAGATAAAGAACAGACAGAAGCGCAGCTCTGAATCAGCCCCCATGTGTCTAAGCAACCCTAAGTGAATCTGCATCAATGCTGGATTCACTGGGGAAAATCAGGCCCAGCACACAAGTAGAGGCCCCAAGTCACAAACATCTCCAAAGCAGGGCTGTCAGTCAGTGCTCCTTCCCCTGTGTCTCTGCATAAGAGAGAGCTTTTGCACATTCCCATTCACAGACAGCAGAATGTGTCAGTGAGAAGAAGCCAGCAATACCGATGCCTGCATTGATTGTTCACACATGCAAAGATATCTGTATCATCAGGCAGTTTTTACTCTTTTATTTACTTTTTTTTAAATTTGGTTTGCTTTTGTTATCATACACATACACATTACACATCATGGGCCTGATCCAGACCTAAAAGCCGATCTGCGCATGCGTCAGGCAGATGTTGCCCGGCGTAGCTGCGGCAACGCCCGATCAACGATCGGACGTCCGTAGCAGCGCCATAGGGACGCTGGAGCGGACGTCCCCCAGCGTCCCTACGTTAAGG
>WWET01000682.1:537117-561043 GCA_011038615.1 Limnodynastes dumerilii | reverse complement strand
GTGTGTGTGTGGGTGTTTATGCGTAGTAAGATAGATGTAATAGTAGATTTTTAAACATGGGAGCATATGATTAAATTTTGTGTCCTCTACCAGGCCCCTGAAGGAAGAAAGAAGAAAAAAAAATGAGAGGAAGCAAAGAGGTAAGTGAACTTATTTTTATATCTATATAGGTATATGTAGTACAAGATTCAAGATTGCACAATATCAGGAATAGAGATTGAACATCAAAGTTTTGAAAATGTCCATACATTGTTTATTCGGATTACTTGGTGTACCTCTACTCATGAATGGAATTTTCTTCATGGTAATATGAACACTACATTTGGTGTGGCTGCAAGAGTATGTACAAATTACACAGCCCCTTGCTGAATGTTTGTTTTGATGCCTGTATCATTTCCTGTGACTATGCCACTTAGCAACCGATGCATTCGTTCAAGTAGTCTGAACCACAGAAGGTGGGCCTGTGTGCATTGAAATGCCAGGGCTGATTTTTATTTCCAGTCCGACCCTATTCATGTACAAAGCCTGAAGGCATAACCAGTATACATATAGATATACTGTTTTGTGGCTACTAGATCGATTATATGCCGAGGAAGAAGTGAAATTTTAAAGTTCCCCATTTGTAGGGGCCCCCTTGTGTTAGAGGGCCCTAGGAAACCGTCCAAGTTGCCCTGTGGCGGATCCTGCCCTGCGTATATGTGAATTAAATGTTTAGCTCTGCCTGTTATAGGGTAGAGTAGCATTGTGACAACGACACATGCTCATTACTGGTGTAGGTGATCTATTATCTGTTTCCATTTCATTGGACCGTATTGTTCTTTTTCTATTTTTTCAATAAATCTTTCTTCTCCTTTGGAACTACAATAATCAGATTTCCATTTATTTACCTTCAGTTAGTCTAGTTAGTCTACTACATTCTCCTTCGCCAGAAAATGGTGCTCAGGAAACTATGGGGGTGATTCAGAGATGCGATTGCGAAAAGATCGCAAATATACGCACCTTAGGTAAGATCTTACCAAGTTTCAGCCCACTGCATAAACAGTCACTCCCCTTGCAAACAGCGGCGGATCTTAAAGTTAGACCACCATTGACTAACCCTAACTCTGCGCTGTCATTTGAGATCTTAAGGGAAGTAGTAGCGTTTATTTAAGATCCTAAGTGTCAGCCCGCGCCCACTTTCCCTCATCTCCCTGCCTCCCCCCGCCCATTTTCATGCAAGTCCTTCAGATCTTAAACTTTCGCAGCACTTAAGATCTTAAGTGCTTGCGATCGATTCAAAGGTACGCTCTTAGCGAATTTACGCTCCTAACCTCTACGTAGACGGCGTTGCACTATTACTACGCATGCGCAGTTATGCGAATTTTCTAAGATCCTAAATATACGCTCCTAAGTTGCGTGAAAATCGTATCTCTGAATCAGCCCCTATGTCTTCAGGCAGTTTCCTGGTTTCTGGAGTCAGCTATCCCTGTTTGTTCAATGTGGGTGCATATATATTTTTAACATAAATAAACTACAGAAGTTGGAGATATTTATTAACAACTATGTTTTTCTATTTTACTTTAACCCACTAAGTTTCATACAGATAGACACATTAATCAATGTATGTAACTGTAAAAATAAAAGATGATTCACCTTCTATAGGTACTTAGATAATATATTTTACTCCTGAAATAGTTACAGTTGATGATTACAATTCTTTATTTTTGTTCTTTAAGAGATTCAATTATACAGACAAAAAAGTGAAACAGACAGAGAAATACAATCATACAAAATATTGATTGTGCTCAAGAAGAGAGATGTACAATACTTTATAGCTCAGAAAACCTTTCAGGACAGTTTAGCTGATGGAAACTGAATGATAAAATGATGGGTAACTCCTGGCTTATAATAATCTAGAGTCTTTTATCATACACAGAATTTAAAGCTAAACAATATAAATTTTAATCACACTAACGCTTGTACAGACATCTATCTAGCTTTATAAAACTGTGCTTCACTCTCTTATGCTAATTTCTGCATATTCTACAAAACCTGGGGGTGGAGCTGGCATTTTGAGAATTCAGACTCTTTAGATACAGGCTCTTAAAGCTCAGTGACTCTGCATTGATATAATATAGCGTATACATAAAATTCATTGGTCTGTTTGTTTGTTTGCACCTGCCCATTGTGCACAGTGGGAAAGACGTCCCGGATAACAATAAATCATATTAGACCTAGATCAGGGTCATATCATGACTGCAAGGATATACTAACACTTTGGGAAGATCTGAAAAAAGTATTAAAACAAATAAACACTGTTTGTATATGTAGGGGTCATCTAATCTATGACAGGCACTGCTGGCATCTTGTAAGGTTCCTGTTTTTTGTTTTTTGGGAGTAACAAACCCCTGATTGACAATACACAATTAGCTTCATAGTAGATCCGGCCGCCAATTAATTGGCAATAAGATACCATTTCTAAACTTAAAAAAGATGGGAATGCGACATTTACCACTGTTCAACAATTATGGATACAGATAGAAAGTAATACCTGGGCAAACCATGCTGAATTCCAGGGGAAGTTAAAGAATACTTTTGTTTCCACTTATTGCAGGCAGTTGTTGACCCTATTTTAACTGTTATTTAGACATGCGCTAGGAAACATCACTTTCAACTCTAATTTTATTCACTGCAATTCAACATGGATTTGCTCAGGTGTAACTTTACACCTATCATAAATAATAAAGAAGGTGTGTAAAAAGGCGCTAAACCTAATCCTGAAGTGTTGGTAAAAGTCTGAAGGTGTATCCCAAAGCTATACAGAAATCCACATGTATGTCCACTACAAAATCCACATCTTTCCCACGTTGCTTCCCTCCATGGGAAGGATCTCAAGAATATAGGAGGATAAAATGACAAAAGGAATAAGTTTAATATATATATCAATCAACAATACTCCAATAAAATACACCAAACTACCATTAAAATTCTAAAAGCTATCTATACCGCAAATCAGAGGTCCATATGAAAAACGTGAAGGCAGGAAGCGTGATGTACAATCAAAGTCCCGGGAAGTCGCTGCCAGCCGATCTCCATGCTCCTCTGGTCTCCGGTCAGGGTAAGTGCTGCTGGATGCTGCTGTCACGATCCTCGGTTTTTAAATAAATAAAAAAGGAGAATAAGATATTTAGTGGGTGACAATGTAAAAATGCTAAGGACTGTAAACTACCAGACAAATTAATATGAGATTTTTAGAACACTGCAGAATTAATCTGAGATTTTTAGAACACTGCAGAATTAATCTGAAAGAGTTCATTTTCTCTGTAGACACATTTGTTTAGAAGTTGATGGAAACAACTTTTACAGGTAATGAATAGATTAAAAACACTTTACCACCATACAGACTAATTAAGACATTGACATTGAATCACTTCTAATCTCTCTCATTCTTTTATTGTATTAATCCATATCTAAACTGTTTGAGTTACCTTTCCTATATTTATTTAATCAATTTATTTGTTTTGTACTGAAAGCTTAAGGTTGCTAACCTTTATATTAAGATATAATGATACATAAGTCTTTAGTATTGATGCAGTTTTAAACTGATATCCTTTTTCTGTTCCTGGGATTAGTATCCCTTTATGTTACACCTGTGGGACAAATCTGCAAGCCAATCATGATTCTCTTTAAACACCTGTTTTCATTGACTGACACACTTTGATGAAATTGTGTTTATGAAGAAACACTTTATAACATCTTTCTTATAAGAGAAATGAAGCGTTCCTTGGGACATTACTATAACAGATGACTATCAGCAATACTAAATTAATCCTCTTTTTATGGTGACAAAATGATAAGAGATAACTTGATAAGCCAGACAGTGATCAGAGCTTTGCAAATCGAACGGAGAGCCTTTACTTTTGGTCTGTTTGCGGAACAGCCCAATTCAGGCCACTATCAAAGGAGTCAGAGGAGTAAGTAAACTTTCTATAGCCTGACAACAGACAGAGTTTAGAGGAGCATTAAACAACTGTCCCCAAAATTTCCATGTGTGTTTCTTGTCTGCATATTGTAATTCAGAACAACTACCCAACAAAGTCTTGCAAACGGCTAGTGTATAATCCTCAGCCCAGAAGTTATCATTGCCAGGGTCAGATTTCCCACCATGTTAACTAGGCAAAGAAAGAGAGGTCAATATAGTAAGAACTTGAGGTAAGGGAAAGGTTACAATTTGGAGTGTGGGCCGAGGGAGATTCATTAAGTACGAACTGGCAGATAGGTGTTAAATTAGTGTGAAATGTGGAGATAGGGGTTCATTTAGTGTGAACTGGTAAATTTGTTAATACTATATAAATTTGTATAAATTTTGTATAGTATAAATTTGTTAATAGGATTTATTTTAGTGTTAACTGGTATGGGGAGTTAATTTAAAGTAAATTACAGTAAGTGTGGCTGACTTGGACTTAGGGTGGTAGCCAAATTATAGAATTAACTGGAGAGCGGATGGAGGAAAATTATTGTAACTTTTTTATTTTAACCTGTAAATGGGGGTTAATTTGGTGTGAACTGGGGGAAAATTAGGAATACTTTTGTTTATACTGAATTAAGGGGTGGATAATTTAGTGTATACTGGGGGATGGGTGGTTAAATTAGTGAGTACTGGGCTGAGAGGGTTCACTTATTGAGGAGAGAGGGTTTAATTAAGTGCAAACTGGGTTAGGAGTTAATTTAGGGTAAAGTTTGATATGCGGGTGTCACTTTGATCTGAATTGAGCTTAGGGGTAAATGAGGGTAAATAGTTAATCAAGTGTGAACCATGTAAATGGCTGGTTCATTTTGTATACCCTGGGGGTGTGCTCATTGTTTTGTAGGGGAATGGTAGATAAATAAGTTTAAATTTGTGGGTGGTGTAAAATAATAAAAATTCCATAGTGTAGATAGGGTAGATAGACAAACAAAATTTAGATTGGGAATTTTAAAATTAACTATATTGAAAATGGTACCATACATTTAATTGCTGAGTGTTCATACCACAGTGGTTTATCAGGAAAATGTTATAAAGCATCATCAAGTAGTTATACTTTATGATACCAGTATCTATCTATCCTATCATATGAGTTATATATGTAAATGCTTAATCCTCAATTTAACCCTCATTAATTTCTGGAAAGGAGTAGTCAATGAAAAGCTCTCCTAGAAAATATTATATTTATTTGGTAGCTTATCTCAGAATAAGTCTAATAGGCTTGCACATTTAGCACATTGCAATAGAATTATACCAAGGTTATTGACTTATACCAGAGCCAGAGCTCTCAGGAACATACTAAATCTATGTCTTAGAGTTAAGCTATAAAACACAGCATCCCTGCCATCTAAAAATTGCAGTGCACAGTGGAGCTTGAAAATCAATGGCGTGTGTCACTTTACAATTGTGGGGTAGCCGAAAATATTTACTAAATGAAAATGTTTATGTTCTAAATATCTTAGAAATAATAACTATAGTTTTGACATCTTGAAAAAAATGTAAATTTCACAGTTAATCATCAGTGTTTTGTATTTATTAAGAAAATTTGTTAAAAGAAAATTTAAAGAAAAAATACAAAATAAAAATATAAAGTAAGGGCTCTTTTTACATACAAGTGCAATAGAAGCTACGTTCATAGGATTTACTAAAACTTACCCTCCGCTCGCTATCCCGCGATGACATTCAAGCTTTTTGCAGTCATCGCAGGATGTCTTCCTATGAATGAAGTTCCATCAAAGGTCTGCGTATGCGCAGTGGCTCTCTTCTGGGACTTAGTAAATTGAAGCCCCGGCATGAGAAACATTGCGCATGAGCAGGCTTTTCATGTCAGGACCGGCACCTACGGGCAGATGCATCTCCCAGTGAGGTAAGTTTTTAACCTTCTTCTGTTGTTTCTTTTTCCTTTTTAATATTTTTTTTTATTTTTTTTTAAACAAATCTACTTACATATATTCTAGCGGTCTCCCCATATATACCCCCATTTTCCTCCCCCTAATAACAGCAATTAGGTGGAGAGAAAGGGGTCATATAGCCTGAGCTGGTGTTAATTTAACTCTCAGGGCCCGATTCAATTGGCAGCGTTATTTTAAAAAATTATGCAACGGAAAAAATACGACGCTATCGCCGGTCATTTAGCGTAAAAAATACACTAATTTAATGTTTTTTTTATTGCTGCGAATAAAGAGCAGGCAGCGAACGAGAAATTTAACGCAATTTAAAAAAAAAACCTTTTTTGAACATCGCAACTCACTTCCTGCTAGTAGGAAATGCCCAGCGCTAATGACAGGTTCACTGTCATTGGCCAGTGTCTGAAATATCGTTCTCACGATATTTCAGATACTGGCCAATAACCTGTCATTAGCGCCGGGCACTTCCTACTAGAAGTAAGTGAGTTGCGACGTTCAAAAAAGGTTTTTTTTTTACCAAGACACCTGCGCAGCGGCCCCTGGCTGGCAGGGAATGCTGCCGCATGCCCTGGCATCCATGGGCATGCTGATGCTTGTAGTTCTACAAGCATCAGCATGCCTTGTCGGGGCACAAGACAGGGCATCGTTAAAAATCTGCACCTCTTATAATTTTTAACGCTGCAAAATAATTGAATATAAAAAAAAAATACAGCCCGTTATTTTGCAAACAATAGAGTTAAAAATACGCCAGCGAACACTTTTACCTCAATTGAATCGGGTCCTCAGAGCGGGGTGTAAAACTAAAATATGACAAAGAGCTGGCCGGCACTGAAAAGAACAGGCCAGCGAGGTCATGCAATATTTACATGGATGGATAAAATATGATGTACCAACATCATGATATAACATATAAAGCACCGAACTGTACACGTGTCAGAAAATAATGACAACAAGAACACAAAGACTTTTTGAGGGCACTTTACTATAATAAATAATTAGACTAAAGAAAGCGCTTCACTTTGAAAGTGTGCACTGGAGGTGGCAAGTGTTCTAAAGTATGGCGGGATTTGCATATATAGTTTTACCTCCCCTTACAGTTGTACGTGGTTTCTACTGTTACTACCAGGTTCTTATGAACTTAGTAGCAGGGTCAAGAAATTTATCTTGTAAATGTAACTTCTACAGTTAAACAATTTTAATCAGAAAAATAGTTTTTAATACTTTATCATCACTATCATGGGATCATCATTGGACAACTATTCATATGTAATATAATAGCAGAGAGAGTGTTTCAGGAGGCATAGAGCAGTCTCTTAGTGGTTTAAAATACATATTTCTTGTCTCTAGTCACATTTGGAAAGATTTAAGAATTCAGTTTTGACATAGAACAATTGTTTCATTTTCCTATCCTATTTTTTCCTTGATTTTATATTGTTTGGCAGAAGTAGAAATAGTAATACTATATTTATTTTCTGATTTAATTGACTTGGAAAACTTAGCTGTCATTAATTTTGGTTAATTGTATTTTATAGTGTGGTCACAATGGAATTAAATAAAGGCCTCAGTCAGGGACAAAGGGCCTGATCCAGAGCTACGAAATTTCGCACGGCGGGCGAATGCGTACGTTCGACCGTGCGAATAAACATGCACGCCCCTAACACTCCCATAGTAAAGTACCTGCTTACGGCGGCTATACCCTACACTGGGTACTACCGTCGGCCGTACGAATTTTCGCACATAATACGCTGAGCGTACGGGCTTAGCACGCCCATACTGTACAATTTAAATGGCTATCCCCGCCTCCGTGTAGTAAAACGAGCGCCCAGGCGACCGTCGTACTGAACGCACGCCCCTCGAGCAAATATTTCGCACACAATACAACCGCTATACGCTCATGTCGTCCAGCCGACCGGAAGCTGTCATACTGGGCATGCGCAGTGCGAATTTTCATACGAAAATACGCAAAAAACGGTCGTACGCTCGCTCGAAATCGGCCAATTTCGTAGCTCTGGATCAGGCCCAAAGTCCATTGATACATACTATATATAGGTAAAATAGGTGATGAAAAGATCTACAGTAAATGCTAAAACACAATGATAAATAATATTATCACAGAACTTTAAATTATCTTAAGGTTTTATAGAAAATAGAAAGGTCAAAGGTATAAACTGGAGAGTGGGAGGTTTAGAGGAAGTGTGCAGAAAAATGTCTTCACTGAAAGGGTGCTTTATAACTGAAATAGCCCCCACCTGAGGTGCTAGAGGCAGACACAGTAGAATAATTTAAACATGGTAAGTACAGCCTTATTCCTAAACCAGAGGCAGAACTAGTGAGTTGTATGTAGGCCCAGGTGCAAAAAATATGCTTTGGCCCTGATGATATCCCAGGTAACCCAGTGTGGAGCTTTG
The DNA here is from genome assembly GCA_011038615.1 of Limnodynastes dumerilii. NCBI lineage: Eukaryota > Metazoa > Chordata > Amphibia > Anura > Limnodynastidae > Limnodynastes > Limnodynastes dumerilii. Next base: position 552,725 of record WWET01000682.1, on the reverse strand, counting down.
GCGGTGCAGTGATGACGGCTGTGGGCCTTTGTATCAGCATGGGCCTCGGTGCAGCTGCACCTGTTGCACCAGTTCCGCCCCTGTCCTAAACTAAACTAAAAATCAGTTAGGGTCTGGAGTCATAATGGTTTAAAAAAAAAAAAACTGGGCAGCCTAGATTGGCCAAGTGGCTCTTATCTGCTGTTACATTCTATGGACCGGATTCACAACCCCGTAATTCTTCCACATACGTCCTCAATTTCCCGATACTAGCTACTAGGCATGCTAGCTACTAGCTATTTTACGCTATCTACATATCGTTTCGTTACATAGATTGCGTATATGCGGTCATTAAAGACACGTAACTAAACGATACGTAAATTGCGTTAAATAGTTACTATGCATGCGTAGTAGCTAGTATCGGGAAATTAAGGACATATGTGTAAGCATTACGGAGTTGTGAATCCGGTCCTATGTTTTTATGTTTGACTACCAACTTAGTAAAATCACAGCAATGAGAACTGTCTATCCAGGGGAAGGCCTTTCCCCAAGCTTAAATATAAAAAGGAGAGAAGTAGTATGAATGCTAGGAGCTGTCCCCAAATACAGTAAAGTGAGATTAGCTGAAACTCCTGATTAGTTATGAAAATGATATGTTGATTGCATTATAAAATGCATAGTTTACACATGTCTAAATACAACCAATCTACTGCACATGTTCTGATTATACTGTTTTCCTGTGTACACAGGTGAAACACTGCCTGAGCACATCACATGCAGCTCTTGCTGTTCCCAACACATCCTTATGCAAGCAGAGTTAGGTGGGCTTTGAGACATATTCTCACATTGGATCGTATTCACCGATAAGAGTGAGTTAGGTGTCCACACCTAACTCACCCAACCTGCCCCTAAACCTTCCCCTTTTTTAAGGACCTTATGGAACTTAAGAGTGCCATAGGGCTTCATTAAGTAACCGTGTATATTTTCCTTCTTAAGAAGAAAATATGCAAGGAGAATGACTACCCCGCCGTCTCCAGCTAATCTACATCCCTCCCCCACCCTCTACTTTCTATTACCTCTCCGAGGCTGCATTGGCATGCCTCTTTCTACCTAACCTACTACGTGTGGTCTTTAAAGACCGCAAGTAATCAATCTACGTACCTAAGTGGTATGCAGATTGCGTAAATGACATACTATGCATACGTAGTAGGTCATTTCTTAAAGGATCGCACTTAAGTGTGAATTCAGTCCATTGTCCATGCTTGTTATAACTACAATTATATTTCATAGATTTAAGTGCAATTGTGTGACCATGCACTTACTGTACTTTGCCTACATGCATCCACCCCTTTCCTCCTACAAAACGTCCTCCTTCATTTAATGAAGTTAGAATGTAGTGCTATTTTAACATGACTGGCTCACAGCATGCTAGTGTATTGTTTTCTGTGAAACTTGTATGTGCTCCCCATATTTGTTGCCAAAAACACACTATAGTATAGACTGTATTCATTGACTCCTGAGGAAAAATGTGCGAGTATAGTAATTTATTTCTCCCTACTGGAGCTGATAAATCATTTTTATGAGGCACTGCATAATATGGTTCTAATAAATAAGCAATTTTATATCAATACTGACAAAATTCTTTCAAGCTTTTGTAGACCCCCAAGCTATATTGTTTACATTCCAGGCATACATATTCTTGTAATCCTAGCTTTTTCAGTAATACTAATGTTATGTGAGACCCCCCCTGCTGCAAAATATGCAGGGTAGTCATAGAAACAAGACGTGCTTCAAAAGAATGTCTGCATCTATCAATAAGACTCTTAATCCGTCCATAAAGGTTATATACATTTAGGGCAAGATACAGTCTTAAGATCGTTTTACGTACGTAAGCGTACCTAAGTTACGCATTACTAAGTGTAATGCACTCCCACTAGCACTTTCGTCTCATTTACGTAACTTAGCCAACTTACGTGTTCAGAACCCTGCCTTAACTTTTCCATGCGTGTGCGTATGTAATGCCTTGTCATTCATAACTGTCTAACCAAGCCCATACTGTAGAATTGAAATGCCTCCGTCCACCCACAATGCGCATGATCACCTTGCAGATGGATGCCACGCCCTATTGTACGACGTTATGAGCAAGATACAATCAGAGTTAAGATGAGTAACATTTGCCACGCACATGCGCAGTGCACTCCCGCAGCTAGATTTATGCATGGCACATTATTGTTACCAGTTATTGTCGTTATTAAGCCTGGATCTGGCCCACGTGGGAGATGACATTTTGCCCCTAAGGCTTAGTTCCCAACTCTCCCGGAATGTCCAGGAGGCTCCTGCAATTCGGGCAGTTCTCCCGGTATGCTGGGAGAGCCAGCAAATCTCCCGCAAGGGACTTGAAGCTCGTGGTTTCCATTAAATCACAGCCTCAAGTTCTGCCCCCCTGCCTAGCAAACTAGTGTACTAGGGACAGGGAGGGACTTGATGATGCAAATTGCATCAATAAGCCCAACCTCCATCCCTATGAAACCCTGAAAGGGGTAATTGATAGTCAAGAGGCGAGGCTTAATGACACAATTTGCATAAATCGTTGTTAAGCCCCGCCCCCTGTATGCATCAATGGCTTCCCTCTGGGATCTCCCGGAGGGAAGCTTTTAAAAGTCGGCAACGCTGCCCTAAGGTAACTACAGCAGACCTGGGAGACTCAGTATCTGTACAAAGTGCTGGATCTTGATTTTTTTCACTACATAAAGAGCTGTTCCATATCACACTGTTTTGGAACTATTTGCATACTCATTTAGTGCATTATTCTACAATTATCTGCCAGCAGTGCTGGAACCTGTTTTTACTACACAGAGAATTGTTGCATATCCTGTGGTTTTAGGACCATTTATATACTCATAAATTGCACTATTCCACAAGTGTCTGCAAAGGGTGCTGGAGCCTATCGTTCACTATACAGAGAACTGCTGCATATCTTCTGGTTCTGGGGCTATTTACATACTCATATATTGCACTATTCCACAAGTGTCTGCAAAGGGTGCTGGAGCCTATCTTTCACTATACAGAGAATTGCTGCACATCCTGTGGTTTTAGGACCATTTGCATACTCATATATTGCACTATTCCACAAATGTCTGCAAAAAGTGCTGGAGTCTATTTGCATACTCATATCTTGCATAATCATACAAGCTCTTCCATAGGCAACTGTTCTACTCAGCCTGCCTCTCTACAGCATATCTCCTCATTTGCCCATTCACTAATGGAGAAAAGTTCATACTCAGCAGCTGCTATGAAGCTCAGCCAGTTTGCTCATCAGGGCTGTAAACCCCCCACTCCTCTCCAGCAGGATGGCACATCTGTTGGAGGCAATCAGTGGGTCGGAGAATCATATATCTGAGCAACTAGGTGCTGTGAAAACCAACACCTCTGTACTAAGACAGGATATACAAAAAATCCGTGAGAGAGTGGGTGAGGTGGATGTCAGAGTTTCTATCATTAAAGACGCAGTATTTCCGATAAAGGCTCAGATGACAGATCTTCAATCACTGATGTCTTCTTTCCGCTCCAAGATAAGTGACTGTGGAGAAATAACATTTGATTTGTTGGATTTCCTGAGAAATCGGAGGCATCCCATCCAGAGGCCTTTTTTGAATCTTGGCTTATGCAGCTCTTTGGTAGAACTGAATTTACTCTGCAATTCGCTATAGATAGAGCCCATCAGATTCCCTATCAGAGCTCCCCTACTGGGGCCCAGTCACGTTCCCTTATTGCCAAGATTTTACATTTCAAAGATCAAGATGCCATTCTCCGATGGGCTAAAAGGCCTGCTAACGTTACATAACCAGAACATTTCTGCGTTCCCTGATTTTGCTGTCAGGGTGCAGAAATCTTGGGCACAATTCTTGCAAGTGAAGTGATGCCTGTGTGACCTCCAGCTCATCTATGCAATGCTGTTGACTTCTAGGTTGCAGGTTGTAGTGTAGGGTCAGGCACAGTTCTTCATAACACCAAGGCATTCAGCAAGCTGGCATGACAATGCGCAGAGTAATGTATATATCTGTATATATATATATATATATATATATATATATATATACACACATCCAAAATGGAGGCCGCTACAAATCAGATCATGAACCTCTATCTTTAAAATAAACGGTCCTAACTCTAATTTTTTAAAATATATATATATATGCACACACACACTTCTTTTGATTGACGCTGTTTGAGATGAACTGTATTTCTCCATATAGAAAATTATGTCTATGAATCCGTAGTTGTTACTTACAGTAAAAGCAGTTTTCCTGTTAGTCTGATATTCCTGAATCTCTTGCCTGCTAGAAGGCTCCCTTCACTGCTCTCGTGACCTATCACAGTGATCATGACAGCACAGCAGTGCAGGGGAGCCAGAGAGAAGCTTATTTGACTGTAATAGGTCATAAGAGCAGTGCAGGGGAGCTGAAGCACAGTATATCTGTCAGCCTGACATGTGCTCCGGCGCCCGGTTCCCTAGCACTGCTCTCATGACGTTTTACAGTCAGATAAGCTTCTCTCCAGTTCCCTGCACTGCTATTGGGACATTTCACAGATAAACTTCACATAATGAGAAGTGTATCTGTGAAATGTCCCAATAGCAGTGCAGGGGAGCTTATCTGACTGTAAAACGTCATGAGAGCAGTGCTAGGGAGCCGGAGCACATGTCAGGCTGACAGTTTAGTGTGCAGGGATTCACTCTGAACTTGCCAGGGCCTAGTCAGCTGTAATTAGGAATGAGTTCAATTGCGCTCACCCCTCTCCTTGCGCTCTAGGCGGTGGCACCGGTCGCACCACCCTAGTTACGGCCCTGATCAGCTGACTCTTGTTGCATGCTTCGAGCCTCGTCACAGCGTTTGGAAAACCACGAGCTGTGCTCTGGCGGTAATTCTCCATTGTGCGATCGCCTGAAGAAACCATCCACACGGTGAATTATCATCTCCGTCCAGGCGTCTACATAGACCGTGAGTCACAAGCCTTAGTTGGCTGTTTGATCGAGTTGCGATTATCGCACTATTAAAGCCTGAAGGCACATCCAGAGTTGTGTCAGTATCTATTCATCAATATATCAGCACCGGAGCATTACCTCTGCCATTCATAACGTTTTATACATATTAATTGGGCTCTACATATGCCTTCCCCTGTTTGAACTGCTGATACCTTGTGCATAATATTAGCAGGGGTTATATGACAAAAGACATGGTTATTGTTCTTCTTGAACCACTCTGATCTGAGGCATCTAGAGACTGATTGATCATCGCTTTTTGAGTTATATGTCTGTGCTGCTGCTGCCTGATATTATATGCCGGTTTGTATATACATGTTATTTATTCTCTGCCAAATTGTGTCTGTGAAGTTTTGATACTTTTATTCCTTACTATTAAATATTGTCAATTTTTTAGCTTTTCAGCGTTATAGGATTTTATTAGCTCTCTCTTTTCAGTAATTTTTGTCTACAGGATTAGTCATCCTTTAAGAGCAGCTGTTTGATTCTATATTGTATATTGTATACTACACATAATTTTAGATCTAGCTCCATATTAAGTTTATACTGTATACCGTATAGTTTAGAAAGATATTTGATATGTGACCCACAATTGGGACTCTAAAGTTTAGAGTTAGGACCACCCAACAGAGAAGCCTTGTAAGTGGCAGGTGGCTTAAACACATGTCTGCAGATATTTGTAACTAAGGGCTCTATAGAGATCCTTAAAAATAGGTGAACGATAGTGCTCCAGGCTCGCTTATCATCGCAGCGAGCTTGGATACTTCGTTTACCTAATTTATAGAGATGCCCCTTCATTCTGCAGGACCGCGATGTCCTGCGATAGAAGGGGCATCTTCGCCGGAGCGTCATTCGTTAATGAAGCTCCGACAATACTGGTAAAATGCTGCACATGCACCGTACGCTCTCGGCACATGCGCAGGAAGTGGCATAAGGAATCTGACAATTCCTTCATGCTTTTTTTTTTATTTTGGCAAGCGTAAAACGACAAAAGTCCGTCCATCCAAAGGGAGTGCCTGGGGGAGTCCATAGTACTTACGATTGCGTAAATGCGCTAACTAACGCATGTAGGTCTGGATCTGGCCCATTATCTGCCAAATGCTTTTCATTTATGTACTAAAATCTTAATACACTGGGTTCAGGGACAAAATTTATCTTACTTGAGAATTTCTACCTACATACAATCTTCCATAGAAAGGAAAAGACCAAGATGGCAGTTTCAATGCCATGCTTTTGATACATTAATCTGGGCAACAACTAGTCAAATCAAAGAGAGGGCTTACAGACGTACAAAGCTTTCCCTATTCAATGCAGAAGGTTGAAGTGCATTAAGCTCCTTGTACAAGGCTATAGACATTTGCTGATGTGTGCTGCATGTTCCATATATTGTGATAGGTCTAATCTTCCAGTAGGGATTTATTTATTCACTGAACCTTTGTTGAGCCTGGCCAGGCTTAGACAACATGCGGCATCATATGTTGTTAAAATAGAAGTTACAATTTGCTTTGCCTGGAATCATGCTGTAAGTAGCATGCCGGGATTTGTCATTTTTATACAATTGGAGAGCCAAGGGTTGCCTGTGTCTAAGCTATGCCTATTTGGCAATTAGCTAGTGGACAGTGCTTAATGGAACAGTAGTTGGCCTTTTTTTATAGTTCTAACATGAAAATTCTATTTTCTTTAAAATATTCCACACGATTTGCCAAAATGTTGAATTGGGGTTTTTGGGCCTGATTCAGAGATCCGATATTAACGATAGTTAGGTGCGTATATTTAGGATCGGATCGATTTTGCATCAACTGCGCATGCGTAGTAATAGTGCAACACCATGTACGTTGAAGTTAGGGTCGGAAATGCCTTAAGGTCGGACTTGTGAATTGGTCGGAAACAATTGCAATCCTAAATCCAGCAGAAATCTAGGAACCAAAGGATTTGCATAGAAATGGGCAGGGGGAGGCATTGAGATGAGGGAAAGTGGGTGCGATTACAGACATAGGGCCCTAAATATACGTAACTATTGCACATAAGGTCGGAAGTGAGTGCGGCCAGATAGGGCAACTCAATGCAGGTCTAACTTTAGGTCCAGCCGCTGTTTGCAAGGGGAGTGACTGTTTATTCAGTGGGATGTAACCTGCTCCGACCTGCCACTTAGATGCGTATATTTGCGATCCCATCACCGACGGATCTCTGAATCAGGCCCTTTATATTTATCTTGTTTAGTCATTATCATGCTATTAGACTATAGATTAGTTCAAAGTCATTGTCAGGTTGAAATTCGCTCTGTCTGCAAATGTCAACAAAGATCATTTAAGTTTAATAATACATCTGTATATTCTGCCTTAAAGTCTGTGACCTTGTTTCTATCAATGTGAAGACATATAGAAAAATATTTTCATTAATGCCTATGGGGTAGATCCAGAACTCCGCTTGTAATCCGTTTCCTAGCATAGCGTGTTTATGCGAGCGTACCTTCTAAGCACTCCCCCAGGCACTCCCTTGGCATGTACAAACTTTGGCCGCTTTACACATTCCAAGCCCTACCTTATCTTTTGGCAGTGTAACCGCTCAAGTCCGCACAAATACGTATATCCTGTGCGTAGTTACGCCCCTAAGCACGCCCATACTTTGCGATTTAAATGCAAACCCCCACCTACATTGCGTAATTTCATCGTGCTAGCGTAATATTGGCACGCTCCCTTGAACTTTTTTACGCTACTGTTACGTGAAGAGCCCTTACGCTCATAGATACGTTGCATTACGTAGTGTAACATCTGCCGCCCGCATGCTCAGTACATACAAAAAGCGTTTTTACGTCTCCACCAGGCATAAGTACGCAGGAAAACGTTGTTCTGGATCTACCCCTATATAAGCAGTTATGACTGACCAACATTTATAATGTTCAAATGAATCTTTTATAGATCACACCAAATTATAATGAGAGCAAAGAATAAATATTTACATGTAGTACCAATAAGTAGCATGCAAGATATTTAATATTGAATACAAATTATGGTGCTCATTTAGGGCACATTCATGAAAAGATATAGTGACTGTGTTGGTCTGTTTTTTTAAATTTACATTACACACACTGTCATGTCTTCAGGAGTGAGTAACAGACCATGGCAGCAGGGAAGTCTGGCAACAGGAGCACAGGAACAAACCATGAGAAGCAGGGTCCAGCAAAGGTTATCATGGTTTCCGGACAGATAGAGACCAGAAGGAGTATCAGGAACAGAGTGGGAGAACCAGTATGTAATTTGAAATGAGATCCAGAGAGTCAGTAGCACATGAATAAACTCAAGGACAAATAGTAAGCAGGCTAGGAAGCTGTTGCTCTGACACTGGATGTTCTGAAAAGGGTGGTTTAAATGCAAGCACTTGACAAGCAGGTCCAGCAGCATAATGGAAGACTCCTGTGCTCCCCCCAGGCCGCTCTGCTTTTGGAGGTTTTGGGCCAGTCCCTGGTGGTCTAGGGAGCAGGGCCATCATGATGCGGTAAGCGAGGGAGCACTGGAGAAGTGCCAGCTATCCGCCACTTCAGTATGCGGCTGACAGGCGGTCCCTGCTATCAGCTGCCGCTGTAGTTACACAGAGCAGCTGATCGCAAACCCCTCATTCAGCTGCCGGGGTTTGTCATCAGCTGCTCTGTGTTCTGCCCGGCAGCTGATATAATGAGTTCCTGCATGCAAAGGACACTCCTTCCTGGTGACACCAGCATCACTAGGAAGGAGAAGGAGCAGGAGCGCACGCCACAGAGGAAGGGAAGACATCTAAGGTAAGTGAAGCAGTGAGGGAATATTTGGAGGCTGGACATCAAAGGGAAATATAGGGAGGCTGGAGAGACATGATGGGGATACTGGGGAGCTGGAGACATGATGGGGGATACTGTGAGGCTGGAAACGTGATAGGGGACACTGGGGGGCTGAAGACTTGATGGGGATACTGGGGAACTAGAGATATAATGGAGGATAGTTGGGGGGGGGCTGGAGACACATGATGGGGGAAACTGGGAGCCTGGAGAGACATGATGGGCGCTACTGGAGGGGTTGGTGACACATGTTGGGGATCCTGGGGGGCTGGAGAGACATGATGGGGTACACTGGGGGGCTGCAGAGACATGATGGGGATACTGGGGGCTGGAGAGACATGATAGGGGATACTGGGGCTAATTTTAAGTTGATAATTTTGTATGGCCCTCGAATGATTTTATAAATATCCAAATAGCCCTTTGCAGAAAAAAGGTTCCCCACCCCTGCTTTAAGGGAACGGGGGGCAGGTGTGTTAGGTCTCATATTAAAAACATATAATATATGACCCAATATAAGGACTCTCACTGTTTAGAATTAGGACTACCACAGCAGAAAAGCCTTAAAAGTGGCTGGTGGTTTATCAAATATTCGCAAATGTGTGTAACTAATGTTTCCTTTATTTTATTTTGCAGATAAGATGGTATAGATCAGACCTGGCTAACCTGTGGCTCTACAGGTGTTGTGAAACTATGAATCCCAGCATACTTTACCTGCATAAGCATAGCTGATACCTGACAAAGCATGCTGGTAGTTGTAGTTTCAGAACACCAGAGAGCCACAGATTGGCCAGTACCTGGTATAGAAAGTTACTGGTGCATTTTCTTTCCTTTGTTTCTGTGGATATTACTGCTGCCTTTCAAGGAACCGGTTTGCTTTGCACATGAAATACTTATGTCTGTTGGGGTAACCTGAAACACACTACAAAATCATATGCCAAGTCCTGGGCTGGGTAACTGACAGCCTATATCTGGTATTGGTATGTGACAATCCAGAGAAAACAGATTATAGAATATCAGAATTCATTATTATAGGAAAGATATAGTGGGTTATTGTTTTATTTAGAATTTCAAAGCTATGAAAGCTATGATATTGTTTTATAAACATGCATACACACATAAATTTGTATCAACTGCCTTGTAATAAAAAAGGGTGTTTATAAGAATAGCTGGGGTACTTGGTAGTAGATAATTAATTATATTTTATTAACTCTAATACTTCAATGGATGTTTTTTAGAAAATAAAAATATTTTTGATTTTTAAATTTTTACAATAAATTGAATTCAATTTTAGATGTTATTTACTAACACCGAGGATATTAAACGATCTTAGTGGAATGCTGGCAAAACCCTTAACTGAATTATTCTACCATTCACTAATAACTGGGGTAATTCCAGAGGACTGAAGAATACAAATGTTGTCCTTCTGCATAAAAGTGGAAGTAGGGAAGAAGCATCAAACTACTGACCAGTGAGTCTAACATCAGTAGTAGGGAAATGATGTAAACATTGTTAAAGGAACAAATTGTACAGTACTCAGCATGGATTCACTGGGGGAAGATCGTGTTAAATAAATCTTATTGATTTTTTTTGACTGGGTCAGTAAAGTATTAGATAAAGTGGGAGCTGTAGACATAGTTTATCTAGATTTTAGTAAAGCTTTTGACACGGTGCCACATCACGGACTGTTAAATAAGCTGGAAACTTTGGGATTCAACTTAAAGATAGTTGCATGGATATGATCTTGGTAAAAGGAAAGACAACAGAAAGTTGTAGTAAATGGAATCCCTTCTGGGGATGGTAAGGTAACCAGTGGAGTACCCCAGGGTTCTGTACTTGGACCAGTGCTATTTAATATTTTTATAAGTGATATTGCCTGTGGTATTGAGGGGAAAATATGCCTTTTTGCAGATGACACAAAGATATGTAACAGGGTAGACATGCCAGGAGGGGTACACAAAATGAGGGATGATCTAGGTAGACTGGAGGAATGGTCAAGAGTGTGGCAACTGCAGTTTGCCAAAATATGCAAAATCATGCGCTTGGGGCACAAAATCCCAAAAGCTCAAAATATCATTAATGGCACTATTCTAGAAAGTACTGAGGAGGAAAGGGATCTAGGAGTCATTATTTCCAGTGACTTAAAGGTAGCCAAGCAATGTAACAAAGCAATGAGAAAGGCAAGTCAGATGCTTGGTTGCATAGGGAGAGGAATTAGTAGCAGAAAGAGAGAAGTAGTGATGCTGCTTTATAGATTGTTGGTATGACCTCACCTAGAATACTGTGTTCAGTTCTGGAGGCCATATTTCCAGAAAGACAAATACATTAGAGACTGTGCAAAGAAGAGCAACTAAAATGGTCCATGGCATGTGTACAAAACATAGCAAGAAAGGCAAGAGGAACTAAACATGTATAGCTCAGAGCAGAGAAGGTAGAGGGGGGACATGATAGCAGCTTTCAAATATATCAAGGGTTGTGACTGAGTAGAGTAAAGTGGCATTTTTCAAAGGAAGAGGTGTAATAGAAAATGATGGCATGATTATAAACTGGAGGGTGGTAAATTCAGAGGAAATGTGTGGAAAAATGACTTCACTGAAGAGTGACAGATAAGTGGAATATCCTCCCATCTGAGGTGGTTGAGGCTAACAAAGTAGAACAGTTTAAACATATTTGGGATAAATATATACGGATTTCCTAATGCTCAAACTAAATTGAGGGTAAATAGGGTCCAGGGTCAGTATAGTTTTAAATAAACAACTGGGCAGATTGGATGGGCCATGTGGCTCTTATCTGCTGTTATTTTCTATGTTATTGTTTCAGTTGTAGGTGAGTTTCCAACAAATACTATATTTTTTGCTATTTGATATATTTTAGCACAGCTCTCTGTTTAAGTAGGGTTATGTATATTTTATATTCATTTTACATTTAAAAACACACACACACACACACACACACACACACACACACAAACATAGCCTTTTGCTCTGCCTACATCTATTTCGTATGGGAAAGAGAACATCTATTAATACATAAATCAATGTAGTTAAAACAAATTACTTCCAAGAAATAGAACAACTACTTTGACTTTTACGTAACTTAAGGCTGCAAAAACCAATATATAGAATATATATAAAAACGTTACAGGTTTAGGTTAATTACAGCAGTCTTAAGGTATGTGGTATGCAGCAACTTGAAGGAAGATTATTACCAAAAGTATTACTGCAATGCATCAAATCTGCAAGTACTTATGTCTTGTAATATAAAACATGGTTATAACTGACCTGCGATAATGTCATTGTAACAGGATTAATTAATATTAGTTGGGGATTCAGTTGTTCTGCTTGAAGCCATACTGCAAGACTTTATACAAAATCTGCAGCCATCAAGCAACTTTAACTGTTCCTTATGGATCTGTGTCTGTACACACACAGATTTGAGCGGAACTGCTAAGCGCTGCCCCCACTGCCTATTAAATATATGATCACACAGTGCACAATATAGAAAGAGCTCAGGGACATTACAAATCCTCTTGATTCCATTTATCATGTGACTATGGTTGTCACGGCAGCCCAAAGATGTTCACAATTATGAATCATTAATAGCAAACTTAAATATTTAAGAGACAAATCTAAGAAAATCTAGAATAGTGTTAAATTTTTCTGTTATTGTTTTTTTTTATAATTAATTTGTATGTGTTAACAAGCGTGCATATGTACATATGTTTGCATGCAATTATTGGATATAATTTTTGTCTTTGAAAATTGCTGTAGCAGAATAGATTGTAATAGTATTAAGTATATTTTTAAACTTAAATTGAAATTGATTAAATGTATTTTAAACATCACTTAGAATTGCCTTTAATATCAGCTTGATCTGACGTTGTATAATAAGATTGTATACACCTTTTTATATCTTTTATTAGCTGTAAACTCTTGACGTTGAACCCGTTTGATTCCTATCCAAAATCAATATCAATTCAGCAGTCCTCAGACTTTTAGCAGCAGCAAGCTAATAACATTTTCTTTAATCCATTCTGCAATGAAAGGCAATATTTAGTGAGAAGCAGAAAAATGCAGTTTAATAGAATGCTGCAACATCAAAGGCACTTTTAAAAATACCTTATCATAGATCGACATATTTTTTTCTTAATGGAAAGTAAAACAATGAAGCTAAAATAAAACCCATAGTGTTTCCATATTTTATCATGGGTATGCATTCATATTCGTTTTGAATTTTTAGCTTTCTTAAGTGCAGACTATCTGAATGTTTAGAGCAGAATATTTTAAAAGATGAGTATGCTGATCTTGTGGGAGGCAGTCACCTGCCTACTCGCGTGAGATTGTTAGCAGAGGTGCAAGGGGGTGGACGGGAGGAGAGAAATAGGAAAAAGCAGTATTTCTATATAAGTGTTTTCACATGGTTATTTTTTAAACCTATATGGTGTCTGGTTAAGGGGAGAGTGGAAAATTAAACGCTGATGGCAGAACAAGCACACACATCATGCATTCAATAAAGACACCAGACAGCTGTATGGAATTAAAATAGGGGCATAGTTTATAAATTGATTTGATTAGAAGACTATTAATTTAGTAAGAAGGAAAAGGTGGCGGCTCTATCCGGTGGGAGGTCAGCTAAAGGAACCCCCTGCCCTCGGCACTCCGGAGAATATGGCCAACCAGCACACACCTGTGTCATCAGTGCGCACCCCAGCAGGCACCGGGGAGGCAAACCGGGATGCTAGCTGGCCAGCATAGCATCCTTGCTTCGCATCAAAGGGTGTGCCTATCCTGAACCATACCTCAACACTGGGCTTAGCGCCATAAATTGCTGACCGCCCCACCAATACCACCACCACTATGCCCCAACTGAAAGAAAACAACAGGTTCATAAATTCTGAAGGGAAAAGGGAGGGAAGAAAATTCCAGAAGAAGGCTGAACCAAGATGGATGCCTTCTTATGTACCCCTTATAAGGCCAACCCCCCATGACTAAACTAACTGCCTACCCCTGACCTAAGATTAACCCTGTCATGTCTGATGTGTATGCCTGCCAGCCAGTCATTTCTTTTTCCTCATGCCTATACAGGGCACTCACTCCCTTAAAGGTCAAATACTACTGTACAACTGTATGATCATGCAAACCATTTCTGCCAGTAAAATGAGAAGACTGTGAGAAACAGATTTGGGGCCAGATTTACTAAGCAGATTCTAGCTGTCACTTTCCTTTTCAATTACATAGTAGAGAACGTCAGCTAGAATAATTAGTTGCTATGGGCAACATCTCCACTTTTCCAAAACTGCAGCTTAGTAAATCTGGCACTTGGACTTAGGGGCTGATTCAGAGATGCGATTGCGAAAAGATCGCAAATATACGCATCTAATGTTAAGATCTTAGCAGGTTCCAGCCCACAGCATAAAGAGTCACTCCCCTTGCAAACAGCGGTGGATCTTAAACTTAGACCACCATTGACTAGCCCTAACTCTGCGCTGTCATTTGGGATCTTAAGTGACGTGGTAGCATTCATTTAAGATCCTAAGTGTCAGCCCGCGCCCACTTTCCCTCATTTCCCTGCCTCCCCCGCCCATTTCCATGCAAATCCTTAAGATCTTAAAGATTCGCAGCACTTAAGATCTTAAGTGCTTGCGTGCGATTCAAACTTACGCTCTTAGCGAATTTACGCTCCTAACCGCTACGTAGACGGCATTGCACTATTACTACGCATGCGCAGTAATGCGAATTTTCTAAGATCTTAAATATACGCTCCTAATTGCCGTGGAAATCGTATCTCTGAATCAGGCCCTTAATGTCTAAATATAAACTTTTTTTTTTTTTGAAGCAGCAGCAGTTTCAAGACTGTAATGTGTCTGTAAAACTTTATTTTACAGTAAAGCTTCAAAGATTTTTGCCCTAATACATCAGTAAAGAGGGAAAGGTCTCTAGTCGTTGGTAACCTTGCTGTTCAAGACAAAGGAAAGGAGAGCAACATAGGTCATTACCACCCAGGCCCGGCGACAGGGGGGGGACTAGGGGGACACTTATGACGGGCCTCGTTGTTCAGAGGGGCCCAGCGGCAGCTCACTGTCCTCCCTGTCTATTAACTTAGTAGATCAGAGCTGCTGCGTCCCGGTCATTGGCTGAGTGCAGGTCCTGTACTGCAGAGGCCTCTCTCAGTAACACACTTCCCCTGAGAGGCCTCCGCAGCACAGGATCAGAATAGAGCTAATGAGGGAGACAGAGCCATCGCTCCTGCAGGAGGAGAGTTCGTCTTACAGTTGCCAGGGGGCGGTCCCAGCCGTTGCTACAGAGCAACAGGCAGCCAATTGCAAGGCTGCCTGTTGCTGAGTGGGACAGAAGCAGCTTCCTGGTAACTGTAAGAGGGATCCTCCTCCTTTCCTGTCTCTGCAGAGACTGCAGGTACAAGTGTGTGTGTGTGTGTGTATGCATGGAGTGTACTGTGCATGTGAGTGTATCTGGGTTGCACTGTGCGTGTGTATGCATGGAGTGTACTGTGCATGTGTGTATGTGTTTATGCAGTGCTGTGTGTATCTGGATTACACTGTGTTAGTGTGTATGCATGGAGTGTACTGTGTATGTGTTTATGCAGTGCTGTGTGTGTGTATGTGTGTGTGTATCTGGATTGCACTGTGTTAGTGTGTATGCATAGAGTGTACAGTGCATGTGAGTGTATGTGTTTATGCAGTGATGTGTGTGTATCTGGATTGCACTGTGTTAGTGTGTATGCATGAAGTGTACTGTGCATGTGAGTGTATGTGTTTATGTGTGT
>WWET01000682.1:509926-527614 GCA_011038615.1 Limnodynastes dumerilii | reverse complement strand
TGTGTCTTTGGAGGGGAAGGAATAGTCGCTGGTGGTGGGATGTCGTAAATGCGCTGTTGAAAACGGCCCTGCCGTAAAAGGGCCGTTCTCAGCGGCGTGCCACACCCATAACCAATTAACCTACTAGCATCTTTTTTGGGAGTGTGTGAAGAAATACACACCGACATGCACAAACTGCACACTGATGAGGCAATCAAACTCATGATGTCAGTGCTGTGACAGATATGCTATCACTTGAGCCACTGTACTGCCCTAAATAAAAGTATGCAAATATCTATGGGCCTGATCCTCATTTAATCCTCATTACATGCAACGTGAGATATTTCAAGCATTTATTTGTTTTCATTTTGTTGATTTTGGCTTACAGCTTATGAAAACCCCAAAATCAAAATCTCACAAAATGAGATCAACACAAGGTGATTCAGTCTGATCTTGGCCAGGTTTTAGGGGGTTAGGGTTCCAGTCACATTGTTGGTGCACGCTGGGCAGAATTTTTACCTAGGGAACCTGTTCTGAGCCTTCCACTGGATAAATTTGGCAGTTAGTATTTTGCAATGGCAGTTAGGAGTGGTGAGTTTGGTACTATTCACCTGTTATCAAACGCATCCCAATTTAGGAGGAACTGGCTCAATTTGCCGCCCTCAAAAGGTGTGGGTCTTATGGAAAGGAGGGTGTGGTTTAAACAAATAGGTCAGCTGTGGGCAAAGTTTGGACAAAATGGTGGCAGAGCTTATTTTGAATGATGGATTTGGAAGAAAACTTCAAAGAGTGGTAACATTGGATTCCATAAGGCATACTAGAGGGTTGAGGTCTCAGTCAGACCTGTTGGTATACGCTGGCCAGAACTTTGACACAGGGAACCTATTCTGGGCCTTTTTCTGGATGGATTTGGATGACATCAAATCTGTCCCAATTTGCAGCTGCAAAAGGGGTAGGGCTTATGAAAAAGAGGACGTAGTCTGAATAAATAAGGCCTGTTATGGGTGGAGTTTTGCAGGAAAGGGGGCGTAGATTATATTAAATTACGTTAAATGATTTTAAGAACAATTTAAAAATGATTACTGAACAGAAAGGAAAAAAAAACACACTGGGCAGCCACCTCATGGGTGTTATAGAAGATATACAATAAAGAGTCAGAAAATTTGTTAAATACATCTGCAGATATATGATAAGCCACCAGCCACTTACAAGGTTTCTCTGTTTTGGTTATCCTTAAACTGTCAGAGTCACAACTTTGGGTCATATATCTTGTATTTTTAAATTGAGAGCTCACCCCCGAAAGAGGTCTCCAAGTCTCTGAAACAGCCACTCTGAGACACCACCCCCTGTCAGCTACTATCCCAGACATGCTTTTAAAACAAACACAAAAAATTGAGGTTGCTCAAATCAATTTATAATTTAATATAGAGCAGGTGCTCTATATTCACTAAAAAAAAAGCACTCCAGCACTCTTGCAATTAATTAGTAACAAACCATAACATTCTATCTTTATAATAAAAGTCTGTGAATTTGTTACATACAGACTTGGGCACCTCCACCGGGGGTAAACTCTCAATTTAAAAATACATGCTATATGACCCAAATTGAGTTAGGACCACCAAAACAGAGAAGACTTGTAAGTGGCTGGTGGGTTATCATATATCTGCAGATGTATGTAACTGATTCTTTGACTTTTATTTTAAAGATAGAATGTCCTGGTTTGTTGCTGGTTAATTGCAAGAGTGCTGGGGTGCTTTTGTAAACAGTATGTGTAAATTCCCCATACCTTGCAGCACCTGCTCTATATATATTAATATACATCTACCTATTTTTGTATTAAATAAGATAATTTTGGAGGCAATCCGGTTACATAATAAAAAAGAAAAGAAAATATCTAGAAAATACCTGGGGAGCAAAAATATAGTAAACATACAGTACTATAGATAATACAGGCAGCCATTTTCACCAATACTTAAAACTTATGGAATATGTGTGTTTTACCTCATCTTTCTTTGTTTCCTGTATTCTCTGCACAAACCAGATGACTTTAGACTGCAAGGAACGAGGCATACATTCCAATAAAGTTGTGTTATGCTCCACACCATATAATGTGTACTCTTCAGTCTTTCTCAGACTTTCTCCTAGATGGAAAAAAATATTTTACACAGTTTTGTAATAGAATGTTGTTATTATTGGTATTATTATTGATAATAATAATAATAATAATAATATACACAATAATAATGGACAAGATACAGACTTAAGTGCCTGCTGCACTTGGAACCCCGCTGGTTTTATCTCTTCATGCCAATTCCCTCGTTTGCATGGCATTCCGCAAATAGACACCCATTCCTTAATATAGCCGATGTGTCCTCACTTGTGGGACAAAATGGGGATGCATTGGAATTCTGTAAATGGCGTAGTGCTTAGCATGCCCTTGGTGTAACATATAAATACTCCCACTCATCCGCTAGTGCTCAAACATGCCTCATTCTGCAGTCTGAAGTTGCATAAGTTTGAATCCAGGATAATGACATATTTTGCTTTATGTTCTTTATGAATATATTACCTTACTCTCTCGTTCTCTAACCTTGAACTACAGGGGGAGCCACATTTAAACTGTATTTAATATTGAGAAATAGAAATTCCTAGCTCATCTTCAAATTAATTTAAACTTCGCCCTGTGGGTCACCAGGAAGAGAAGGGGGATTGGGAGGAAAGAGAGCTGCCGCAGTCTCCCCTCTCCTGTCAGATATTGTTGTCATCGCCGTTGCTGCTCTAGCAAGGATGTGGCTTCTGGATTGTGGCGCTCCCCTTTTCTTTCATTTATAGTTGAAGGTATGTGAGAGCTGCCAGTCACCCATGTGTAAGTGATGGGAGGTGAGGTGTAGGGTTTGGGGTTATCTAGGGGGGTATTATCTCTGCATGGAACATGTAGTTCAATGTCACCAATTATGTGCTGGATTCTGAGCTACACTGGTAACCTGTTGGGGTAGATGGGTTTGTGAAGCCAGACGACATCTAACCGATGTTTCCTAGAATTCTGACTGCAGGATAACATTGTGTTCCTTCCATTCCGGTAACTATAAAGCAGGAAGTGTCAATGACCATAGAGGGTTGGAGATAGATGGGTAGGGGTATCTTCTATAAACATAAAAGGCTAATGCTGCTCCTTAACTTTATAAATATAGCAAATACCCTTACTACTTTCAGTTAATTTAACCATTACCAAATAGCATTATTATAAAAGTCTGATCAGCATTAAACTCTGGACTTGAAGATAAATTGCTAAATGACTAAAGTGTTTTCAGGTAGACAAAAAAAGATAATCCTCCAATACAACAGTTCTGGTTCTCATCCAAATTCTATATATGTCCTGTACAATAAACACACTTGATGATGTAACTTACCATTAAAATGTTGCCCTGAACATTGCTGAGCTGCATTACCATGACGAACATCCTGCCTTCTGAAGCGTCTGCAGGAGAATATAAATAGCAATGCATCATCATTGTGAATTATTCAGAAACCCCTTGATGTAAAAATTATTTAGTTAACTCAAGTTTTAAACAGTCTCATTTTAATTTACATAATAAGGATTCATTAAAAAATTATCCGTAATATTAATTGAAGACTTCTTTAACAGTATATATCATAGCATTTATACATAAAGCAGCTACAGGTATCTCTGATTGGTTGATTTAACTAATAGAACTTCTGTGTTATTTACACAACACAATAATAAAAGCATCTAGAAGGATCATTTTTCACAAGAATGATCATCTTGTATGTATAACACATGAAACACAATATCAACAAGCAAATGGTATAATCTTCGTGTGCACCTACCTTTTGGAGTGTGTCCCATATGGATAATATCGGGAGCAGGAAATTCCATCCCATGCGCAATAAGGATCACGAGCGAGACAGCAATCAGCGCAAGCTGTACCATACATCTCACAGTGGTGAAGCTTTACTTGAGCAACACTAGAGTTAGACCCAATGTACAGTTGCTGCTGTAAATGCAAAATTAGCAATTCATTAGTACTTAGGTAAATGTATTTCTCCACCTATTTTAGCATCAGATAGCTTAATGTAATATTACATGTGTATTTTCAATTGCCAGCGAATTATCACCAAATAACATGTAATGCTTAAAAATGTTGACAACTTAAAAAGGGATTTGCCCCTCCTCTAATATTATTATTATTATTATTATTATTATTATTGTTACTACTTTTTAATCACTGCTTGATAAAGTTCGAACCCTCGTGACGAAACGCGTTGCAGAAGCCTCCTCCCCACTTGTCTGTTTTGAACCACAGAGCCTTACGTCCACTCGGCACCACCCGATACTCCTACCATCTACACCTGAATTATCATCCAGCGTTGCACTCAGCCTGTGCACACAGCGGGGACGCCCGCTGCAACTAACAGCTGAACAACAAGGTAACACACGAGATGTCTGATATACAGCCACTACAGACACGAGTCTGAGCATAAATACCTGACAATTCGTCTGAAGTGACTACCCGTCTGAAGTGGTAACTTTACCTTAATCTACATATGCTTTTCTTTTTGTATGGGACACACCTAACCCATTTTCCACCTGCGATTATCCTATCCCTGCACGATTTGCTTTGTTGCTAAATAAACCAATTTATTGGTCTCTTCAAAGCTCATTTGCCAACAACTGTGTCAGTGCTCATCATTATATATATTTTTTTGTCTACTTTTTAATCCATGTCATGTTACTATAATTTAAATTTTCTATTTATATATTTTTATGGGGATACATTCGCCAGCTCAAAATTTCCATTTTAGAGATATAGACAGCTTATTTTTGTCTGTCTCTATTTCAAAAATCTTAGTCAGTAGAAACATTAACTAATGAAGGGGCTTTAGGGTTAGGCTGCATGGAGATTAGCCTTATGGTCAGGCTGTGGGGACAATGGATTGCTTCTCTTCGGCAAGCTAGAAGCAATTGATTTGAGAGACAGTTCGGAACTGGCTGGGAGAAAATAGCCCTTTTGAAAAAAGGGCTGTTCTTGCTGCCGACTCACATCCATTTTTATGTCACAGTAGATTTACAAAAACTTACTCTTTTTGCTGAAATCTCCATTGCCACAATAGGTTCAGGATTCTAAAATGAAAAACAGAAAAATATTACAATGACTAATTTTTATTTATAAGATACTGCTATAATTAACAGAAACATACTTTGATTGCATTTTATTTCAATAACATTGAAAAGCTTGATACAGGCATATGATCCTTATGCAATCAGATCCACTAGCCAGAGACTGCCTTTTGTTTCTTATGCAGTAGCACACATAAGGAGGAGCACCTGTATTCAAACACAGCGCGGCTTAGGCTGATCCGTGTCTGTACTACTCCCTGCAATAGCCGCTGCTGCATATCTATGTACTATGCTGCTCTGACAGCTTTAAAGTATACCTTTAAAGCTGTCAGAGCAGTATAGTACATGGATATGCAGCAGCAGCTTTGAAGAATAGAGAGCCTTTCAGTTTGATTATTGGCTCCCTTAAAATATCGAGAGCTTGCTCCCCATATGAATCAAACATGTTCAAAGACCAAAATGTTTGAAAAATTGATCCAGGCCACTAACTACAGCGGTTATTTGCCCGATCACATGATAATTGGGTGATCAGGCCAATATTCGCTCTAGTGTATGGCCAGCTTTAGTGTCGAGTTTAAGAAATTCAGCTTTTTAGCATAGATTTTTGTGCATGTACTGGGCAAAAAACAGCTATACTTTGTTTAAAACTCACATAAGCTAGGAGAATATTGGAAACCTGGATTAGTCCCAGTGTTACAAAGAAGAGGGATACAGTCTCTGGTCCGATACTAGTATTTTAGAAATACAGGCAGACGAAAGCTGATTTGCAGCTCCCTCTATTTCTATAATACTAGTATTGCTACATTTTCGTTAATGGATGGGTTCAGCATGCTTACCCATTCATTCATTTGGAAATCGCCGCCGCTGCGGTAGAGTTAGGCTGTGGTAAGGGGAGTTTTTGAGTCAGGCTCCAGGGAAGGGAGTTTTAGGTTAAGACTGGAGGTAGGGGAGTTATATGGTTAGGATGCGGGGAGGAAGTCTTAAGGTTAGGCTACGGGGAGGGAAGTCCTAGGGTCAGGCTACAAGGAATGGAGTGTTAGGGTAATGGAAGGGGATGGTTAGGGTAAGAATTAGGAGAAGGGTTGGGGCAGAGCAATACTCACCATTTGCTGCTGCCTCCTCATCCTGGGGAAAATGGATTGCTTTGTCTCGGTGAGTCAGAAGCGATGGCTTTCCAAGGCACTTTGAAAATGTCTGGGATAAAATGGCCCTTTCGAAAAAGAGCCGTTCGAAGTGGGGACCCACACCCCAAAGAAGAGAACCTTCATTTCTTTATTAATGGACACATTGGGCCCAATGTAGATTTGTGCACACACAATGGTTTTTAACATATGCAAACTATTTTCAGCATATGTAAATGTGAGCAATGATGAGTTGTACACTGCAGAGGCATGTGCACGCAGATTAGGTGCATTGTTACATTTTAAAAAATTGCTTATTACACTCTAAGCAGATTAACTCGCACCTGCGTGATCTTGCCACAGATAGCGGCTCATCATTACAACATTACAAACGCATATTTTGACTAAAAAAAATTAAAGACAAAAAAAATCAAATAAACAACTTACCTTAAAAACTCGAAGCTCCTCAAGAATAACCTCCTCCATTGTTTCCATCTCTTGATTGTAAATAGTAATAACTTTCAGGACAATCCCATTGTCTTCATCACATAAAATAAAGAAAAGAGAAAAGATGTAACGTTATATACTTACTAAATACATGCATAAAATATTTTATAAATAAAAAGACATGAATAAAAATGCTAGTTGTCATTAAACATTTACTGATTTTGTAAAAAGATTTGTAAATATTACACTCTAAAGACAGATTATGTGGACAAATGTAAAACAGAGAATTAATATTGTGGTTTCAGTGCATCTTGTGATTCCAAAAAATGTAATTCTTTAAATCTGACTCTACACAAATTATAATTTTATGCATGTTAAGTGGAGCCACCTTTGATGGTGGTTGAACAACCCCAATATTTGAGTTACCACTAACCACCATGTCTATGCAATGTCATAAGAGCAATCCAACTTATTTTAAAATTTGTCTCTTCTAAGTAGAAGTATCTTGGTATCGTAGGAAAATCATCACATCAGAAAATAGATACTAGAAGCAGAAAGTAATGACATCCATAAATAATACTGCAACATGCAAATTTATGATATTTATTTGTCCAGATTTTAGGAACACTATAGTGTTCATTTTATAGAAAGAGACCTTTACCTGTTCCTAGAAACAGAACATGGTATTGTCCATCTTCTGCCTCCACTCTATCCACCGCAATTTGTTTTAAGTTGTATTTCCCATCAACCTTCACAAGAAGTGGCCTTTTATGTACAGGCTTAATAGACTCATACATCAGAGGGTGACTCCTAGCAAAGCGTAAAGCCTCATCTGGATAATCCTTGGTTGTTCCATAATGACCTCCATTTACTTTGCTTGCACACTAAATAAAAACCAACACAGGAAGATTTAATGTTTTAATTATAATCATGTGCCAAGGTTGAGTACCTACCTACAACTTTTATTCTTTATAGAAAAGTGCAATTGCATCAATCACCACGAAGAGATTGACTTTTTTTTTGCAATATAATTACAAAAAGCCTGTTACTAAATATGTATTTATAACTGTTAGTGTCTACTACATTCATTAGATGTACTATGATGCTGAATATCAGAATGACCTGCATGTCATAATATGACTATACTTTATATTGCATTACTGACAAGGGTCTAATAGCCATAATGTAAAAAGCACTAGTTGTAAACCATAGGTGTCACAAAATAAACTCAATTACCAGTAACATTGATTTGTTCTATCTATTCTTTTATATTGATTAAATGATACTTCCTTTGTAAAACAGATAATTTAGGATAATCCCCAAGCAACTGCATGAGTAATTACAATTTTAGGATTTTGTAAAACCAGTATATATACTGGCAAGTAATTTCTCCATACTGAATGCTCATAGCTTAATAAGAAGTCACATGCACTTTGATTGCTGTTTGTCACTGTATTAGATTGATGTATTTTACCAGTCCACTTAATTTATTTATTGAACAATTAAGTTCTACTGGAGATACTAAATATAGTTTAAAATGATTGCCAATATGATTGTATGCACTTAAAAATACATTACCTAGTCAAAGAGTAAAAGGTTTAATGCCAGAATATCTTACCGAGCCAGGTCTTGGATATGGTATTTTGTTCTCATACATGGACCAGTGGTATTCTGGCCCTTCCTTGTGAGCGTATGGGCCATTAAATGCTTCACGTATGTTAGCCATATTATAAACACAAACAGCAAATCCTTTAAAAATGTTACTGTAAGAATGAAATATGTTTGTTAGAATAGTTCCACACACACACACACACACACACACACACACACACACACACACACACACACACACACACAGTGTCATGTGACTAACAGTGATGATGCAATGCAATATTCAATTCATTATAAAATCATACACCCCTCTGCCATCTTTTCACCCTTACCCTGCAGACTGGCAACCACACTTGTCTGCCCATCAGAAGAGAGATTTTGAAACAGATTTAAAGGATGGCACAACAGATAAAAAAGAGTCTACTTTTCCTGACATTTTCAGGGAAAACTATATTATGTGTGACCATTTTTTTTCCGTAGCTTCTCATTTGGAGAGTCAAATATAATGTACTTTTAATTAAATATAGAAATTTTTATCTGTATTTATCTTTTGACAGGACAGACTATAAAACTATCACTGCACTTTATGTTGGACACATCTTATATAAGTTAATTACTTTGGTATAATTCAAAGCATCACATATTTTTTGTTTCTTAAGCTGCTTAATAATTGGTTTTATGTTACTCATTGCAATCTTTTGTTTACTATTCAACATGTTGTTTTGCTTTGTTCTTGTTTTGTACTAACTATTGTGTGTTTTTTTCCTTTATATTTGCTGCATTTCAGTTTATATTTGACACCAATATATAAATAAAAAAAGAGCACTGGTATGAAAACAATAAAAATACTTATTTTATTTTTAGACATAGAATTAAATTTGATATAGAGAAATCTCCAATACCTAGGTCCTCTGGTTAGCTTTTAAGGATTCTGATGATTACAAGTCACAGCATATTATCCTGAACAGCCCTAACAGCCATAATACCATTTACTCCCTCATAGACAATCCCCCCATTCACCTTGTCCAAAGTTGTAAGCCGGTTATGACAGTTACTTTAACACACTCACGGTGCAACCCTTCAAAATCCCCTTCTATCCCTTCCTACCCAGACTGTTGAGTCAAATTTAAAATTCCCCTTTCCCTCCCCCCCCTGTAAAAACAAAATGTCTCCCTCTCCCCCTTAATATCTGCTAGATGGTTTAAATATACAAGTAATTTATTCACGTAGGATGTTAATCTTGTTATAGTATGTGGATCCTTCTCTCCTGCCTCCTGAAGATGGGTGATTATGTATTTCTGGTAGATATGAATAACCACATAAGGAACACTTGTTTGCAACTTTCCACTTATCCTGTATTGTTTCCTTTTTTTTTTTGCTTATGTGTTCTTAGCTCCATAGCATTGGTATTCAGTAAACAATGTTCCGTATGTATTACTATTTTTGTACCTATGTATCCTATACCCTTCAATAAAAACAGTTTAAACAGAAATCTCTACATACAGAACATATAACATAAAATGTTGTAAAAAAAAAAACTAGAGAAAATGTCACATAGCAACACCTAAAAGGCACATGAAAAATCACATAAAAAGGAAAATATGATTTGACTTCCTTCCCTCTTTTTATCTAGAATATATGAACCATGCACGGGGGTACTGCACTGCTAAGTAATAGCAATATGGTTCTATTTATGAATTATTACTTTGGACAATAACTTTTTCATTTTGGATACCATTCTCATTGGACAATCAATTTCACACTATATATGTTGTATCTTTATGTTGTAGATCTTAGCTATTTAAACGTTTAGTATGGTGCTGTGCCAGGTGGCCTAATCAATGCTCCACGTTATTTACTAATGTTTTCATGAAAAGGTCTTCATATATATGGTATAACTCCAGCACAGGTCCTAAGTTGGTAGTTCCATACGTTTTTTTGTCTACTTATTTATTCATTTTTATTTAATCATTATACTGCAATACTGAAGCACATAAGGTTTAAATGACTTAGCAGTGCTGTACCCCCGTGCATGTTTATTCTATATAAAAAGAGGGGAGGAAGCCAAATAATATTTACCTTTTTATGTGATTTTTCATGTGCCTTTTAGGTGTTGATATAAGACATTTTCTCTAATTTTTATTTTAAAACATTTTATGTTATATGTTCTATATGTGGAGATTTCTCTATATCAAATTTAATTCTATGTCTAAAAATAAAATAAGTATTTTTATTGTTTTCATACCAGCGCTCTTTTTATATTTATATATTGTTTTCCCTTTTGAGGAGAAGTGACTCTCTCCTCCTTAGAGCTGCCGGTTTGAGGACAATAATTAATATTGTTATATTATAAGAATCCATCTATTTGAATTCACAATAAATCTATATCCATAATTCCATTTTTTATTAGACATAGGACTGTATTCACAGATACGTGTGTAAAAAGTATGCAAATATACGCACCTACGTTGCAAGACAACGCCCATGACACTCCGCTCACATGGACGTGTTTTCGGTGACTTCCGCCTCCATAGGGCACCCTTAAGTCTATGTGTGAACTTATGCGCGTATGTTACTTGTGTACGTGTGTATTTATCTAACCGCACCCTCAAATGCCCATTTAAATGCTCCCCCCGCCCACTTTCACGTAGCTTCTACCGTCTGGATAAAAATCACGCCCCTCCGTACATATGTCCCTAAGTGTGATTCACAAGTCCATACCGAAAGTACTTACGTGCGGAAATACTACGTAATGTGCGTGGAAAAAGTTACTATGCATGTGCAGTTCATCCGATCCTAAAAATACGCATGCAATCCGCCGCAAAAACGGATCTGTGAATACGGTCCATAGTTGTTCATTTGATCGCCCCCTCCATATTTGGAAGTGCATTCAGATTTCCGTTTCCCCCACTATTTATATTTGACCTCATCCTGCTTGTCCTGGATTTATTTTCGTGTCCCTCTATATTACCTTTTTCCATGTTAACAAGCTGCCTATTGAAACTGACTTAGACTCAATGCACAAACCAATATGTTTATTTAAAGTTCTTAAGATCCACTGTAATCCAGGTACATATTGAATGTTTTTTTTATTTTATTTCTTTTCTCTATCTTACCTTGTGGTGCTGAATAGAGCAAATATCTCTGGGTTCCTGCCATCTCGGGTATGCAGCAAGTAAACATCTTCTGCATTGGAGAAAATTAGAACATATATGTTATATGTGTGCGAGATTGCATGCCTTAACATTTCATAAAATTATTTCATTACAATGTCTGATCCTGAATATTAATGGTTACTAGACTTGCCCAGAAAACAAGCACATGGGAATGTGGCTGTTAAGGTTCAACTGCAGCAGACAACTAGGACTCATTGTAACTGTAGGGGCGTTATAAAGCTTTGGAAATAACGCCTAACCCTAGCGTAACATCTGGAGGGAGCATGTGCCTGACGCTCTTATGTCTGGATCCAGCCCTATATGGGCAGTGATGCATTCATATCAAATAGCATTGGTGCAGACACAGAAAAAAATGCCTGAAATCCGCATGCACAGAAAATGGAGGAAATCATAACTATCATAATTATTTGCAGAGCTAGAACACACCACCCCTTATATAATGAGTAAATGTAATAGAATTATTAAGCTTTTACCAAGTTCATCAAAATGTGTGTCAATGCCATTAGGTCCAGGAACTGAACAAACCAATCTAGATTTAAGAAATGTCGTCCATCTGTTTACCATCATCCTTTGACCCCCAATGTCATTCTGAAAGTACAGAAAATAAATATATATTGCTAATCGGATCATTTATTTTAAAACCTGCCATTTTCCAGACTTACAACATAAGAATGTAGGACTGCAGACTCCAGAGTCTGAAGAGAAGAGGAAGACGGTTAGAAAGTTACATCTTGTCAAAACCATGTTGAATTTCAGGGGGAGTCAAATGAATGTTACTGTTTGCATGCAGGGAAGACACTTTGTTTTTGCTTACTGCACACAGATACTGATGGGCTTTAATTTAAAATTGTAATTTAGACTTGAAATAGGAAACATCACATCTCATCTCATCTCTAATACTGCTTGCAACAGAATAATTTGCCTCCCCTGCAATTTAACATGGGTTTGCCGAGGTGTGATCTTCCATTTGTTTTCCTCTTATTTTCAGACTCTGGATCTGGTCCTGAATCTTCTGTGATTGTAATTATTTTGTAGTTTAGCACCTTGTCACCCAAATAAAAGCAACACTACAAAAACCTATTCTGTACATGCACAGCCTGGCAGAAAACTAATCTTCACTTATATAATGTATTACTTACTATAACCCATATTAACATTGTTCTTTTCTTTCTCTTGTAGGTTAATATTAGCAACACAACAAGCATATCCACCTTTCCTAGTATAATGAAATATTTTACTTACTGCACAGACTCTTCCCACTCTGGAATATATAGCTTGGACTCCATCACCTTCCATAGCTTTTTCAGTGTAAAAAATGTATATTTTATTGTCATCTTTGTCTTCATTGTCTGGGATCATATAAGAGCCTACAAACTTTGGCTCTAAAATAATAAAATAAGAAGAAGCATGTTTGTATATATCTCAGCTTTATTTTCAGTGAAGAATTTTTTTAGTAAGTTTAGTGCAAATTTTATTTTATGTCTTTATATTCTTGTTTAAACAAATTCACAGTATTAAAAAAAATAATGTGATATTTAGTGCATCTTGAAAAAAAAAATGATTTACTTCATAAATGATTAATATTTTGGATAAATGTTTGTATTAGCACAATTGAGCTTCATAGATAACCAAATACAAAATGTTGTGCCTGGTTCACAACAGAAATAGTATAAGATTGTGTGCAAACACCTTACACACAAAATTAATTTTTCAAACTTCACTATGGGTTACATACAATGTTAAGGTGTTCAAACATTTTACCACTATATTATGCAAAAACAAATTCTGATTTCATTAAGTTGTTGTTTCCTACTATTTTGTTATATTACCTTTTAAAATTCGATCATCATCGTGCTCTGTACGAATATGTGGTAGATGTCCCATGCTCCTAAATAAAGTAGCATCTCTTCCCCAGAAGTCATTGTAGAGGCCAACATACAGCTCACCACCTTAAAAGAAATTTCACATATTAATCTGTTATCTTGTATTTCAGGTCTAGCCAATCTGGGGCTCTACCAGAGTTTTCACACTGCTCAACCAGCATGTTTACTTCATAGGCATGGATAATACCTGGCAAAGCATGGCAAGACTTGTAATTTCATATCACCCAGAGTGCCACAGATCATCCTGGCCTGTTGAATTTGCATGTTTCCACATTTTTTTTTACAATCAATAATAAATTGCAAAACTGTAAATTTGTAATGTAATTCACATTTTACGCACAATGTTTTTTTTTTTGTTTTTTTTATGAAAAGTACATATGTTTTGTCCTTTTTTGCATTTAGTGGTATTAGATTTCTAAAACTATGTAGATAAAGGGTAAGCACTGTGTATTGAACTGTTCATTTTTGCCAAACAAAGCTGTCCATGTGCCAGATTTACTAAGGGGCGATTTAAATCGCCTAGGCAAATCGCCTGACATTGAGAATTAAATCTCAGCATTTACTAAAAGGCGATTTTGCATGTCGATTTTGAAACTCTGGCGATGTGTTTACTGGCAAATTAAATCTCCGGAGATGGGAGCGATTTTTTTCACTGTAATGTTAAGTATAGGGATTTTAGGCAGCCTTCATCTCCGGCGATTTAAATCTCCAGAGATGGAGGCGATTTTTTTCACTGTAATGTTAAGTATAGGGGTTTTTTTTTTTTATATCAAAATCGTTGGAGTTTGACTTGAACTGGTGAGACTTCACACACAGGACACTATTTACATGTTATTTGAATTAATGTAATCTATGGGAAAATGCTTGTTTCACTGTAAATAGCCAGAGTTTGCTTTAAAGCAAATTGAGAGTTGTCATAGGAATCTGTAAATAAAAATGTTGAGTATGGTAGATAAAAATTAAATATCATTCTGCTATTATATAGTTTCATTTATCTGGGATACTGTATCTGTAACTCAATGCATCTACCTGACTATGGAATCTTTGTATGAATATGCATATGCTCTGTTTATGCTAGTGTATCCATGTCTATGTAGGCATATGTGCAGTCTTATACATACTGTAACACACCTACTGTATATGCTTATCATGGTTATATTTCTCTTTCCTTTATGTTGCCCTTATTAAACCTAAACTTCTTATTAAATATCCACTATGCATATGCAGCACACAAAAAGCCATAGCTTTTGTTTGGGTATAAACAAGCAGCTGAAATACATTTACACCTTACTTTTATACCCTGACTCATGATTACATGACCATTTGCCAGCGATTTTAGCAAAGTCTCCACTCACCCCCCTGAGATTTATCTCGGGAGAATGTAAGCCCAAACACCAGCGATTTTGAAAGTCTCTCCTTAGTAAATCCAGAGATTTGTATGGTCCTCATGCAAAAAAATCGCCAGAGAGATTTAAACACCGGAGATTTAAGTCTCCACTCATCTCCGGAGAGTTTGTGGAGATTTTGCTTTAGTAAATCCGGAGACTTGCAAATCTCCGTTAAACTACTTCAATATCCGGCGATTTTACTCAAATCGACCTTAGTAAATGAGGCCCCATGTGTTTATCTCACATATTGTCAGATGAATGTATGGTTCCAAAAAAGTCACAAGGCTGAAAATGTCAGAATATAATCTTGAGTTATGGAACAACTCAAAAGTCTGTCAGATCTGGATTTGTGACCCCAACTACAGAACATCAGTGCCATCATTGGTATTTTTCAGTTACTGTATATAAGTGTAGCCTTGTGAGTGGAACTTGTGAAATATTAAAAAACCTACATTCCATTAAATTTGTATAAAAAATTGCACTTAACAAGCCAAGAAGGGAACTAATAAAATTGCACTTAACAAGCCAAGAAGGGAACTAATACTAATATTACCATAATGTCCATTCCCCAAAAAATGTAAACTGTACATTTTTCTAGAATGTGCTGCCTAAAACTGATCATGCATGCAAAAGAGGATTTGTTTAGGAGGCACGGTTTTCCATAGCAGAGATTGGTAAAATTATCCACTGGGCAATGCTGCATAGTGTTCTTCACAAATCTGTTCTTTATAGGAGTGTGACAAAAAGAAAACCTTGTTGATGAAGAACAACATATAATCTATCTCTTTTATCTATCTATATTTGAATAAGTGGTAAGAAGTAATTAACAAAGTAATATGTAATATGCTAATGGGAAATATATGTGTTTATTGTCAAATTTCTAAATCTTCCTCCAAAAAAACACTACAAATTCATGCTAATGTACTGTACAGAGGAGACAATGGTGACCTTTGCACAAAAACGATATTCTTATTTATTAATTCGATAAATGTTACACAAAGGGCAAACAGAGATTTAGAGTAGAAGCTGTTATTAAGGATGACAATATATAAATGTTAAACTGCAGCGCTTTCCCTTTTCCAACAAGAAACACATGACTTCTCATGCAAAGTGATGTATATGGATTTTTTTTATTCCAATGTTCACTTTCACCGCCTGTGATCTTATGTAAATAATTCCCAGCTTAAAGAACATGAATGGCCACTAGGTGGCATGCTTACATTATAATTGACACACTAAATCTTGTGATAATAAATATTTATTTGTTATTTCTATCTAATACTTAACTATTTACAATTATTCATAATTTATCTCAAGTAATTTATGCATAGTATATACCACAGGATTCATATTTAATAATTTACAATGCATTTAATCATTTACTTTCAGTGTAACATTGTATGAATTTGTAGTTGTGTTCAATACAGTTTCGATTGGGCTGGATCTAGAACACCTCTGTCGCTGCAGTCGGAGCTCTGGTCAGAACAGCAACGGAAGTCAGATAGCGATCCTATATCTGGTGTGTGCGAGGAGGGACCACTCTCCTAACATGCACAGAACTTCCAATGACAAGTCCTACCTAAACATTTACATATCAGCCACATGGAAAATGGGGCCTGTAAATGATACAGGGCTTAACCATGAACAGTTCAATTTTTATACCTCCCCCTTTCACCATACATACACACTGTATGCATGGCAGCTTGTCCACCAGAATGGAGATGAATTCTGGTGCTATTCATATAGGAAAACCATTGAAAGAGGCTAGTGGCTTGTAGTTAAGCTACATCTCTTAAGCTGTCATCTTTATATGTACAGAAAAGAATATTAATAATAAAAAATATAAAAATAAATAAAAATGAAATAACTACACTAGACTTTATCAGCCACTACAGAGACTATAGAAAGATCCACACTACTATAAATCCACCCAGTTCTTGGTAAAGCCTGCACTATGGTTTGATTCCCTACAGTGATTAGTATAAATCTTTATTGAATTAGAAGCATCCCAATATCCTTTTTCCTGATTTCCTGATTCTGTTTTTTAAGCATTTAAGTAGTGGAAAAATTCACTACATAGGTATAAGTATCAGGCTTCCCTGTGCATACTGACAGCTCTGACCTGGGGTACTGCAAACTGTAAGCTCATATTCAACAGCCAGCTATATGTTATTAGTGCTGTAAATCACTATATTCATGAAACATGTTGTATCAGCTGCTTCACACATTTGATGGATTCTGTACTTCTGTACTGATTGAAATCCACCTTTATTGCTTTTGGAGACGTTTAAATTGAAGGAAAAATAGTGTAAAACTAAATCACAATATAATATATTCTCTTCTATATTGTTCAAACACACCCCAAAAAGTAGTGCTAGCCAGTGGTAGCCAGATGCATTGCCACTATAAAAAATGGGAGTTTTCATATATACCATTTAAGAGGTTCCAGTAAAAATAAATTACATCCACTCATCAATCACTATAATGTCTATATATAAACATGTTTTAGGGCTTGTGAATCAATGTGCTCTTCCACAGATCTATAACAATGTGAGCAAACTAACAGGTCTTAGTAATGCTAATAACCTGAGGCCCTTTGCAGAATACATATTTATTTTTGGATGATGAGTATTTAAAACATTTTAAAATAAACATCAACTCATGCAGAATATAAACCTACAGTAAATAAAATACTACATCCTCACCAGAGTGTATCATAACCTGGCTAGATAATCACACTGACTAAGCAAACTATAGAGCAGGCAGTGACAAAGCAGTTAATAAGTAACACAACGTGCATTTTATCAATAATAATAATACAAGTTACCAGCTAATGTTGATGTAACTGAAGAGTCTATGTCAAAAGGACATCTCCCCCGTCCTCTCTCAGCTCTCTGGTGCTCTAATTGGAATATATGTTCCTATTAAAAAAAAAAAAAAAAG
>WWET01000682.1:448849-506141 GCA_011038615.1 Limnodynastes dumerilii | reverse complement strand
ATATATATATATTCTTTTCAGATCAGAAATCAGATGTCAACAGCAGTCAACTTGATGGGCGGGTTTTACAATATTGCTCAAATTTACAAATTGTTAACAAGAGCAAATATATAGTACATAATATACATAATAATGCACAACTTTATGCATAGGTTCAGGGATTGTTTTAAATGTATGCTATTAAATTACATTAGCTATATTGTCTGTATTGCTTTATAATGAGCTTTTCTTATTCTAGAACTACTGCTGTGGTAACCTCCCATACATTATGTCATAACATGAAAACCCAAGTTGAAAAAATAGATGCTTTTGCTAGTATCTATGTTTCAGGTGGGAAGTAACCAGAAATGTACTATAGATTAAAGTCAGGGGACCAGATCTTGATGTAATAGTGACAGCTGCCTTATGCATGCAGCGTGGCTGTGCACTCTTACACACTCTTATGCACACACCAGATGTTACACATCGAACAGTTGATCCTATGGAACTTGTTTCTATACATCAGGGCATGATAACACAGGATACGTAGTTTGGGTTGGGAAGGAACAGTATGGGCTGGTCAGGCACTTCTGTACAACAGAGCAGTCCACATGCACAGCGTTATGTGTGGAAAAGTTAAGGTAGGTTTCTGAACACAGAATTGAGGAATTTATACTCCTTGGGCTGGATCCAGACTTAAGAAGGAGTTTGTAATTAAGGACCTGTTCCAGACTTACGCTCATGATACGCCATTGTGCGTAGTGTATTTACGCCTGCGTACCTATGAAGCACTCCCCTAGGCACTCCCCTTGGTCGTCCGTATTTAAGCCATCTTACGCTGACCAAACCACACCCTAAATTTTGGCTCCTTTTGTAGTTACAATGTGTAGCACGCCCATACTGTACGATTTAAATACCTCACCCTGCCCTAGTCTGCCTTGCGCATGCGCAGTAAGAACTAAAGGGCACTTTTACGCTTATGCAAAACGTAAAAGCACGGGCGAGTGTAGGTCTGAATCAGGCCCTAAGGGCTGGATCCAGACCTAGTTAAGTGCTTGAACTTAGTTACTCCTGGGCTAAAAATCATAAAAATCGGGTTATTGATAAAGACATATCAATAAACAGTTAAGGCCAATAAGTTGTAATTTGGAAAAAATAAAGCAAAAACAGCAAAAAAGTAAAACATCATTAGCTTATCAATGCACATTGGCATGTAGTGTATTCCCCTTATAATAATAACCCTTAAAATTACATAAAAAATATATGTAAATATTATATTAAATAAAGCATGTTATTATTAGTTAACATCAACATTCATATCAATTAAAACATGATTTAAGCACATTTTAAAATATCTGATAACTCTGAAGTCACGTGCTGGACACATTAGTTCACACATGTTGATCATTTAAGCTGAAGAGGGATTACAAATAGATGATTATATCTATTGGATAAGGTTATAACCTTAGGGATTTCAGCAATTTTGACATTGACATATCCTATGAATAAGCAATAAGGAAATTAAAGTAAATGAGAAACAGTCACTTGTGAAACATCTCCAGCTCAGAGGTAACATTGGAGAATTTTAAATAATGTAAATTATATTTCAATAATAGTAAAACATGTTATGCATTGCCTCAATCCATTTCACAATAGAGGCCAATTATAATTTGGAAAGTATGTGACACAAAATGCTTGCACTTTTTTTTCCCACTGTTAATGTGTGTCTATGTAGACTGTTAATGCAGTATTTCCAGGGATGGTCTGTATATGTACAGTGTGGTGAGGACATAATAAAAAGAAAAATCATTTATGGTAAAAAAAATATTACTGTTAACATTAGTATTTAATCACAATGGGCCAGATCCAGAGGCACGTACGGCAGGGGACTTACGTGAATAATTTGCGTAAGTCCCCTGTCTAGGAACATCGGGGCATGCATGCGTCAAATGTTCCGCAATCGTACCTTCAGACATAAGTTACTTACATCTGAAACGGTTGCAGTCTCTGGTCCGATGGCCCGCTTTGCAAAATAAAGAGAGCCGTAAGTTAATTTTAGGCTGTCTCTTTCCAATAGGAGGCCATTTTAGACATTTTTATGAATGGGTGAGTGTGCCGATTGGCATACTCGCCCATTCATTTTCACAGACCCGCCGGATGACAGGTACGGAGAGGTGAGTAACCTCTCCGGGGCATTTTAGTATTAGGGAAGGGGTTAGGAGCTTAGGAAGGGAGGGTTAGGGTTAGGACCATAGAAGGGGAGGGTTAGGGTCAGGCTGCAGGGAGGGGGGTCTTAGGGTCAGGCTATACAAAAGGGATTAGTCAGGCTAGGCTAGGGAGAAGGGAGGGTTAAGGTTAGGCTGCGGGGAAGGGAGGGTTAGGGTAATGGAAGGGGAGGATTAGGGTTAATGTTAATGTTAGGGTTAATGGAAGGGGAGGGTTAGAATTAGGGGAAGGGTTGAGCCTAGTTTAGCCACTCACCTTTCGGAGCACCGTGTTCGGTCCCCCGGGGATCGATTGCTATGCCTCTTTGAGGCATAAGAAATCGATAACCCAGCCAGTTCAAAACTGGCTGGGAGAGAACGGCCCTATTGAAATAGGGCCGTTCTTTGCGGGGTACCCACACCTGTCTGAAGGTACTATGAAGAGGTCGACCCTTCAGATACGAATGGCATATCTCCTCCATACAGGTGGGGTTAGGCATTTAAATGGAGGCGGGGAAGCACCTTTATGACATCCATACAGACGCAGATCAAGTCGTAAAACTTAAGGTAGCCTTCTGGACACGTAAGTGTTCAGATTTACTATCGTTAAAGTGGAGTGCTGGGGGCGTGCACTCCCCTCTACGATGCGTAATTACAGATCGCCGCACACATGTAAAGCATGCAGGGGCCTAGATCTAGCCCAATGTTATATACTCTGTCATACTACTACCTAGGACCTGCTCCAGCATTCTTAGGAGGCAGATGTGCAAGTCATCTGCCTGTACTGCATGCATCCTATCCAGAAATGAAGCTTTTGTAACTCTGGATTGAATGTACAGAAAAGGTGCATGTGTCTGCAACATGCAAACGGATTCATAAAGGCAGATTTTAATCAAATCAAAGTCCTAAAAAACATAATGTATAATTAGAACTGGCTATTAGGATTAACTGACAAATGAAGGAAAGGCAGGAAAGGGATGCTGTGTCGGCATCTTCTTACGAACTTACCTATTCACACCCTCTCCTGCCAAGTCTGGACCCTGAAGATTCAATGCAGTTGGGTGCTTCTCGTTTCTCCAAGGAAAAAAGGAGGATGTGCTTCTGGATTATGCCTCTATTGTGGCAATCAGGGCCATGTCCTATGGCACTGTCTGACACATGCGGTAAAAAACAAAGCCTAGAGGTATGATTAGGCTCTCAAATGTATTCTTCCAACAATGCATTATTGTTTCTGACAGCTTTTTCTTTTCTAGGGAATATAATTAACACCTGTGCTTTCCTTGACAGTGGAGCAGCCGGCTACTTCCTGGACATTACTTTTGCCAAGTCCCTGCAATTACCCTTCAAGGAATTAGAGTCTTCCCTTTGTGTGGATTGGATGGAACACCGCTGTCTGTCGGCAAAGTCTTATTCTCCAATCATCCAATTCTTTTGTTTGTTAGGGCCCTAAATTTTGCACCTATTTCTCAATTTTTTTGTCACATCTCTGCAACTCCTCTGATATGGGTCATCCTTGACTCCATCTCCATAATCCTACTGTTGACTGTGTGAAAGGCGAGACTGTGAACGGGTATAACTTTTTTCCTCAACTTCTCTCCATCTGCCGTTCTACTGCCATTGTGGCCTTGTCTACCCAGCCAATATGGAAAAAACATGGATGTATCTTCTAAATGAGCAGCTGTTATCCTTCCTCATTATCATAGCTACTACTGCTCTAGCAAACTGGAGCCAAGATGCCCATGAGTGGACTGAATCCTCTCTCACATCCTGAGGCAATGGAGGACTATAGTAAAGAAAACCTTGCCAATGTGAAAAAAAGGATGGAAGTCTACATCCATGTGGGCCATTAACAAGATTTCTGTTAGTTACTTAGTGCCTGATCCAGACCTACGACCGCAATCGCCCGCGAGTGTAGCGTATGATCACCCGGGCGTATAAACTTTCACGCCCATGACACTCCCATTGATTGTACGGCGGCTGAACCCTACCCTAAGTTTTTCCAGCGTCCATGCGAATTTTCGTACCGATACAAAGTCTTATTCTCCAATCATCCAATTCTTTTGTTTGTTAGGGCCCTAAATTTTGCACCTATTTCTCCATTTTTAAGTCACATCTCTGCAACTCCTCTGATATTGGGTCATGCTTGACTCCATCTCCATAATCCTACTGTTGACTGTGTGAAAGGCGAGACTGTGAACGGGTATGACTTTTTTCCTCAACTTCTCTCCATCTGCCGCTCTACTGCCATTGTGCCCTTGTCTACCCAGCCACTATGGAAAAAACATGGATGTATCTTCTAAATGAGCAGCTGATATCCTTCCTCATTATCACAGCTACTACTGCTCTAGCAAACTGGAGCCAAGATGCCCATGAGTGGACTGTATCCTCTACTGTTTTCACCTTGATTGATTTGCATGGTGCTTATTAAGGAGGGCGATGAGTGGAAGCCTTTAATACAAGGTCCGGGCATTATGAATATCTTGTCAGGCCATTGGTCTAATTAATACTCCGGATAAACAAATTGGGGAAAATTAAGGTTTTGCTTAAGTATGGATCTGTTCCAATGTGACCCCTTTTATTCAGATTTATCTGGATGCACAAGGAAATCAGGGGATGGTTTCAAGAGTTTCACGTAAAACTGAAAATTATAATTAATATGCATAAACTATATAACATTCTTGTTTGAAAGTGTTTTGGAGTTTATAGTTTTATTTTTCCTGTCATAGCAACACAGTCCTGTAATTCTTGTTCAAGCACCTAGCACATTCCTACTTAAACAGTCTGCATGACAAAACTTGGTTTGCATTATGATACCTGTTATCCAACATTATATGTGTTCCATCATTGTTATGTTAACTGCTGTACAATTTTCAGCTGTTTTAAAATTGTAACTTTCTTAAATTGGGTAAATAACATGCATAGGTTACAAACTTTTCCTCATGGAAGTTTTAAACCTTAAGTGCCTGTTAAAAAATGATTGTTATAAAATAGATATGAACTTTAAATAACTAAAATGATATGCCGTTTTTTAAAACACAAGTTAATGCCTGCTTTGATATAAAAAAGATAATGCAAACTGATGGCAGGTCTTCTTCCTCAATTTTTTAAAAAATAATAATCTAATCATTAAAAAAAAATGTAATTAAAGATCCCAACGCATGTTCATTGGAATGCTCATACTTTTCACTGACCACAGCAGAATCCTCTAACTATCCCTATAATCACTTGGGGGTCACAGCTGACAGATGTGGATTCGTGAACAGAGTACATACAGCGAGGGGAGTGCCTATCTTCACAGGTACGGAATATCACAAATTGCATAATTCCACTACAGAGACTTACGAGTGCTGTTTGTACTTAATGCAGTATCTTGTCCTATTACGGTACATTATCTTCGGTAAAAAAAAAAAATTCTTTCTCCTGGCACCTACCGTCTCTATGTACAACTCTGCTCTACCAGGACAACTGATACCGTACCTATGAGAGACTGCCAGAGCAGGCAATAGGTATTTGGTGCCTTGGTACAGCAATGTCCTGGGGCCGACTCAAGACCGTATTCACGCTTAAGAAGCAGATGCTTTTTAAGTATGATCTCTTCCGAAATGGCCTACTACCCATCAATTGTAGGTTATTTAATCTATCTAGGTATGTAGATTGAGTACGTGGGAGGAAGGGGAATGGTAAGTAGCCAGGGAAGGTGGGATAGGGGAAAGAAGTTTGTATTCTTCTTCTTAAGAAGGAGACTATGAATGGGAAGTTAAGGAAGCCCTAGGGCACTCTTAAGTATAAAAAGGGGGAGGTGGTGGGGGTGGGAGCTTCTTAAAGCTTTCTTGAATACAGTCCTCAGCTGCTAAGGATATTTTATGTACCACTGCAAAGCATAGCATCATAGCATCACATGAGATTGTGGCTTCCTCTATTTTGATATGTCAATATTGTCATAGCATCAATATGATATGTTGTCGCTATGTTTCCTCATTGATAACAGTTATAAGTTTCTCCTGGATTTTGACAAACAAAAGCTATATATGTTTTTGTTGGACTGCTTTAAATAATAAAATATAATATTTGTTTAAATAGTCATGGACACACAGGGCCGCTGCAAGATATTTTGGGACCTGGGACACATCCTATTTAACGTCATCTGTGACGTCACATGGGGACAGGACACTTCGAAACTGCATTACCAGTGAGCTGATACGCAGGGAAGGACTTCCCATTGCATCAGTCCACTAGTGTACAGCTCGAAGTATAGGCAGTAGTATATCGCCGATACCTGCTTCTGCAGAGCCATGGACAGTATCAGCTGGCCCCATCAGCTCCAGGCCCAGGACACTAGTCCCAGCCCCCTCCGATGGTGGCTTTACCAAGTTGCTTAATAATCACAATTCTTTCCTTGCCCCTTGGGTCTGGGCCAAAACATGAACTAAACATGTAAGAATTAATGTTCTATATAATAAAAAAAATGTGAGAAAATGTAAAAATAAAAATAAACCAACCCAAAAAAACTCACACTAACACTAAGGACCGTGTTCACAGATATGTGTGTAAAAAGGTACACAAATGTACGCACCTATGTTGCGAGGCAACACCCATGAAACTCCCCTCGGGTTTTCTGTGACTTCTGCCTCCATAGGGGACCCTTAAGTCTACGTGTGAACTTACGCGTGTATGTTACTTACTTACGTGCGTATTTACCTAACCATGCCCTCAAATGGCCATTTACATGCTTCCCCCCGCCCACTTTAACATAACTTTTACCGTCCGGATAAAAACCACAGCTCTCCATACGTATGCCCTTAAGTGCGATTCCCAAGTCTGTGCCGAAAGTACTTACGTGCATAAATACTACGTAATGTGCGATGAAAAAGTTACTACATATGTGCAGTTAATCCAATCCTAAAAATACAAACGCAACTACACGCAAAAACGGATCTGTGAACACGGTCCTAAATGTTTCAGATAGCAGTTAAATAGCCATTGTGTTAGAAAACATTGCACTTGTGAATCAAGAAGAAGTGTCAAACTTATGGGAAAGCCTTCTCAACATCTAGACCTTATTGCAGGTATAATTCTTTGTTAAGACGCACTCAACAGAAAAGTAGACAATAGTGTCTTTTACCATACACTTTTCTGTAAATGGAACCAACTGTGGGAACACAAAATTTATGTGGTACTTTATTTAAAAAGACAAGATATTTTGTGAATTCCAGGACGGATTATTCTGGAAGTCTTTCCAACAATGGGGTGAGATGGCAGGCACACGTAAAGCATGCCCACATATTTAAGAGATAAGCCCTTATGTGCGATTCTCATTTACACACCAGCACCATTTTCTGTGGGGTGGTATGTAAAGGTATGGTAGGATCCAGGCAGTGTAAGTGCCTTGTGTGTGAGGGGAGTGGACTAAGGATACAGCTTATTAAATCAAGATTGCATTATTCTAATTAAAATCTAAATGGATTGCGTTTTCAAGTTGAATGCCCTAAAAAGCTTAAAAATAACAGCTGTTTTAAGAATTCCAGACTTTTGCTCAATGAGACATCTAGTCATTTAGTATAATATATTACAGCAAAGCCTAGAGAGTAACATCTTGAATTTAAGTGTTGGCCCGAGAAAATAGACAAATTGACATATTTTAAATCATCTGTTTACACTTTTTTTTTCTAGTTACGGATAGTTAGCCCCATGGTCTAGAAATGCTTTGCAGGTGTCTCTATTACTGTTTTACCTCAGGGCAATGAAAATTACAGAATGCTATTAATGTTTTTACATTTTAATATAAAAACTGTTCGATATTAATCAGTCTAAGTATGGTATAAACATATAAGGTTTGTCAGAAAACACATCTGAACTCTGAAGCACAGTAAGGGCTTTGGCTCCAATTAAGAAAATATCAAGAATTCCTGTTTTCCTGGCTAGGCAGCTGTTAGCATGTCCAAAAGCAGCAAAAACGTTTTAATGATGTAATTCTTGAATTATGTTCAAGTAACACCCTGCTGTCACATTTTCAGTATATGTGGTAGTAAAAACAATGGTATTTAAACTGTTATGCTGATTTTTAAGTAGGACGCTGCATCTGTGTGATTTGTTAGTAAAAACACAAAATATACATTTTACCTCAGGTGTATTCTGACACATTGGTTTGTTCACTTTTCTCTATAAAGGTTATTCAAATAAAAAAAACTGTTCCATACATTTGCAGTTTTGTACCTTTTTTATATCATGCAATTTAAAAGGATTACTTACTAACACCCCCCACCCCAATCCCTCTCCCTAAAAATCTTCACCTTTTCTAAACCACAAATAAAAACCTGTCTAAACCTACCTTTTCAGTTAAATTAAAAATACATTTTCCCATCAGGCAAATGACTTGTATAGATTCCAAAGTTTTGATAGCAATCAGCCAGTGAATATAAGAAAGGAAAATAAATGCATCTAACATACATTAATGATTTCCTCTTAGGGTATACTTTTATGAGTTGATCCAGAGTTGTGCTTAGATCTATTTTGTAAAGGTGTAAGCGACGTGGCAAGAAAGTGAATGGTTTAGTGCTACTGCGAGCGCAGTAACAGTCCTATTTCCCTGCTCTTTCTCCTAAAATCTTGCTCTGCCAAGTGATGTAAGTGGTGTAAGTGTAAGATGGATAGGGGCTGGCTGCCAAAGTTTAGCCTAGGGGGCAAGCCGGCAGCAGTGGCCCATCATGTCCATATTCCTGATACTTTTATACGTGTGTGGATTATATATAATCTAAGGTTTTTATGAAGTCTGGGGACCAGGTCTCCCAGTTTTATGATCCTTATTATTGAACTCTTGTGTACATGTGTTTTTCTGTGATGTTTTTAAGAACATCATTTAAAACACACACACACCTTGATGACACAGATGGACCACCCCACATGCAGCAGTAGCAGTGAGTCATAACAGAAAATTGAAGAAGAGTAAACTCTGGCCCCACCATCAATCTGGTCACATGGTATCCCACGGGTCCTGCAGCTTGTGTCCACTTCAGCTACAGCTGGAAGTTGTGTCCCACTGAATGGATGAATGCCATGTGTAGGCTGATCTGTACAGGTGTGGGTCCCCACTAATATCGAAATAGGGCCGTTCTCTCCCAACCAGATTCAAACTAGCTGGGATATCGATTGCTTATGCCTTGTTGAGGCATAGCATACGATCCCCCAAGCACCGAACACGGTGCTACAATAGGTAAGTCTAAAAACTAACCCCATCCCTTCCCCCAATTCTGACCCTAACCCTCCCCTTCCATTACCCTAACCCTCCCTTCCCCGCAGCCTGACCCTAACCCTCCCCTCCCATTACCTTTTCTTACTTGAAACACATCCCTACACATTTTACAAATACTAAGTGGTTAAAATTAGAAATCAGTTATGTCTTAAAACACAGTTCTGGTCATAGAATACACTATAGCGATATAAGCCTAAATAATAGCATCTTGCCACGCAACTTTCTTCAACACATTTTAAATACTTTTAAAAACGTGGTCTACATGTTTCAAATAAGTGCCCATTTTCAATATGGCCCAGTGGTTGGAGTGAAAATTTTGAAGTAGGGGGATGGACATTTTGAAGTAGCGGTATGAAAACATAGAAATAATTTTTCCAGTAAATCAGTGGGAGAAGAGATGGTATGGCATACCCCTGTATACCCCTTCACATCAAGCTCTGATACAACCTTTCCAATGTTGCTACTGCCAAGACTCTGAATAGGTTACATGCATTCTGAACAGCAGACTTGAGCATCATGTGGTAAAACAGGTTCTTTTTAAGCCAGGCTTACAGAGGTTAACAAAGCCCCGCATTCTTACATGCTGAGCATCACATAAAAACATTAAAGAAATATTAATTAACTATTATAAAACTAATTTGTTCTATACTTTTGTTTTATTTACATATTGCTTTAAAATGGGTTAGAATATTACTAAACGTCTTATTGTATGTGAAATATTTGAAACTGCCTTATTAACAGACACTGGTTTGATGTATTTCTCTACACACAGAGATAACATGTAGCAGAATAAAGGCATATTTGATATCACAGATTTAAAAAGACAGCAAAGGAGGATCTGTTTT
The DNA here is from genome assembly GCA_011038615.1 of Limnodynastes dumerilii. Lineage (NCBI taxonomy): Eukaryota > Metazoa > Chordata > Amphibia > Anura > Limnodynastidae > Limnodynastes > Limnodynastes dumerilii. Next base: position 495,864 of record WWET01000682.1, on the reverse strand, counting down.
ACATTGCACAAAATAAACCCCACTAAAGTGACAGTCAAAAGAAAGTGTAAGAAGTTTATCATGGCCTTTAAAATTCTTCACCTTTAACTCCTTTAACTACAAAAATGATTAATGACTTGTCAAAAACAATGAGGCTGAGTAAAAATAATAGCACATTTGGAAGTAACATAGAACTACTGTATAATAAAAGTATAATCAGAATATCTGCTCGTAAGCAGTAATCATGGACACTATAGTTTGGAGATACCGGCATAAAAACTGGGTTATTTATATATATATATGGGGTATACTGGGTAGACTGCAGACACATGATGGGGTATACTGGGCAGGCTGCAGACACATGATGGGGTATACTGGGTAGACTGCAGACACATGATGGGGTATACTGGGCAGGCTGCAGACACATGATGGGGTATACTGGGTAGACTGCAGACACATGATGGGGTATACTGGGCAGGCTGCAGACACATGATGGGGTATACTGGGTAGACTGCAGACACATGATGGGGTATACTGGGCAGGCTGCAGACACATGATGGGGTATACTGGGTAGACTGCAGACACATGATGGGGTATACTGGGCAGGCTGCAGACACATGATGGGGTATACTGGGTAGACTGCAGACACATGATGGGGTATACTGGGCAGGCTGCAGACACATGATGGGGTATACTGGGTAGACTGCAGACACATGATGGGGTATACTGGGCAGGCTGCAGACACATGATGGGGTATACTGGGTAGACTGCAGACACATGATGGGGTATACTGGGCAGGCTGCAGACACATGATGGGGTATACTGGGTAGACTGCAGACACATGATGGGGTATACTGGGCAGGCTGCAGACACATGATGGGGTATACTGGGTAGACTGCAGACACATGATGGGGTATACTGGGCAGGCTGCAGACACATGATGGGGTATACTGGGTAGACTGCAGACACATGATGGGGTATACTGGGCAGGCTGCAGACACATGATGGGGTATACTGGGTAGACTGCAGACACATGATGGGGTATACTGGGCAGGCTGCAGACACATGATGGGGTATACTGGGTAGACTGCAGACACATGATGGGGTATACTGGGCAGGCTGCAGACACATGATGGGGTATACTGGGTAGACTGCAGACACATGATGGGGTATACTGGGCAGGCTGCAGACACATGATGGGGTATACTGGGTAGACTGCAGACACATGATGGGGTATACTGGGCAGGCTGCAGACACATGATGGGGTATACTGGGTAGACTGCAGACACATGATGGGGTATACTGGGCAGGCTGCAGACACATGATGGGGTATACTGGGTAGACTGCAGACACATGATGGGGTATACTGGGCAGGCTGCAGACACATGATGGGGTATACTGGGTAGACTGCAGACACATGATGGGGTATACTGGGCAGGCTGCAGACACATGATGGGGTATACTGGGTAGACTGCAGACACATGATGGGGTATACTGGGCAGGCTGCAGACACATGATGGGGTATACTGGGTAGACTGCAGACACATGATGGGGTATATTGGGTAGGCTGCAGACACATGATGGGGGATTCTGGGTAGACTGAAGACACATGGTGGGGTATATTGGGTAGGCTGCAGACACATGATGGGGGATACTGGGGAGACTGCAGATACATGATGGGGTATATTGGGTAGGCTGCAGATACATGATGGGATATACTGTGAAGGCTGCAGACACATGATGGGGTATACTAGGGAGGCTGCAGACACATGATGGGAAAACTGGGAGCTAGAATGACATAATTGGGGAATACTGGGAGAATGGAGACACATTATGGACAATATTTGGAGGCTGGAGATAAATTAAGTGAGAATACTAGTAGGCTGGAGAGAAATAATTGGGGAATACTTTTTACTATCATTTTAATGGACCATTCACTAAATTAACATAAACATATCTAATTATAAATTTTTAGCCCTGCCCAGGCTAAATAAGGTAAAACATACAAACTCTTTATAAATAATGCATTGGTTGGTTGGAATCGGTACATTGCCCTAGTGATAAACAACACTTATGTGACCAGTATAGGTGACTATGGAGAGAGACGAATACATTTCCCCATAAGAATTTTATAATGGTAGATCCTTCCTGCTATACATTGAACCATATCCAAAACTGACTGCAAAAAGAACACAGCCTATGTTTACAAGAAACCCATGCAAATCATGGATCTTTTGAATAAGTAAACAAAAAAGTCAAACAGTAAGTTACTTTCTAAAGATTGCTCAGTGAAGTAGACACAATTGTATGTATTTATATAGTGTTTATACTACTTGTAAGGATGTTGTTAACTGGAAAAGTAAATATATGCAATATATAATAATATATAATTTAATAACATTTTTTTTAAGGATAGTAGGCTTTAATTGATCAAAATAGGCTGTCAGCATTAAAGCTGGTTCACACTTAGTAGTAACTCTAGCTTCCATTGTAAAAATAACAGTTGAGTGTTTGTGTGATGTATGAAAAACACATTATTACAACACAATGTATAACTGAGATTTCAAAATCAACGCAAAATCTTGGTGGTCCTCTGTGACGGTTACTTGTTGTATGATCAGTTTAATATAGTGGGTCTAGAGGATGTTGCTATTAGAGAAGATTATTTATTTATTATTAATTATTTGTCTGTGTTTCTTGGTAAGCAGGTGGCAGTTACATGGTCAGCTTTGTTTATGTAGTAAATTCAATGTATATTTTAATTGATAAGTTGATCCTGGCTTGTATAGCATTATTGTGGTGAGCATGCAATTATCCTGGGAAACATCATGTGACATTACTGTTGTGTTATTTAATGCTGTAGCCATTTGTTTGGAAAGCTACTGCTGTAATTTGCCAAACAATCAGTGTATAGTGTACAATTGATACAATATTGTATATTTAGTGTATATTGGTGTATATTGTAGATTTCTTCTCAGTAGGTGGGTCTGATATTGTTTCTTATATTTAGGGATATTGTAGCAGATTCTGGATCCCCACTAGGTCCATAATCACGTATACATAAGTGGAGGCCACTCCACTCTTTCATACCGATTTACGCCAGCTCACCCCTGCCTTAATATTTTTACGCCGTCCTCACATAATGTGGAGCAGTGCAAAAATGTGGATTGTATTTAAGGGCACGAGCCAGTCCTTAATGTAACATGTGTCCCCCCCATCCATAGCGGTTACTGCTTTGTTCCACCCCGCTACTCTAATACTTTACAGGATGGATCTGGTATAGCGGCCTTCGTGCATGCGCCACACTATATCAAAAAGGACCAACTGCTGATCCTGGCGTAAGGAAAACATCCCCTTTTTGTAAAGTAGGATCCGGCCCATTGTGTTATAATGTTTTTTAAGCTCTAAAACTGTCATGAGTCAATTTGTTAATTGTATTGTATTATAATGTAATAATAGAGATGAGGCAGATAGGAAGACATTGACTACTAGGCAGTTTATTCACTGCAATCAACAGTTTAAACAGAAAAATGCTTTGTCTGTGTCAAGTCTACTCCTTTTTTATATTTAAAGATTTGCCTTACAAAACAAATGAACAAAATCACGTCATACAGATATTTTCATGTATTAAAACTGAATGGAATAGACATGGATGGACAAAAAGCAGCATACCTGTGATCGAAGCCCAACTCTTATAAAAATACAAAGCGGATCAAATGCTCCGGTTCCACAAGCCAAGAGATGAGTGCGATTATAATGGTGTAAGATGCGAACAAAATTTGCACATTCCCTCTGTTGATAAATTGGAAATGGTATTGTGTAAATATTTCTTCTTTTAGTCAAGTAAAACATAGAGACTGTGATATTAAATCATGCATTTATACCAAATAAATATTATTGTCTGTATAATATAATAACAACGGACCGGATCCAGACTTAGAAGCAGATTCTGTATGTTAGGCTGTCCTCCTAAGTGCAGAGGATAAATAAGAATGAAGGCACCCATAAGTGCTCTGCTCGCAAGGCTGTGCGGGTGGAATACTGGATCGTATGTTAGAGCTTAGCCAATCCCTTATGGTACGATTTTAATATTAATGCCCACCCATAATGCATATCAGGGATGGAACTACCATTGGTGCAACATCTGCAGCAGCACCGGGATCCATGCTGATACAAGGGTCCACAGCCATCATCACCGCACCGCCAAAACTCCCCACCAGGTTACCTGGGATATCATCAGGGCCAAAGTAAATTTTTGGCACCTGGGCCCATAGCTCACTAGTTCCACCTCTGATGCATATCTAATACACATGGTGTGTGAACCTGCACCATGTGTTGTTTCCTGATTTCTACACAGATCCTCCGTTCTATTAGGAATTTCTTGTAATTCGCAAGCACAGTACAAGCAGACAGGGTATTTACGTACATCACGTATGTAAAACCCTTATTGTAACAATGAGCTGGATCCAGACTTAAGAAGGTATATAAGCTTGATAAAGTCTTACAGATAAGATGAAACGCGTCACTTGACACTTTCCAGCTCTCACTATATACTTATATGGGCTCCGTCTACCTTCAACTTGCCGCCTACAAAATTTATATATGGACAAAGCAGCTATCTATGCTGTAGACGAACGTGGAGTAAAAGTGTTTCCTTGTGTTATTTAGAAGACCAGCACCGGGCTAGCCACCCGGTGACTAAAGAGCAGGGATCGCTATCTACACAGAGAAGGCGTCAGCTTGGACTGGTGTATCATCGACTATTTCCCGAGGATTTGGGTAAACATCCAACACCATTTACTTTTAAAGAGCTGAGCACTTATCACTGCCTCCTCCATTTATGTTTTCACTGATTTTCTTCCCCTGATTAGACTCCTTGTTATTAATTGTCCACTTCAAATATCGTCAGTCTATAAAACAGACTATTTTGTCAAGGAATCTACTATAATAATCCATTTAATCATTATATATGACAGTGTCCAATGGAGAGCTGGAATGCTTTATATACATTTGAAATCTTTTTGAAATTATCTTATAATTTGAGTATATACATTTAAATTACATTTTTAAGACCTTTGTTATACTCAGCCATTGAGAGTAAATAATTTTTGATTGATTAAACTTGATAATACAGTGCTGTTTATCTTTTTTTTGTGGTTTCCAGACTTAAGAAGGAGCTTGAAATTGATGCCCAGATATTACACCAGAGAACGTATTGCACATACCTAATTTACCGATTATAGCTACTACACATGCATAGTAACTATTTTACGTAATCTACGTATCGTTTCATTATGTATATTGCATATATGCAGTCATGGTAGCTATTATCGCTAATTTAGGGACGTATGTGCAATATGTCCGCTGGTGTGAATCCGGGCCTAGGAGAGGAAAGTCACACCTGGGCTAAACCATGTTGATTTCAGGGGATATTTCATCTGTTGCAAACAGTATTAGAGTTGAGAGGTGATGTTTCCTATCCCAAGTCTATACAGTGTAAAAGTAAAGCCGGTCACTATCTGTGTGCAGTAAGCAATTCAAAGATATATCCCTGCATACAAAGAATACAATTAGCTTGACTCCCCCTGCAACCAACATGGTTTTGCCCAAGAGTAACTTTCCTCTCTTTATTTCATGCTCCTTCTTAAGTCTGGATCCAGCCCAATGTCTGGATCTTGCCCACAGGCTTTATGACCTCCTGAAAGAAAAACAAATAGTTACCGGTTGTCTCCCTTTCCTGTAGCAGTCATCGATCTGTTGTTCTGTACTGGGCCAATTTATCTAACAGAAAGAAGAAGAAAAATAATAATGTTAAAAAATCACAATCCCAAAATGATTAAATTATGATAAAAACTGAAAAGGTGTATATGTGATGTCTTTTACTGCTCAAACTAGCTTCAACTTGAAAATAAAGAATATACATAAAAAGAAACCTAAAAAGGAAAATGTGAAAATTTGTTTATCTAAATTTGCTTTAAAATATGAATGTGTAAAAATATATTATATAAGATAAAAAAGGGGTTTAAAGACTCAAGCTGAAATGGTGCAACAGGTTTTATCAGATCGCTACCTACCAAGACAGTAACTGCCAATCTGTCAAAAAGGCAAACACAAATAGAATATGGAGGAGCGCTAGAAAAAACAAAATGAATCTCGACAGGTTATAATAAAAATGGATTTATTAAACACATAAATTAAAATATAGAATATAAAATAGATGATAAGATATTAGCATCAGTGGTACCACTCAGTATTATGTATATGCACATAAACAATATGCATCATAAAGGGTTCTATTTCTTAAAATTGCCTGGACATGAATTAGTCATTGCAATCTTGAAGAAGCTTGAAATGGATACTGTCCATGTAATCAATTCAGTACAAAAAGGTGGCTATATGCATATGCCTGTGGACAAGATAAAGATTTCCAACCCGCACCACCATACAACACACAAAGATTTCAAATATAAAACGTGTTTTATTATGCAAACAACATTGAATAAAGAATGTAACAAACCGTTACAAAAAGTGTCCAATATGCAGGACCCTTAGGCAAATATAAAAGTGGTAAGAAGTGGCCCTCAGCCCACCACTAGAACAGATTCACAACACAGTGTGATGCATTTAATAAGGAATACAAAATTGTAAATGTATACTGCAATAGGATCTGCGCGATGTGAACAAATAGATGTATCAATGGATTGTGGCAATAATATCCACTAGTTGTGAACAAACAGTTGTGGCAAATGAGTTGTGGTGAGGAGTGGCCCTCAACCCACCATTATACAATAAACACAACGCAGTTTGTGGCTGAAGTAATGTTGTCAAATATGTCCAACACACAGCGATTGCTGATGCTCTAAAAATGTATCTCTGCGCTCACTGATTGCAGGAAATAAGCATATTCATCCCTTGAATTTGGATTCACGCTGTGCAGACAGAAAAATTATATCCTGGTGTTCTAGTGGAGCTGCGATGTTGTGGCAGTCAGAATCGTGACTGTAACCTCACTAGACCACCAGGATATATTTTTTCTGTCTGCAGGCAATGAGCGGAGGGTACAAACGATGCGACCTTGATGCGTTTCTTTGTCGGACTGACAATTTCCTCAGAAGGGGTAGCCTGTTTGTTTACCAACAGCTCAAGATCCACCTGGACCCCCTAATACTTTGACGTCTGGAGGGACCATCACCTCTATGGAGATTTAAGCTTCCACCTGTACTCACTAGGCTGTTTGCAGTGCATTACCAAACCACAGATGCTTCACAGCCTCTTCGGCTCTATCATTCCCGCTCATTAGTTGCTCCAGCGCATTCGGACACTCTGCTGTGCAGTGACTACGGCCCGCGTCCCAACGGAGATGCTGTACCAGCTGATTCGGACCTCACATCTACAGCAGCACCACACTGTGTTGCTAGGCTCTCCAAACCATCTAACTGCTGAGCATATTGTGCACATTGTGTACTCCGTTAGTGGGACGCGTGAGTAACAAATACCACATGATATCAGAGACTTTGCTTATTGTCCACCACAAGTAGAGGCTGGTCTACTGTATTGCTCTGTGGGGAAACAGAAACGCCTTTGACAGCCACTAACATCAATCCATCTCGCTACCAATTGTGGGAACTAGGCATATGCATATAGCCACCTTTTTTGTACTGAATTGATTACATGGACAGTATCCATTTCAAGCTTCTTCAAGATTGCAATGACTAATCCATGTCCAGGCAATTTAAAGCAATAGAGCTCTATTAAACCCTTTATGATGCATATAGTTTATGTGCATATACATAATACTGAGTGGTACCACTGATGCTAATACCTTATCATCTATTTTATATTCTATATTTTAATTTATGTGTTCAATAAATAAATTTTTATTATAACCTGTCGAGATTCGTTTTGGTTTTTCTAGCGCTCCTCCATATTCTATTTATATATTATATAAGTAAGTGGTGTTAATTTTTCAACTAGACTCCTTTCTTGCTGTAAATACCTATACCATCTCTTGCATTTGAACCACTAAATTAAGTTGACAATACTGAGAAATTAGTATAGTTGTTCAAGTGCTAAGCCCAGGAGTAACTAATTTCAAGCACTTACTTAAGTCTGGATCCAGCCCTTATACAGTAACAATGTTTGATCATTACACAAATTCCCAGTGTGTGCTCAACTTTAGTCACTCTAAAACTGTTAAAATGTAACTTACGTAATTACAAATAACAAGAACTAGTCGTATCTTTGGGTCATTTAAGTTGATATTTATTATGCTAATGGACAATTTAGCACAAATTTGTAATAACATTCTAAATACCAAGAGAAGAGTGTTTCTATGGATTGCACAGAGGAATCAATGCATGCTTCATGAGAAAGAAAATAAACAATATTTATGCGGTGCAGATTGTTTGTAATATTTCAGGAAAATGCTGTTCCATAATCATGTCAAATGACGGCATCTTGGAATTTATATTCCCTTAGCGCTTAGTTAATTGCTTACATTAGAACTTTAGGGAGCCATATAGTGAGGCCAAGGCCACAATATGGTATCACAGTTTTATTAATTTTAAATAGCTTAAAAGTTCCTAACAGAGAAAATTGGAGAAGTGTGAATGAAAAAGTCTTCAAAACTATATAAAAAAATGCTTACAAAAAATAACATATAGTTCTACTACTTGATCAGTGACCCAGGACTATACTTTGACTTTGCAACCTCAGGTAACAGATGGTGCACAAATTTATATAATTCACCCTGATTAATTTATTTACAGGACTTTATTACAATAAAGTGCTGGGCAACTAATACTGTTATGTAACTTGTACTAGATGCTTATCCAACAAAAATAGTATTCAGAAAGAGATACTTGCCCATAAGCAATACAGGTGGTATAATACTGGGTATTAGTCATGGGATATTACCAGCATAAGCTACTAATCCAACTACTATTTAAAATAGGTAATTGCTGCTATCATATTATTGCATTCTTTCAATTTATAACCAGTATTGTGTCACAGTTCATGTCCTGCTGTCCTTCATCAGTCAACACAGTCTATTTATTTCATCCAGACCTGCACCCCAGTGCCATAGTATCAGGCTCACTTGGTTTCCTTGTGTTGTACTACTCCAGCGTTTTTCTTGTGATATTATCTTCTCGTGTACCACTTTCACATACAGTAACCGGTTCCACCATGCTCCTGTCTGCTACCATCAGAGTCTACTCTCCACCTTTCTCAGACTTCTTCTGTTGTCCCAGTGCTGTTACTCTTTTAGGGCTGGATCCAGACTTAAGTAAATGCTTGAAATTACTTACTCCTGGGCTAAACCATGTTGATTTCAGGGGAGTCAAGTTAACTGTATTCTTTGCATGCAGGGATATATTTTTGGTTTGCTTATTGCACACATCTTTGAATTGCTTCCTGCACACAGATACTGACCAGCTTTACTATCACACTGTTATTTAGACTTGTGATAGGAAACATCACCTCTCAACTCTAATACTGTTTGCAACAGATGAAATATGACTCCCCTGCGATCAACATGGTTTAGCCCAGGAGTAACTAATTTTTAGCACTTACTTAATTTTGGATCCAGCCTTTAGTGACCTGCTTTGGGCAGCAGCCAACACCTTCTCCACCATCAGGGGCTATAGTGAATACCTGTCCATAGTAATACTCTGCTTCCAGGTATTCAGTCCAGAATACCATCAGTACCATGGCTGTATCCTCTTGTAATCCATGACATATTGCTGGACAATCTGAACATTCATGGTGATGACTGAGTGTTCAACATTTATTTATCACTTATTTACTCCTTCATAACAACTATGGCTATAGTACAAGCTATAAACAATGCCAGAGATAACTATAGAAAAAATAATACTGGTATATTACAAAAAATTAGTGATTACCACTATTTATATTCACATTATTACTGGCAAATACATTTGCTGCATTGAGCAGTAGATATATTTGCCATATGGTGTGTAAGTGTTTGTATCTGATGTTTGATAGACATGGCATAAGTGAGTCATTATGCATACACTATCAACTAGTGAACTCTATACTCAAGAGTTAAGATCTTTAACTCAATACCTAAACTAAACTTCAAACTCAATATCAGCATGTATGATTAATCATCTCAGGCTGTGTTAAATACAATCTGTTTTATATTTGAGTATTATTATTTTTAAGGTATAAATCCATGATTTTAAAAGATAATCTTTCTTGAAGATCAGCCAAATTCTTCTTTTAGTACACTCTAGGTTTCCTATGCACACATAGGGCTTGATCCTAGGGCCTGAAACGCAAACAAGACTTCTGGCTGTAAAGCTGTACACGAGTGCAATCCTCTGTTTCCACATGCATAAAAGTCAAGCATAAGATTACCTGGTGTTTGTGTCAGTCTGGATCCGCGCCATATTGTCAAGAGGCGCTTCATACAAAGTATTCCACTACCTTGTCTATTCTCAGATAGTTGTTATAGACGGATTCACTCCTAAGAATTAGGGGCCGGATCCAGAACTACATCCGTCTTCCACAGACGGCCGTAATTCAATGAACAATAGCTACTGCGCATGCGTAGTAGCTATTGTACGTAATCTGCATATCGTTTCGATACGCGCAGTAGCTATTGTTCATTGAATTACGGCCATCTGTGGAAGACGGATGTAATTCTGGATCCGGCCCTAGAGCCATAGCTAAAAATGTTATTGCCTGGGGCAAAAAGAAATATGGTGCCCCCTGACCCTGAACTCCTAAGCAATTTAACTTTCAATATTAACTTCCTGGTGCCCCCCTTAAGGTTTGTGCTGCTGTGAACCCACATTTTAGATATATACACTGCCGAAAGCTAATTGTCAGCTGTGTGTAGTTTAGAATATGCCCCCATTTTAAAAATCCCTCCGCAGAACCGCTGCCGGACACGACACTTTGACGACCTGACAGGTTAGTGCAGGAAAGGGGATGTATTTTTGTAAGGTAGTATTATGGTTAGGTTGTGGGGTGGGGATGGTGGATGGGAGAAGGGGAGACTTAGGGTTAGGTTGCAGAGAGGCAATGGAGTCTAGAAGGGGAGGGTTAGGCTGCGGGTAGGGTAGTCTTAGGGTTAAGCTGCGGGTAGGGTAGTATTAGGCTGCGGGGAAGGAAGACAGGGTAAGAATTAGCATAAGGGTTGGGGTTGGGGAAATAGAAAGCGGTGCTTAACCTGTTTGCAGCGGGCAGGAAGTTTCTGTACATCTCTGTCATCGCTTATGGAATTTCGAATATGGCCCTTTCGAATAAGAGCCGTTCTCAGCAATGATCCACATCCATCTATGACAATATAGATTTTTTCTGGATACATGATCATAGAAAAAGTCTAAATTATATTTTACATTCTGGGCAGTTGTGGGTGCACTGTACCAGGGGTTCTTAAACCTGTCCTCGGGCACCCCAAACAGTGCATGTTCTCCAGGTCTCCTTTGTGGAGCACAGGTGTTTTCATTACTGACTGACATATGTGAAACGATCCAAAGGTGGTTCTCATTATATCGGTTGTGATTATGAAAAGACCTAGAAAACATGCATTGTTACAGGTGTAAGAACCCCTGCACTTTACCATACTAGATACTTCTAAATTAAATAGATGTTATAAAAATGATCAACATAAGGATTTATTATTATTGTGTGATTAATTAGTTAATACTGAATAAATCATATAAGATTGAGTTGCAAAAACATATTTTTCTTACTTAATCAACTAAAACCTCCAGATTAACCCTCAGTGGAAAAGGTGATTATCACAGAAGAAATCTAAAGTGAAGCAAACTCGTGCTAATACTGATGTAATCCAGGTTGAGGTGTTCAGGTTCTTTTTCAACAAACAGTAAATCTGTCATTCATGCCTAATTTACACAACAGTCATAAATACAGCAGATATGGCTGACTTGGTAAACTCCCATGTAAAAATAAGATGCATGTTATGAGAAAATTGCTCTGACGCATTCAATGTGGAACATATTATAAATCAGATTAAAGCTACCTCAAGTGTACAGTAACTCATTACTGGGGACATGTCCTCTACTGACATAGTGGAACAAAGTTATATTCATCTTTAGCAAGAAGAGCAATTAAGTAGAACCCATCACTTATCCCTGAATAATAATTATTGTGAACAAGCCATTTTCTAGAGTAATAAGTGGTAACACATCATTTGGAAAATGCATATCATCAGGAAGTAGAAGGGAGTATGCTCAACAGCAGATATTATGCTTACTATATTTAAACTTACTTATTGGAACTCTACCTAATACATAAACTCAAGTAATCTAATAAGAAAGGACTTTGCTTTAACTTATTTGAATGTTACCTCTTTGTATTTGTCACTGATATTTTCCAAGCTAAGCGAATACACATGATCTCTGCCTCCAACAAACAGTCTTTCTTGATACTCATCCAAGTACATGGTACACAGGTCAAAAGTTCCAAGTGAACTCTGGAAGACTGATGTTCTGTTTAAATCCTGAAGTTCTGAAATACAAATACAGATCGTTAAGTCAAATTAATATAAATACAATGACATGTTAACTATAACTTTAAATGCTCAATGTATCAGAGGTCATGCTGAATATTTGTTTAAAAGGCATTGGGTGAATTTTCAAACCAGGTAAAAAGAATTTTGACATGGGGCAAGAGGAATGTATGTGTAGTTAATAAAACAAAAAAATGAGGAGCATAGAAACCTCAAGATCTACTAAGTGGCAGAATCCTATTTTATACTTGTAGAAAAGGGAATGCTCACTCACTTGCATATCTTAGAGGATTAGAGAATAGTTGGTTAAAAAAGGTACCTTACTGTATGGTCAATACACACAGTCCTCATAGACACAGAAGGCCGGATCCAGAACGCCACCGGCGCTATAGTATGAACTCCGAGTCCTGATACCGGATCACAATGCAATCCTAAGTTCCTGTGTATGACACTTCCAAACCTAACACTGTGCCTTAACATTATGCACTGGTCCCACAAAAATGGTGCTGGTGCATATAAAAAGAGAATCGCATGTAAGGGCTTAATCAAGCTCTTTCTGTGCATAAAAGAGAGAATCATATGTAAGGGCTTAATCAAGCTCTTACTGTGCATAAAAGAGAGAATCGCATGTAAGGGCTTAACCCAGCTCTTACTGTGCATAAAAGAGAGAATCATATGTAAGGGCTTAATCAAGCTCTTACTGTGCATAAAAGAGAGAATCATATGTCAGGGCTTAACAAAGCTCTTACTGTGCATAAAACGTTAATATTTTCACCTTTTTTACCGATATGCAGCCAGTTAGTAAAGCCTTTCTATATGACTGTCTTTTATGATTTATATTGCTTGCTTCAGACAGTCTAACGCTCTGATTTCGTCTTTGTGCAAATAGGTCTATTACCACAATTAAAATGCAGTCTAACTAATGATTTCTAAGGTTGCTGTTTTGTTAGGATGTATAGCAGTCACTTTGTAAGTTTACCCATTGTTTCCAGCTTTTTCCATTTTTGATCTGTGAAATTGCATTGTGTCAGCCTTGTATACTAATGTCAGAATTGAAGAAGAACTCTAATAAATCTGTTACTTTTACCATTCTAAGTGAATACCAGCCGAGACAGGTGCTTCATCAGTTTTAATCTTGTTTAGATGTAACTGCACTACCTTCTATTATACTTTGTTTACAGTAATGGTTAATGGTATGCCTGTTTCATGGGACGCCACATATTTTCCAGCATTTTCCCTCATTATTAATTACATATCACAAGAAGGCAGGTAAAAGGTCAAACTCTATGTGATGTCTAATCATAAACATGCATCATTTATCATCTAGTGATGCAGGCAGAGTGGGGCACTACCTGTGCAGTATTAAGCTGTCTAAGGTCTTATGAGTGAGGGACTGTTTTCATACATCCATGCATGCTTTATAATTTGTGCTTAGCATTATGTCGCTTTATCTTATGCCATCTCTCAGACTTGTACACAGCCTCAGCAATGACAAGTGATTCGCTTATAGCCTAGAATCAAGTGACTGCTGCAGAAAAACAGAAAACTGTTGATCTCTCTCCTATCTGCCACACCTATAAATCACTGGGAATCCAATGTCCAATTCTCTGGTTTCCCCTATCTTTGCACAATACTATCTAAATGAACTATGTATATATAAATATAATTCAATATTTGTAATATAAGCAAACTACAATTACAATTACAATAACACTATACTATCATGTGTGCAGTCCTTTGTCATGTGAGGGTCACCAGAGCTCTGATATTTAGCCTATATTGAAATGATATCTTGTTTTCTTAACCATTATTAACTAGCTTGGGAGTGTAGAGTAATTGGATAAGTTACAGACAGAACAGGGGCGGAACTACCGGCAGTGCGACTGTTGCCACGGCACCGGTGTCCATGCTGATAGGCCCACAGCAGCCACCACTGCACCACTAGAGCTTAGGGAGGACATAGAGGCAGGTGCGCTGCCAACAGCTTACAATACCCAGCCCTAGATCTTCAAGTAAATGAATGAACTTGGCGCTCTAGGGTCTATTCAAGTTAGAAGTTCGCCCCTGATTTTCCGGGCTAGCTACAATAGGTAAGTCATCTCTATTAAAAAACATTACACATTAATAATTGTGTTGTGAGTTATTTCTCAAGTATAATAAGTATAATAAGTATAATATTTCACAATATAATAAACATATATTGAAAACTGTAAGAGACAGATAATTTAATTGTGCTAATTTAATGCAGGGAATAACAGTGTACTGTATATGTAGGCGATAGCAATGGACGGTGTTGAAATTTAGAAGTGGTGGTATGGACATTTAGAAGTGGCGGTATGGACATTTAGAAGTGGCGGTATGGACATTTAGAAGTGGCGGTATGAAAAGATATAAATAATAGAAGTGAATGGGGATTTATAGCTTTTCAATAAATCAGTGGGAGAAGTGATGGTATTACATACCCTTGTATACTCCCTCACTTCGAGCCCTGAGCGATAGACTCTCTAAATAGTTTTTATTGTATAAGGAATTTATGTGGATATTTTGCTTCTTTAAATTGAATTCATTGAGGAATGACAAATTAAAAAAAATATCACAAAAGTGCCAAAAATGTAAGAAGTGCTAAGAATAAAATCACCTTAAAAATGTGCCATAAATATAAGTCCCATAAAAAAATGCACAATTTGCCATAAATGAATCAATTATTCATCTTTATTGTTTCTACTATGAGCTCAGCAACATAATGTTAAAAATAGCCATATAATAAATTCACATTAAAAATGTATATATATAAATAAGTAAAAATATCCTTTACCTGATTTAAAACAAACAATAAAAATATCACAACAAGATCTTTGCCCTCAAATGGATCTATCTGTCCTAAATCCCAATGATAGATGTTATTCATTGTTATTCATTGTTAGACAACTGCTATCAATTGCTATTTCAGCTATCCGCCTCTCCTACTGTTTTCCTTGGATCCAGGAACAGGTAGACACCTTCAGGGGCGAAGATCCACCTTGAGGTGGTTTGTTTGTTTTATTTTAATGATTTTTGAAATACAAAAAATGTTGTCAGTGTGAAATCCATCGCTATGCAGAGATTAAAAAACAGATCTAGAAGCCAGTGCTGGATGAGACTGCATATCCCAGAGGTCCCAGTGGCACGGGAAATTGACAGTTACAGTTGGGGAAGGAGAAATAAGGGTTTTTCTGGGAAAGTCCAGGGTGATGGTGAGAGGAGACAGACCTATGTGTGAGGAGGAGAAGTCACATATATAATATTGAGATTTCATTTAGTAAAAGTGTTATATATAGGAATGCTGTATGGGAGATTGGCTTTTGTGAGTAAAGCGTCTATAATACAAGAGAATTGTATGTGAAGAAACAGCGTCTGAGGGTAGAGACCTCATCTTCAGGTGGAATCCCTCTGGATAAGACCCTGAGATACGTCTATCTATAAAATATGTCATCTGCAGCAATGGTGTAACAGAGATAAAAGTCTGGAGATAAGTTAACACATTACTAAGGGAGCAATAGCTACCAACAGTAATCTAAGTGCACCAACGATAACCTGGCCAGGGAGTAAGTGTATTGTTATAGTGTGGACTCAAAAGTGTATGTGTATTATAATAATAGATAATATTTTTTCTTAGTGATGAGAGTCATTTACATTTAGATTATAGTTTATAGAATTAAAGTTATTACAAATGATTGTAAGTGTAAAAACTGCCATTTATACTTTCGTGCGTGGGGCAGATGATACGCTCATGTTACAGTCTGAAAATCTTTGCGTATGGGCCTTAATCGTAACCGCTTCGTATTACCGATCATGGGGGTGTGCCTGCCATACGAAAGCCGTAACCTTGCACCGAGGGCGGGGTGATTCATTTAAATTGTACAGTATGGGCGTGCTAAGCGTTGTTAATACGCATTGAACGTACGCACGGCCGTGGGTATGAACACAAAAGTTAGGGTAGGGTTTGGCGAGCGTATGGAAGCTAAATTAGGCACGAGCAAGGGAAGTGCCTATTGCCGTGCATCAGTGGTACGTTCGGGGTTAATACGCTACGCAAAGGAGCGTAGGTCTGGATCAGGCCCAATGTTACTGAGCTTATAGCAGAAATAATAAAGATGGATAAATGATGTTTTTAAGGATCCATTAACTGCTTTATACAGCGGTTATACTGTCGCTTTGTTACTCTTCTAATTGTAATTATAGCTTCTGCATAAAATGTTAATCAAAAAAGATTATTATTGATTATTACTGATTATGTTTAATTATTATGTTATCCTTTGACATGCCCTTGTTGTTCTTAACCGACTTAAGAAGGCCAAAGGCTGCCTTATCTTCCTTTGTGTATGTCTCTTCTTAAGTTGCTAAAGTATGCACGTAGTTAGCAAACCGCACTCTGTCTGCCTCATTTATATACCTCCCCCTAACCACTTTTCTTAACTTCCTTCTTAACTTGGCCTGGCCCTTCTCCCTTAACTCATCCCAAACGGCTTTGTTCGCTTTTAAGTGATCATCATTCTTAAATCCTATGTAAATTGCATAAATAAGGCATGTGCAGTTTTCATGGTCCTTTAACTATGATAATATGTGTACTAATGTTCACAGTAATCAAATTATGAAGCTAGTCCATTATGATTCATTTAGACATTTTCTAAACGCAGTCTGTACTTTTCAATGTATTTTTATCCAACGTATCTTAGCAACAAAATCTATAAAATGTTTTATATTACAGAACACTGCTCACTGTTCCACTTACACCGTCTTTGCTCAGCAGCTACAGCCTTTAGCCATTTAGTGAATTTAACCAGTTAAAGAAGGGACAAATTTTAGGGATACGGTACATTCATCAAAGATGTAACACCCCCAACCCCTTATTATTAAACAGGAATTACTACAGACAAGGTTTGGACACCCTCACTGTATGTGTGTTTTTTGACAATAGCCTGTTGTTTCTGTTTCTTTAGAATCTAAGATTTGAAAAACTGGAGGCTTTTTAACAAAATATAAAGTAAAACTAATTTGTTTAGAGGGTGAAATCTATAGCAATCTCACCAGTAGCATTAGTCCATTTTTGGACTTAATGCATTACCTGGGGTCACATTCATCTTTTGAACCACTACGGAGAAAGGAGATGTTACAGGAGTCAGTATAAAATGTATTATCTCGCATTCTCACTATTGAAAGTGTGGAGGAGCGTGTTCTGATTGCAGACTTGTTTACATGTTTAGTATACCTTTCTATTTCAAAATATAGTGTTTTAAAGTTTTACATTTTAACACTGTTTGACTTCACTGCTGAGGCAGTACTATGAGCTTTACTTTTGGATTCTTGGTGACCAAGACAAAGAGTGGGCTCCTCATGTTTGCTGTCTCTCTTGTGTCGGATTCCTCACAGGATGGTCAGAGGGTTCTCAGTCTGTAACTTTTGCCTAATGAACATTTTTGGGCATCAGCTCCAAGTCAATTCATACTGTGACATACCCGGATGTAGAGTCCACCAAGTCGTCTCTGCCAAAGCCTCTAGAAAAGTTCAGACTTTGAAAAGATCAATGAGAAATGGAGCCAGCAGAGCCTTGTAAGGATCAGGCAAGTCTTGACCAAAACTTTAATTCTCCCTGACCGTCTTCTAAACCCCATATTGTTACTCAAGGGGATCTCAATGATTGAAATTGTTTGAGATTAAAGATCTAAAAAGCAAGCAGAACATTTAGGGCTTCAGATTTAAAGGCTCCTTCAGAATGGGGCAGATCCAGACCTACGGCCGCCGCACTAGTTACAGCGGTTGTAGTTTAAGAGCGGCATTTCTGTCATTCTGCGCATGCGCCAGGCAGATGTTGCCTGGTGTAATCTATGATTCAGGGATCCCTGAATCGGGCATCCATAACTACAATGTAGTTACGGTCGAAGGGGCATGCTGCACCATAACTACGTTGTAGTTACGGAAGGTAGGCGGGGGGGAGGGAAATTAGGCAGGGATGGATGGGTTAGGCACTTATGACCCTGTGGCTGGCGTAATTAACCACTGTTACGGCGGCTGAAATTAAGGTAGCCTTCAGCCGACGTAACAGTGGGTTATTATGCTGGCCACAGGGGGAGTGTCAGTGGAGTGCACCAGAACTACGCTGGCCGTACAGGGTCTTACAAGACATGACAACAAGTCTGTGAAAGTCCACTTCTTGGACTCACACCTGGGGCCAGATTTACTAAGCTGTGGGTTTGGAAAAATAGAGATGTTGCCTATAGCAACCAATCAGATTCTAGCTCTCACTTTTTTTTTACATACTAGAGCAGGGATTCTCAACCCTGTCCTCCAGTACCACTAATGGTCCAAGTTTTTAAAATCTCCTTGCTGGAGGTGAGCTCATAACTGACAGTTACATTTTGAAAGCTCCAAAGGTTTTGCAGGGAGACCTACAAAACATGGACCGTTAGTGGTACTTGAGGACGGGCTTGAGAACCCCTGTACTAGAGAATGTCAGCTAAAATATGATTGGTTTTTATGGGCAACATCTCCACTTTTCCAAACCCGCTGCTTAGTAAATCTGACCCTAAGACTCATAAGCCGCTTTTGAAAAAGAAGGAAAACTAGATACTTAGAGCACTATGGTCACAGATGCTCAAATTTGTCCATGTATAGCCTTGCTTTGCCTTGGAAGCTGTCATTCTGGTTCAAACATAATACAAAATTGGAAGGAAAATGAAAAATGTGCTACAGGGAAACTCAAAATGTGATAATAAGGCTAAAGAATCGTAGAGCAATGTCTGATTGCACTGCTTCTATAGCCTCTTATGTAAATTTAAAAAATAAATTAAAAAACATTGTCAGAAGTAAGAAAAATAAATCAGACACAAAATTTGGATCAGCCGGTGTTGCTGTTCTTGAGTGGTTTACAATCAGATCCACTTTTGGCAACTTTGCTGTGGCATGTAAAATTCACTTGCTGCATAGTTTTATGTTTAATCTAAAATTAGAGTTGAGCTAAGAAACATCACCTCTCAACCCAAATTCTGCATTTGTGGGGTAATGCGGCCTCTCCCTCACTGTCCTGACTATCCTTGTCTGCTGTTTAGAACATGTGAAATAATGTTAGCTGCATGCACAATGTTAATGGCTCTATGTTTTGATTCAGCTTCATATCTTGTTCCAGAATGCATAATGCTCATAATGAAATTACTATTATATGTATACATAAAAATGCATTGGGTTGTATCCAGACCACCGTGCGCTATATGGATATTTAGAAGTGGCGGTATGGACATTTAGAAGTGGCGGTATGGACATTTAGAAGTGGCGGTATGGACATTTAGAAGTGGCGGTATGGACATTTAGAAGTGGCGGTATGGACATTTAGAAGTGGCGGTATGGACATTTAGAAGTGGCGGTATGGACATTTAGAAGTGGCGGTATGGACATTTAGAAGTGGCGGTATGGACATTTAGAAGTGGCGGTATGGACATTTAGAAGTGGCGGTATGGACATTTAGAAGTGGCGGTATGGACATTTAGAAGTGGCGGTATGGACATTTAGAAGTGGCGGTATGGACATTTAGAAGTGGCGGTATGGACATTTAGAAGTGGCGGTATGGACATTTAGAAGTGGCGGTATGGACATTTAGAAGTGGCGGTATGGACATTTAGAAGTGGCGGTATGGACATTTAGAAGTGGCGGTATGGACATTTAGAAGTGGCGGTATGGACATTTAGAAGTGGCGGTATGGACATTTAGAAGTGGCGGTATGGACATTTAGAAGTGGCGGTATGGACATTTAGAAGTGGCGGTATGGACATTTAGAAGTGGCGGTATGGACATTTAGAAGTGGCGGTATGGACATTTAGAAGTGGCGGTATGGACATTTAGAAGTGGCGGTATGGACATTTAGAAGTGGCGGTATGGACATTTAGAAGTGGCGGTATGGACATTTAGAAGTGGCGGTATGGACATTTAGAAGTGGCGGTATGGACATTTAGAAGTGGCGGTATGGACATTTAGAAGTGGCGGTATGGACATTTAGAAGTGGCGGTATGGACATTTAGAAGTGGCGGTATGGACATTTAGAAGTGGCGGTATGGACATTTAGAAGTGGCGGTATGGACATTTAGAAGTGGCGGTATGGACATTTAGAAGTGGCGGTATGGACATTTAGAAGTGGCGGTATGGACATTTAGAAGTGGCGGTATGGACATTTAGAAGTGGCGGTATGGACATTTAGAAGTGGCGGTATGGACATTTAGAAGTGGCGGTATGGACATTTAGAAGTGGCGGTATGGACATTTAGAAGTGGCGGTATGGACATTTAGAAGTGGCGGTATGGACATTTAGAAGTGGCGGTATGGACATTTAGAAGTGGCGGTATGGACATTTAGAAGTGGCGGTATGGACATTTAGAAGTGGCGGTATGGACATTTAGAAGTGGCGGTATGGACATTTAGAAGTGGCGGTATGGACATTTAGAAGTGGCGGTATGGACATTTAGAAGTGGCGGTATGGACATTTAGAAGTGGCGGTATGGACATTTAGAAGTGGCGGTATGGACATTTAGAAGTGGCGGTATGGACATTTAGAAGTGGCGGTATGGACATTTAGAAGTGGCGGTATGGACATTTAGAAGTGGCGGTATGGACATTTAGAAGTGGCGGTATGGACATTTAGAAGTGGCGGTATGGACATTTAGAAGTGGCGGTATGGACATTTAGAAGTGGCGGTATGGACATTTAGAAGTGGCGGTATGGACATTTAGAAGTGGCGGTATGGACATTTAGAAGTGGCGGTATGGACATTTAGAAGTGGCGGTATGGACATTTAGAAGTGGCGGTATGGACATTTAGAAGTGGCGGTATGGACATTTAGAAGTGGCGGTATGGACATTTAGAAGTGGCGGTATGGACATTTAGAAGTGGCGGTATGGACATTTAGAAGTGGCCATTGGTCCACGGTGAATCCTTTCAGATTCACCATGGTCCGCCGGGGAGACAGCCGCGGCTCGCCGGGCGCCGCATCCCGGAACTCAGGAGCGGGTAAATACCGCTCTACAAAGCTGTCAAACACTCTAAAAAATGCTCTGTATTACCCTCATCATAAATTACTTTAATACGGAGGCCTTCTCCCATTAACATAATCCAACAAGCAGACAGGTAACAACATTTATTTATTTATAAACAGGATTTTATATAGCGCCTTTACAGAGAATATTTCACATCAGTCCCTGGAGCTACATAAGTTCTCTAACACAAACATACACACAGACAGGTGTGTAGAAACAAAAATTGTCATGGGGGGGCCAAGGACAACTATAGGGCCTTTAGCCTCTACTTTTCACTGTAGATGTGCAAAGACTCCCCATTGACAACATAATCTCCTTTGATTGGGAGTATTTTTAAATCTATAGTCACTGCGTCACTTGTTATGGTATGTACTATAAAGTTAAATTGCTATATCTCATGTTTGTTACTGGATGCGCTGCACGAAATTCAGAGTAAAAGTAAAGTGAGCAGTTGTTTGTCAATACAGGTTAATTAGTAAATGGATGGAACATTTTGAGTTTTTTTAAGTAAACAAATCAATCAATGTGTGTACTGAGATAATCTATATTAAAGAACATTTGATATACCATGACAATTAATATTTTTAAAAAGTTTCACAAGATTAGAACAGATACCATGACTTTAAAAAGTAGCATAAAGGACCTACTGTTACCTCTTTTCATTTCTAGTTACAAACATTCTCAACATGTTGTGCAAGTTGAACGTGTCTGTGTGTTCTTGATGAACATGAGGTATCCTGATCTGCGTTCGTTGTTTCTGCATCATGGTAGAACTCAGATAAGTTTTCAGATGGAATTCCCCTTCACTTTTGTGTAGAAGTTCATGGAAGGGCAAAACATGGTCTTTGCCCACCCAACAGATATCATGGGGGATGCAACTGCCCCCTTGGTTGCTACATTACTGCACACAGACACAGGTTAATTTTAGCCAACAGCTAATCAGCCTACCAGCATGTTTTTGGAGTATGGGAGGAAACCCACACAGACACGGGTAGAACATAAAAACTCCACACTGGTAAGACATAGTCTAGGAATCAAACTCATGACATCATCACTGTGAGACACAAGTGCTATTCACTGAGCCACCAAGCCACTCATTTCAGCATACTTAACTCCAGGAAAACCTTTAATAATCTGATAAAGTATCTTATATCCCAACCACATGCATTCAGAATGTATAGTCGAGCAAGAGATGTAGTTAAAAATGAGTTGTGTGTTTTTCATTTGGAAAATTCTTTGAGTTTGATACTAAGACAAAATACACAAAAAAGTGGACTTACAGTCGGCAAAATATGACACAAACTGCGCAGGTTACATGTGGGATAGCAGACAATATGTACAGTAGTCAAAAATTGAAAAGCACAAGGGAGACTACAATACACAAATAGGTGGATGCCCCTACTTTTTGTGTGTTTTAGATAAAATATAGATCACACAAACCAAAGAGAAAAAAAAAATCTAAAAACACGTAATTTTTTTGTCATGACAACTGTGCAATCTCTATTTTTTTCAGGAAAAAAAAAAGATAAAAAAACCCAACAACCGGTTAGTAGAAAATAATAATCTGGAGAAAAAATATTCATATAGCTAATGCTCTAAATTTTTCAGATAGCAATTAATTTTAGAAGTTCCCCCTGACACATTATAGCTTATCTTATTACTGGTAAATGCATGTTAATTAATCAGATTCTAGCTCTTCTTTTCAGTGTTGATTGAAAAATAAATGTTTTCGTTTTCAGCACCAGCATCCATTAAAACAATATTTTTAACAGTTGAAATCGTTGCATATTAATTTAATAGTTGCGTCCAAACAAAACAAGCTGTGTTGGCTGTTCTACATACTTTAATAGTTCTACTCTAATAATATTATTGAAAAATGAATACCATGCAAAACTTGAGTGACTGGTCAGTGACATTTAGGTTTCAAATAAATTCATTCCACATGTCATTTTAGAGAAACTTTAATCACATGTCTGTGAAATGGATTGGCAGGGTTAATACCTTAAATCACAATTTCCGTGTGCCTTTTAGGTCAAAAGATGGATCTATTTTCTCTTTGAACAGGAGAAAAAAATGTTTTCTAGAATTTGTGATTTCTGAAACACACTCTCACAATGGAACCCTAATTAATTATAGTATTTATATTGTATGTCTTAAAACATCAAACGTTTTAAATGTGTTGTTTTTTCTCCCACAAAGAATGACTGTCTTACTTAGCTAATTAATCCTCAGAACAGGCAGCTCACACGTTTGGTCACTTCACCAAAAAGTGGTCCTGGGGTTAACATAATTGTGAGAAGCAATTGCTAGGTTGGTTTATAGTTTGATTTACAGTGCAGTTGAACATTTCATTCACAAAAATAAATTTTAGGAAACAACCCATTATTTTTCTTAATAGTTTTCTAGCTATAAAACTGCAAACAGAAAAACTGTTAAACTGACAACTTGTATCACACATAGATGGTTGTAGATGGTTTTTGTCTTGGTCCTTTTGTCTTGGATTGCAAAAGTACATATAATTTAGAGCCAGTCATAAATATGTGAGGGGAGACACCCCACAATGGGCCAAACTGATGGAGGGTACAAGAAATATTACTCATTATTTTAGATTAATTTAAGGCGCAGTGACCCCTGTAGTCATCCAATGATTAAACAGTTTTAATGGAGCAATGTCATAGCTCCCAACATTTAGAATTCCGAAAGTGGGACAAAAGAAACCCCAATCGGTTTGGCCAAACTCAGCCCACAGGTGACCATAATAAGTTGAAACTCCACCCACATTTACACAAGCCCTGCCGCTTTTATAGTGACAGTTGGGAGGAATGCATTTCTGCTGTTGTTTATTCAGAGTTTGTCAGGATGGTAACAGTCAGCAATCACACAAAACAAATTTTACCAAAATCTTGTGTCCCTAGCTTTAGCTAAACATTTACGTCATCTGCCTACTGACTGCCCAACTAGTATAACATCAGCTATTTATCCTTACAGAAAAACACTAATTAACTAAACACAACCCTGTTTTCCACCTTTTTTGTACAGAGGAGTGGAAGAGGTCAACCATGTCTGCATTACAACATAGTAGGAAATTACACTTTTGCCATAGTGCAAATTTAGAGTATCTATAGCTGTCATTTTTTTCTTGAAAATCTTTATATTGGTAAAATGATTTCATTTAAGCTAAGTTGTATTATAGATTTAGGTTTCCGCTTACAATAACAATGGCTCACTGATTTGTAACTGTTTCTAAAAAACTAAACCTCTAGTCAGGAGGGTGTCAAGAACTGTACAGAAAATACCTTACACACTATAAAACAGTCTACCACCATGATCATATTCTAAACTGGCTTCCGGTATTTCTCTGGTTAGGTGCAACCATAATTATACATTCCAATCATCTTTTGTGCAGGCCAAGAACTATAAAGAAAAACCAAAGATTTACTTATCATTTTTCTGATTTGCTGATCTATGCAATTATTGCAGAAGCATTGTCTTACTGGGGTTATCCAAGGTGAATGCAAAACATAAATCAATCTATAGCTAAATTATAAACAAAATCGCATTCACATATGTAAAGTATTTTAGATCTACTGTTATCACTCTGTGATCAGAAGCAGTTTAAGGCATTTAATGCCAGAGCTACGTGACCACTGCTCATTCCTTACTCTCTTCTAAACAGTACATGCCAAATGAATGCCATACCCGATTCATTACTCATGAACACTGAATTGTGGAGCTCATATGTCTCAAAGGTAGAGGATTTTGCTGCCATTTTTATTTAAAGGAAAAAATTATTCTCTTGCTCCCAAACATTAACAGAAAGCGAGTGAGGCTTGTATCATAGGGATATGGTGAGAATGATTGTTAGATACCACTGAAAGAAAGCTGACACAGTCATAGCAGTGTTTCCCCAAGTATGTACATGTCATCATGACATCATTGGGCTCTATAGGACTCATCACTGAGTGGTTGAAGCCATTAGTCAGTTCTTACAATACTACATTTCCATTAAACAATTATATTTGGTTGATGGCCTTTGGGTATAATCTTTAATAATGGCTGACGTTCACTAATTAGGCGGCCATAGGAGGGTAAAACGTATTCTTTAGCCTCATTTTTCAGTCGTATAATAAAATATGATATAACTTACACACTTATGCTAGTTTCTTCCTCAGTACACTCTTCATCCCGAGGTTGTAGGCAAGTTCTTAATAAAGCAGATAAACATAAGCTCTCCGATAGCTCTGTAAATGCTGTCTTACTCTGTCGTACCGCCACAAGTTATACTGTACCTTATTCTTTTTTTATATATAAAGTGCCGTTTTTATGGAAATGTATTCATGCTTCATGCAAGGATTCATTGTTAAATTAAAAATATTTACAAAACAAGTAATAGATTTAATTAAATAACAATAAGCTAACTTTTTAATTTTACTATTCTCCCCTTATTTAGCCAGAGTGTCAACACTCTAGTCCTGATGGGGAACATATTCTTTAACAGGGCTCTATATGCCCTATAATAAAACTCTTTCTTCCTTAAATATGTTCCCCCTAATAGAAAATCTGATATGAGTTTTGAACTATTATTGGGGAAAATTTCAGGACAATATAGGAGTAATAAAGCGCTTTATTATGGGCAATAGATACTTTATATTTATTCCTCAATACGTGGACTCACGTATAGAGGTAGAGGGATTAGCAATTATGTGTGGCTTAGGAGCAGCATGACACCTAATTTTGTCCCTTTTGCACTGAACCTCCCTTACATTCCCTGAAATCGTGCGTCCTCCCACAATTGTTAGTGCTCTTCCCTCGTCTATGATGTACATTCAATTTTAGCTAGTCACCTACCGTGACTTTCTAGTATATTCGGGTCTGAATTTCCAGGTTTAGGTATGCTTGTTATCTAGATGTGCAGTGTGAAAATACAAAGTATACACTACACTATGCAATCAAGTATACTTATCACTCTCTATCTGACCCAACATATGCTCCTCCAAACAACCTGCACATGCTCTATGGTCTACAATGTTTCCAAATACTGCAATATATAATCATTTTTCTGACATTACTGGCCTTGTCTCAGCATATAAATTAGCTATACAGAGCATTACTGAAATGCAAATCTGTCAAAATGTAAGTAGTTCCATGTTTCACAAATGTCTCTCTGTTGTAACACGCAAAGAGCTAAAGTAGTTTAGTATAAACTTTACTTTAATTCCACACCATACATTAATGCCAAATAGTGGCTGTTCTGTCTTGTTAGCTTTGCATATGGTAACTGTAAAAATTGATTTTAAGCTTTGCAAAGCCTGTACGCTAAGAACTAGAAAAGATGGATCATTCTGCAGAAGAGAAAATAAGGGATGCAAAGGTTAATAGCTACCATTTAAGACTATAAGTATTGCTTGGAGGGGGTCTGTTTCTAAAGACTGTCAGCGTGCAATAGATATTGTAACTGCATATTACAAAGATGTCTGAGCCTGTAATCATAGGGAGCATAACCTGCTCTCTTAAGGAGAATGTCTGGTTCCAGACATTAAGGTCAATGCAGAAAAAGTCATCTTTCTCTATGAGTGTATTTTTTTTTTGTCAAAGTGCTGGTCTGTGGATGTATATTGGGGCATTGCCTCATGGTCAGACAGAAACAGTTGGGAAATGGTTTTCTTATGCTTACCACAATTAAATAAAGGATTAACACCTTCAACCATCTACTGTGACTCAAGCCAAGACAAGTGGGGATGGGGAAGATAAGACAAATCGTATTTACTTATTCTATACTGTCAATTGTAGGTATCCCAATCCTCTAAGCAGAGGGCTACTTTTCCTACAAGGAGGGCTTTTGTTTATTTTATTTATTTGTTCCACCTAAGCACCATTAATTAAACCTGTGTGCTTAAGATAAATTAGAGACAGACCCTGTCTTTCAGCAGTCGATCAGTGCGAGTAGTTTTGCAAATGCAATAGTACTTTGAGGATAGTGTGTCCAGTGCTTGTGCATCTCTTCAAATCCGTGCTTTTGGATCTGATTGCATTGCTACAGACTTACAATATTGATGCAATTGGATCTCTGACCAATTTAACAACTTGCAACCACAGTCGAGGCCCTACTATAATTTTTGCAACTGAAGCTGACAGAAGTTTGCGGATGTATGGCTCTGCACTGGAACACATTAAGAGGCATCAGCAATACTGTAAATAGAGAGAGGGGGGTACACCCACTTGTAAAGTATACCATCTTTTGGAAGTAACATTGGGCCTGATCCAGAGTTAAGATTATTTTGCATATACAAGTGTAGGTAAGCTACACACTACTAAGTATAATGCACTCCCCCTGGCTCTCCATTAGCATGCATATAACTTAGCTGACTTATGTGTTCAGAGCGCTGACTTAACTTTTCCTTGTCGTATGTAATGCCTTGTCATATGTCTATCCCAGCCCATACTGTACAATTTAAATGCCTCTCTGCCCACAATGGGGCTGATCCAGCCCTACGCTGCCCAGCGGTAATACGCAGGGCGTAAGCATAAGATTGGCTTAAAAGCCGTTCTGCGCATGCGCCGGGCAGATGTTGCCCAGCGTAGCTACGCCAACGGCATTCCCCTCCATTACTACGCTGCAGTTAGTGCAGATAGGCAGGGGGAGGGAGGGTAATGAGGCTGGGAGGGCGGCGTTAGCGTAGCAAAGCCGCCATCCCAGCGTATTAACGCTCGCTTACGCCGGCTGAAATTAAGGTAGCCTTCAGCCGGCGTAAGCGAGTGTTAATACACTAAGGCAAGGGGGAGTGTCGGGGGAGTGCAGTGATGGTACGCTGAGCATTAGAATGTTCAGTGTACCATTGTAGCTCTGGATCAGACCCAATGTGTATAATCAGCTTGTATAGGGATGTCATGTCCTATTGTACAGAGTTACATACAAGTTACGTATGATCAGAATTACGATGCATAACATCTGCTGCGTGCATGTGTAGTGCATTTCCACTGCCAGTCTTACGCTTAGTTTTGTAATATTCAGAAGTCTGAATTTAGACCATTAATATTTATAATAATAGTTATTGTAATATTGGACCAAATCCATACCTACGGTCACTGTTGTTTCTTAAACTTTGTACAGATGAGGTGAGGTAATGCCCCTCGCTCATACGAAGTCACACTCCCACCCTACCTTAACATTACCACACTATCCCCATGTAAAAAGGGGGCGGTGCAGACATGTGTATTGTATGTACAATTAGCACCCCCTCCCTATCACAGAGTGGAAGGGCTTCTGCTATTTACCACCCACCCATTGGTAAACTTACCAGGACAGATTTGACACCTCTGGATCCAGAATCCCGTCCTGGTATGTTCTGGTACTATGGCACCCACGAATGTGCAAAGTACCAAGAGGGGCATTTTCTGATCATAGCGATTGGGATCCCCTTAGCATACTTCAGGATTCAGCCCATAGTTATAGACTTTTTATAGTGTGACATTCAGAAGTATTGAATTTTACTTAAATCAATTTTTCCCCGATCCTCCCCTCGCATTCCGGTGCGGAATTCTTGATTGGTAGGCACTGAGAGGTTATGCCTATGCTATACATTGTAATAAGAAGCCCTGCCAACTTGTGACTGCAATGCAGCAGCCCTGGAACTGTCATTTATGTCTGCATGGGGCAGAATAAATTCAATCAGTAGCAGAGATGCATACACATGTGCAGAACGTGAAAGTGGAGGAAATTCCATCCAAACACATGGACACAAGGGGAAAATTAGAATGAAAGATCTGTTTCTTTTGTTAGTAAATCTAGGCTTTAGAATAGTGTCCATTCAGTATCACAACCCGATAAGATTACACTGAGTGATCAGTTATTTGCAGAAGCAATATACTGTAAAATGTTTCTTGTATGTTTCATTTTAAAGAATGTTAAACGCCTAAGGCTGTTCCAAGGACAGGCCAGGCCAGGCCATTACTTTCTTCCAGGTCACTTTAAAAGCTATACCTGTTTTAAACACGATTCTTATATTTCAGGTCCCTGCTGATTTGGAGTAATTAATAAAAGTTTCCATTTTCTGCCTGTTCCTTAAATCTCTCACCAAGTATGTTTAAATAAATAAATAGTTAAATAATATGTTAGAGTGTCCACATTCTTATGAAGTAACATCTAATTTTTCATTATGACTCAAACAACCCTGAGGAAATATTTAATTATCTATATTGCGTAGTAATCATCAGCAGCACGCTTCAGAAAACTCGTGTCAGACATTCCAAACACTGATCTAACTTTTAAAGTGAAGTGAAACATATGGTTTGCATTGGTAGGTATATGGCTTACATGCAAACAAAACAAAGACTCATAACTAATGTGCAGTTTATTTAATAAAACGTTTGAGAAGAAAGCATTATCTACGTAAACAGAAATGTCAAAATACAAACCTGTTATCAATCTACTCTATGTATCTAAGGGTCACACATCCTTGGAAAGTCTATCAAATGACACTACCCCATATAATGAAAACACACTTTTCATACAGCTGATAATCCATTAATGCCATTGGCTGTTACCCACCAACTTTACTACTTTTTTATTTACTTACCTCTCTGCTAGTGATTTTTTGAATTTTTCTCAGGTATTTGACTGAGGCTCATCTGTATCACAACACTATGATGTTGCACCTGCTGTGTTTTTAGGGCTATGCAATTGACCCAAGCACCAGAAATCTTAAGCAAATAACCCAGGCAAGCTTCAAGCCCAGGAGCTCAAAAAAAGGTAATAGAGAGGTTCAAATACTATTTCCACCAGGCAGAAATTGTATATAAACCAGCCACATCCAAACTTTCAATTTGATACAGTAGGATTCACTATCAGGAGACTTCACTAATCAGACAACTGTGTGTTTGAACTGTATCCACTCCCACATACACAGAGGGGCAATGTCTTAGGTGCACTGAAATTCCTCAAGTTCAGAAATATAGATGAGTATGAAGAAAGTGGGAATACATACACTGAAAAAATGACTAATACCGCTTTCACATCACCAACTCGGAAAAACCCAGGTCTTTCAACCCAGGTTTTTCCGGGAAAAAATGATGGGTCAAAAAAAAAAACTTTATACGCACAAAAACCCGGGAAATTCCCAGGTCAGACCCTTTCACATCTCCAATGAATTTCCTGGGTTGTGGTGACTTTTTAATGCGGCAGGGCATGCTGATGCTTGTAGTGCTACTAGCATCAGCATGCCCAAGGATGCCAGGGCATGCTGGTGCTTGGAGAACCACAAGCGCCAGCATGCCCTGTCATCCTGTGCCCGGAGCGGCATGCTATGTCCGTGGGGGAGGTCTTTGGTCACCATGGAAATGGAATTTCCCAAGCTGGCCAAGGGTATATATATATACACCCCAATGACAGCAGAGCTGTCATTAGCGTCAGGATGTCCTGCTTGTAGGACAAAGGAGTTTCGGCGGTACCATAGGGTTTTTTTTTTCAAAGACCTCCCCCACGGATTAAAAGCTTAGAAGATGGGATCCAATTCAAGATGGTAAGTACTTCTTTTTATTTATCATTTTAATGTCATGCTTTTTTATTTTTTATTTTATGCTTTATATCATTAGCCTTAAATATTTTTTTTTATTATTTGTGATATTCAGTGTCATTATTGTTTTAATATTTGGGGTATTAAATATAAATATTTTTATATTATTAGGGGTAATTAGTGTCATTATTGTTTTAAAATTTGGGGTACTAAATGTAAATATTTTTTGCATAGTAGGGGTATTCAATGTCATTATTTTTTTTATAGGGGGGACCCGGGAAAAACCATTATTTTTTGCCAGGTCGAAATCCTGGGTTATTCGACCCGGGTCGACCGTAAGTGGCGGGTTTCACATCACCACCAAATACCCGGGTTTTTGCAGAGACCTGGGTTTTTGGTGAAAAACCCGGGTATTTGGTGGTGATGTAAAAGGGGTTTAAGAGGAAACACCCACTTGCAACTTCACCCCAGGCCCTTTAATGTGAGAAATACTATTACTCTTAAGCCTAGATGAACTGGAATGTGTTTGGATCTATTAGCACAGATTCATATGCAATGTGTGAAAGTGACTGCAATCCTACTTAAATACATGGAACAAATCAATGACTGAAAAAAAGTAATTTGCATAAGGGCATTTCTGTTATCACTGAATATTGTTTCATTCCACAATATATAAACACTTAAGACAATAGGCTTTATGCAGAATGAGACATAACTCTGGTAGCTTACGATAATTTTGCATATTTCCACTCTGTGCATGACCAGAAAAAAAGATGCAAAAACACTTGAGTGTACTACACAGATATAATTATCTTTGATCAAAGGGGTGTTATGTGAGAGGGAAGGGGTGGACTATTATAGCCCATTTACAGTAATCATCTTAGTTCAGACCCAAACGTTCATACACTAGAGCGATTATCGGCCCGATCACGCAATTATTGGGCAAATAATAATGTAATAATGTAATTAATGGCCAAGATCGAATTTTCAAATGCCAAATAAATGCACCAGAAATGCTCTGGTGTAATTATTTGGTCTTTTGACATGTTTGATTTAAATCGTAAGGAAGCCAATCAGCAAGCTGAATGACTCCCTATTCCTGAAAGGTGCTGCTGCATATCTATGTACAAAGCTTCTCTGACAGATCTGAAGTATACCTTCAAAGCTGTCAGAGCAGCATAGTGAAGCACAGCTTTGGCTGATCCCTGTCTGTACTACTCCCTGCAATAGACGCTGATGCATACCTATGTACTATGCTGCTTTGACAGCTTTGAAGGTATACTTCAGAGCTGTCAGAGCAGCTTTGTACATAGATCTGCAGCAGCACCGAGAGCCCCCCCTCCACCTCTTCTGCTAGGATTATTGGTTCCAGCAGAGGAGGTGTATGGTGCTGATATCGGCACATTTCCCTAGCGGGAAATCATCCAGTTTATCGGGCCACCCCCTGCTGGGACCGATAATCGTCCTAGTGTATGCCCAGTTTTAGTCAAGAGTAATGATTATCTAATGGACAATTTAACATACAAAAAGTGCCACGTCTCTAACACACAGAAATTCTCAGTTCTCAGCTTTGGCTGCACATCATTGCCCCTTAATATGATGTCTGTTTATTGTTCACTCTGAACAACTGCTAGTACTCACCAATTCATTGGGTTCACTGAACCCTGATTGCAGTGCCAGTTGCACGCCATTCCTTTAGTCTTGTACGCAACTAATTGCAAAAACAGCAGAAAAAATGCTTAAATATATAAACCATAAGCAATAAAACAATACCAGCTGCATCATGATAAATAGTTATCACACAGTTGCCTAATTAAACTGCAAACTTCACTCTGGCTTGCACAACTGATTTTAAAACAGTGTTTATAACAATTACTGTTTGGAACTACTGAAATCAATGCTAAAGAAAAATAAACTCTGACAAGAGAGAACACAATTATGAGTACTGAACGGAAAACATATGATATTAAAGTAAATGTTATTAAAATGTGGTATCTAATGTTTCCTGGATGAACTGCAGAAATTTTATGGCGCCTATTTTTAATTTTACAAGTTTTTATACAATATACAATCATAATATACTAAATAATAAAAAGTGAAAGAATTAAAAACTTTTCTTTTTGGAATTTCACACATGTAGAACACCAGAAACCATCTGAAAAGCATAAGCAGAAGAGCTTCATATAAAAACATTTTAAATGAATTCCTTAGGAAGGGAAGTTGACTAAACCTCAGTTTTCGACACATACATACAGTGTACACCTATAATGCAACTACAAAAAGTTTCTCACAACCTATTCACTAATCTTAACCACAATGGACCAGATACAGACTTATGAAAGTGGGTGCTTTCCAATCGCTAGGATAAGAAAATTATCGCTACCTTGGCTCAAATCTGGATATGTGATCTGTTTTTTTTTCTTGTGGGGTGGATGGAAACACAATATGGAGGGTTAAAGCATTTTAATTCTATAGTAAGGACATGCTCTACACATGCTCTACACATGCCATCCTATCCAGTCATTCCCATTTGATGTGGGGGCGGACCATTCTTAGATCAGGGACTTCCACTTTGAACTCTGTGCAAGTGCATACCCTCCAACTCCAACTACCTATATAGCAGGTACAGTACCGTTTTTTTAATGGCCTGTACTAGCTAAAAGGGATTCTGTACCGGATTCTGACCCAGCAGTTCCCTCTCCCCTATACTCACTTTCCAGCCCTGCAGCATCTGATCACTATAGCAGTGATGTGGGAACAGACTCCTGCAGCTCTTCTATAGTGACAAGACACTCTCCTGTAATGAGATTTTACACCTTGTCATACATGCAAATGAGAGCCGATTAAAGCCATGCCCCTTCACAGAATAAGCCACACCCGCAGGTTTACCTATTTTCTGTTAAAAAATGTTGGAGGACATGTAAGTGAGTGGAGTGGCCTCTCATGCACTTGCATGACAGTGAGACTCAATATCAGATTCATGCTGATGCTGTATTTAGAGCACAAGTATAAGTTTAGATCCAGTTCAAAGTTTGCTATAGAACATGACTATTCCACTGTTAGTGAAATCCTTTTCACAGCAATCTTTTTCATCTCTGTTTTCATAAGCAATCTTGTTTTCCTGGTAATGTTCCCCGTCCTCACCACACGCTAATCTATTACTTGACAATTTCATCTCTGTTTTCATAAGCAATCTTGTTTTCCATGTAAATGTTCCCCCTCCCCACCCCACACTAATCCTGATTATTTTCATTTTAAATATTTTACTTGATAAATCTGTTGACATTTATTTAGTCATTTGTCGTTACATACAGTATAATAGACATAAGAATTAGCTGAAAGCATTTCCCCTCTCATTAATAACTATTAGTTTTTGGAAATTGCAAGAAGTTTTTATGAAGATCTAGGGCTCTATTTACAAATTTTTTGTACCCTAGGGGATCGATGCTGATCCAGGCTCGCTTGTGCTCGCGGCTCATCCCTCCAACGTGGTTCCTCGAAGTCCCTTGAAGTGCTCTGCCCGCATCGCAGACATTTCATATCGACTGAAGTTCCTGTGCATGCGCAGAGACTTCACAGCCGCACTTAGAAAATTTTCAGCCCAAATATGAAAAACCACTGCGCATGCATATCGGGTTAAGACAATAGGCTTTATGCAGAATGAGACATAACTCTGGTAGCTTACGATAATTTTGCATATTTCCACTCTGTGCATGACCGCATCCTCCTTCATACCAGCGGTCTCCCCATACATGCCCCCCTTTTCCTCCCCATAATAACAGCTATTAAGCGGGAGAAATAAGGGGGAATATGGGGAGATCGCTGGCACGAAGCCACTAACGCCATCCTGAGATGGCGTTATTTCTACCTTCGGTGCCGAATGAAAATGAAACGGGCCGCCAAAGCTGTAGGAAGTGTGTATGCATCGCCATGGAAACAGCAGATTTCCATGGCGAATGCATCATAGTAAATGGTAAGTATTTCATTTTCAGGTGATAATGAACGTTTTAGTGTTAAAACAGGCATTATCACCTGAACATGAAGTTAGTAAATAGAGCCCATAGAGTATTCTCAGACCTTGTGTCCTCTTCTTTTATCTACCTTCACCACCATCTCCTCCCTGATATTGTCTCTTATGGCCGTATTCAGAGATGCGTTTTTCTAAAGTACGCAATTATACGCACGCACGTAGCAAGCCAACACCCATCAACACCCATGACACTACCCATTCACAGCCGTGCATTCGTGGACTTACACCTCCATAGACCACTCTGTCCTTTACGTGTGTACTTACATGTGTATATGTCTTCCGCGCGTGCGATTCTTTATAACCGCGCCCTCAAGCGTTCATTTAAATGCCTCCCCCCACCCACTTTCATGTAAGTTTTCACATCCATATTTCAACCCTGCGCATCCGTGCGTATGTCCCCAAGTGTGATTCACATATCTGTGCCTAAAGCACATACGTGCGTATATTCAACGTAACTTATGTAAATAAAGTTACTATGCATGCGCAGTTAAAACATACCTAAAAATACGCACGCATCTCCACGTGAAAACGGATCTGTGAATACGGCCCTTAATCACTGTCTTTGAAGCTGTTTACTGCGCCACAATACCTGAACACAAGGTCCGCTTGAAATGGATTTCCAGTTTTAGCTGAGTATATCTATCTAAGTCAGATGTGTATTGTTTGGTTTTGTATAGGTATGGTTTTGCCCCTTTTTTTATCTATGTACTTTGCACTTTTTAGGGTTTAAATTTAGCACAATTGCTTATAAGCTTTTCCCTTAATGTGCTCAAAACGAGGTTAAAAAAAACCCCACATGGAACTCAATATACCAAATGTAAAGATTTATGGGGTAAAAATAAGAAAAAAATCATGTTCTAGAGATGAATAGATTTTTTTTCTTGGAAATAAAACACTACATCATTACAATGTTGCAACATCTCCACAAGTTTGCATCTGGTCTTTAAAACTGATGCTTTACATGCCATAAATTATCAATAGGTTTATTGCAAGACAATTAATCAAGGATTAGTAGAGTTTGAGATGTGACATCAGTGTGCCATTTTTCAGAGCTTTAAACTTAGATGGCTAAAAAATGTAATTTAGCTGTTAGAGCCAAGGGTTACAAATCATTCTCCCATGTGGTTTTGTTACAGTAAAATGTATGTATTCTTAAAGTGTATGCTAACATCAGAGTATACCTGACATAGTGGAGTGACAAATATAAAGTAGCCAACTCTGCCTTTTTTTAAAACTGGGCAAAGCAAGACAGGACTGTTCTTTGTGTATTTAAAACAGCAAAGCCATTGTAATTCATTTCCATTAATGCTTTTAGTTGGCTAAAGTCTAACATGTCAACTTAACGGACATAATGTGATGAATTGGCTGGATAAAATTCAACTAATCGTACATTAGTTTTAAGTGGATTAGAAAGGTTTCCATGAGTGACTGGAAACCAATGTGACTGGAGTTTTCTTGTTTTCAGCATTTTACTTCATAGTGCTCCAATCTAAAAATACTCCAATGGGTTATGTGTAAGCGGATAAAAATGGACACTATGGGCTGGATCCAAACTTAAGTAAGTGTTTAAAATTAGTTACTCCTAGGCTAAACCATGTTGATTGCAGGGGAGTCATATTTCATCTGTTGCAAATAGTATTAGAGTTGAGTTGTGATGTTTCCTATCCCAAGTCTAAATAACAGTGTGATAGTAAAGCTGGTCAGTATCTGTGTGCAGTAAGCAGTTTAAAAACTTGACTCCCCCTACAATCAACATGGTTTAGCCCAGGAGTAACTAATTTCAAGCACTTACTAAATTCTGGATCTAGCCCTATGTGTATGTAAAACTGTGGAATGAACACATCTGTATGGTGCTGCATTACTTTTGGTACTATATAAATAACAAAAAATATATTATTGACGTGCACCATATTTTCATCACAAATTCTAGAACCCCCCCCCCAAAAAAAAAATGTTAAGTTTAGTTCAGGCAGTGTTAGGGATTCTAACACTTAGGGCTAGATTTACTAAACTGCAGAAAAGGAAAAATGGAGATGTTGCTCATAGCAATGTCAGCTAGAATCTGACTGGTTGCTTTGGGCAACATCTACACATTACTTTTTCAGCAGTTTAGTAAATCTTGCCCCTGGAATCCTTCATTTAACATATAGTCTATGCAGTGTTGCTATATCACAGCATAACACTCTGTAACCCTCCAGAAGATTTTGGGAACCGTGGTACCATCACTTTGCTGTCTTTATGTCTATGAGACATTTATTGGCATGTAAACGAGTGGTTGGTGGCAGGCAGTTCTGCACGGATCAATATTTGGACGAATGCAGTTCCTTGTGGTGAACTACCCTTCACTGATTTAACCAATACAGGGGTGGCTTAGGTTTAAAGAACCTTTGTTGGGCTGCGATGCGGCCTTTAAAATGTCTGTATTTTTAAAGTTTCTACATTTGTTTCATATGTGTGGTGGAAGACACCCCCTAGGATAGCGTCATCTCAGTTGTACCTTCCTAAACCCAAGGGTGGTGTTTCCCTTCCATGCCTTGAATCCTATCAAGAAGAGTGTATTCTTTCTTATATACTGTACGTGACTTCATAGCTAATAGAAAACCTTGGGTGGATTTAGAGAAAGCCTAAAATTCTAGGTCTCCCGTTGTATATTCCATTAATTCCTGGGCCTATGAGACCCCCCTCCTAATACCACAGCTAGTAGTCAGAGATGCTAACAAAGTTTGGGACAGAACATTTGTAGATAATAAAGTAACAATGCTCCCAATCTAGTACAATCTCTCTGGCAGCGGTTACTAAACTTATTTCAAATTTATCTTTAACACATTGGCAGGCGAATGGCATATTGTCCTTGGAAGATATTTTGCAGGGATCAACTTTGCTTATTTTACAAAATAAATATAACTTTCCTAGTACCGATGCATATAAATATCTTCAGTTACAACACTGGATTTCCACTATAAGGAGAGTGAGTGGTTCTTTGTTTCACCTCCCAGAACCGTTTAGTTCTCGGCTTACAGTGACTAATTCTAGAGGGGCAAATTCATTCTGCTATCGGATAGTCTTGGGTTGTTTTTCTTCCTCTAGCACAAAACTACCTGGGAAAAAGATCTAAATACTTTTATTTCACCTGCTCAATGAGAGTTAATTTATAAATCAGCTTTTACTTTTTCCTAATGTCTTAGGCCCGGATCCAGACCGCACATATGCAATCTACGTATCGAAACGATACGCAGATTACGTACAAAAGCTACTACGCTTGCACAGTAGCTATTGTTCATTGAATTACGGCCGTAGTTCTGGATCCAGCCCTTAGTCACTTGGAGAGACAATTTAGATTAAAAAATTAATATATATATATATAGATTATATCTAATTCCTACTCGCCTTCACAAAATATATGCTTCTCATTCCAAGTTTGGCTGGCAAAAGTGTGGAGAAATTGGGGATTTTATGCATATTATGCATTTTGGTCTTTTCTGGTAATTGCTGCTCTTTAGAAAAAAAAGTGTTCCAACTGGCAGGAATTCTTTTTAAGGTGGATCTCCCTCCTTTTACTCTCATGGCTTTGTTGCACCTTTATTCTTCTCAAGTCCTATCATGCGATAGATACCTATTAGGTACATCGTGATTGCCTCTAAAACTATGTTGGCTCAACATTGGAAGTCTCCTCTGTTTTCTGCTTTCGAAAAAGCGATTGCCAAAATAAATTATAATTATCATATGGAAACCCTCGACATTTTTATATTCTATTGTGACCCCTCCTCTGATAGTCAAATGGTTTCGCTGGCAGGAATTTATGGTCAGTGCCTCAGGGACTATCTCCCAGTTTTTCTCTACATCTTTATTACCGTTTTCATTGATTGAATCTCAGAGTGGTTCTGACTTCATTGACCAGCAGAAAATGAGTTGAGAGTCATTATTATGTTTAAATTTCTATCTAATAACTGCATGATCTTCCTATCCAATTAGATGATGATGTACAATGCGTTCTGCATAAGAGGATTTTCTTAAAGAGTATAGGTTCACTCCCTCCCTTGCATTCCCCATTTCCTAGACATAGATTATTTTTCAGAACATTTTGCATTGTATACATTGTATTGTTTTAATGTCTGCTTATATTGGCTTGTAAATAGCTAGGAAACAGTATGTTTTTTTCTTTAATAATTAAATAATAAAATTAATGATGTAAAAAAAAAATAGAATCTAATTGGGTGATTTGGACAATATATCCACTTTTCTTTTTCCGCAGTTTAGAAAATCTAGCCCCTGGAATTCTAAATTTAACATATATTCTATGCAGTGTTGCTATATCACAGCAAAACACTCTGTAACCCTTTCAGAAGATTTGAGGACCATGGTACCATCACTTTGCTGCAAGGATCAGTGTTTGGACGGATGCAGCGGAGAACCTAAGGTTGGGTTCTGGACATGTAAGTGTCCAGGACTTCGCACAAGAAAGGAGAGTGACAGGGGAGTTCACTTCTTTCTGTACTTCTAGACCTCCGTGTTACATAACACACACGGAGGTCTGGATCAGGTCCCTGGTCTTTTACCTTCCTTATAGATATCCTACCCTCAGATACTAAAATTGAATAGCTTATGGTTTACATACACTGTTTGTTAAGTATTTATTGCCCATGTTTGGGGGACTGACACCTTTAATATGATGTGCATAAGCACAATAAAGAGATTTTTTGAAAAGTTACATTCAAGGGTCATTGGTAACATTATTGTGTATTTGAATCATTGGCTGCTGCATAGAGGTTCTCAGTACCAAAGGTAATAAAAAATTTACTATAGTCTTCATTTTTTTTGTAATTGATAAAACTCTATGGGGGTATTGAGCTGTAATGTGCATAGTCATGATTAAGTAGTCATGACTGATGTCTTAAGTTAAAGATAGTGCTTGCTGCTCACTGTGCCAATTTTGTGTTTATGCTCTTAATAAACTCTTATTAGAGCTCAGTATTTTGTTGTTAATCATAATAAACAGCTATATTGATCAGCTATATTAAAAAAGTATCTAAAATTTAAATGTACAATTACTAGTTCTTTCAATAGTTGAGGACATTTCCAAATAAATTGCAAAAGTCTGTACCCAATAGTTTGGTATAATGTGCCAGTAAATGGCGTCAATCTTGGGAATCTTTTGAAAGATTTTGTTGCAGAGCTTACCTTGAAGTACAGAGAATGGATAATAATTGAGAGTCTCAGAAGACCTAACTAACGTGTGTCACATATTTGACTGACACTTAAGTGTCTAGGATATTGTCATACCTATCATCGCTATTCACAAAACACCCATGAGAGCCACAAAACTGTTTGCTGACACAGCTATTCAAGGGTCTTCAAATGGAGCATCTGGACATGCTTATCTTTATTATAAAAAAGGTTGCTAACTAAAGAACCAGGCCTTTATAATATCCATAAATCATCACTATTTGAATTATAGCATTTTTTTTTTATGATATTCTCTTTTATTACGTGCACTAGTACTAGTCAGTCTGTGCTTTGTGAATGCCAACTATCATTAATATTTCATATAAGTCTTTCTTGGTTGTAGACAGCAAGTATACTGTCAATAATTTGTTGATAATCAGTATTGCTTATGCAAAATTACAGTTAATAATTAAGGTTAAAAAAAAACCATAGGAACATCTAAATTGCTGTTTTTGTCATTGTTATGCATAAATAACAGTATTTGTGGCATATTTTAAGTATATTTTTTAAAGGGGACACGTTCAACAGGTCCTTGACAAGGCTTTCTAGCAAATTGTTTTGACAAAATTTTATCATAAGATTTTTCACTTTCTCAGTGTAGATAAAATAAAATGGTCCTGGCCCATACTGGAATGTAAAAGCGAATGCATTTGTGAAAACTATACTCAAATAATGGTTGGTTGAACTGATGCCCAGGTGAGAACGCAACTGCAGCTTTTGCTTGATACATAACTATGACAAATTGTGCATAGACACATAAAAGCCAAAGCACATTCCAAGATACCTTCCTTCTCCAGCAATCCATATGCAAGAGTAGGGGTGTTCCATGATAAAATGGGGGTAACGCTGCACCTGAGAGCGTAATTTACAATGCCAATTTACTAATCATAATAGTTGAAAATAAAATTTGTATCAAATGACATTAAGTAAAGTAGAAATATATATTTTAAGCTAACATGTAGCATAATACATAAGCAGCATTTCCATACATTAAGTTAAATGCTACCACTATGGCCCAATATAGGCTGTGGAGGGTTTGCTGTTAGCAGCTCCTGGCATTGGCTGGTGCAGAATTTAGCTGTAAATTATGCATAATCACTAGCCATTACTGTATTGTGATTTTGTCCATCCACCCTTCCCTCTTATGGAACACCTCTCCAACGGGTGTGTGTCCCCGGTTAGAACGGCCCTATTTCGATAGGGCTGTTTCCTCCCATCCAGTTTCGAACTTGCTGGGATTTCAAATGCATATGTCTTGATAAGGGCATAACAATCGATCCACGGAGCACCGAGCTTTCGGTGCTCCGAAAAGTAAACATTTGTCTATTTACAATACTAGTCTATGGTAGATTATTAATGCATTTATTTATTTTTACATTGCACTGATTTAGTTACGTTTCACATATGACCTTTATAACTTAAACAACTGTATAACAATATTTATTCAATTTATTACATCCACTGGAAAATGCTAACTAGATGTAGCTTAGTTTGTAGTATGACAGCTAGACATATACTTTACCTGTTTCTAACACTTGAAGTGGCACTTGTGTACTGCGGTCCCCTGGCCCTGTCTATCTTTATCAACGTCACACTACAGTGACCAAAAACCAAAGCAAAAAACAGGTTTAGTGTGATTTTAAAGTATAGTGTAAAATGCATGGTGTAGGGCAATTTTTATTGTATTTCTGTAAACTGTCCTAAATGTATCATTGAAGATACCTTATACAGAGTTTATACCCTGAATCACATCACACACTGTGAATGTTTCATTTAACAGTACGTGTAAGGCTGCTAGCAAATATATTAGCGAAGAAAGCTTTATTAGTGCAGTTGTGTCTGAGTGTTCTGTGACAAGTTGATTCTGCAATAGCAGCTTCTCTGTCTGTGAGATAAAGCTGCTCTTCATGCAAGCTAGTATAGAGCTGAATAGCATTTATGTCTGCATAGAAAGGAAAACCTGTCAGCAGTCTAAATAAACAGTGAAGTGACCTGTGAGTGTTGTGTTT
Organism: Limnodynastes dumerilii; assembly: GCA_011038615.1. Taxonomy (NCBI): domain Eukaryota; kingdom Metazoa; phylum Chordata; class Amphibia; order Anura; family Limnodynastidae; genus Limnodynastes; species Limnodynastes dumerilii. The sequence goes on along the minus strand of WWET01000682.1, from coordinate 453,551 downwards.
TTGTATGTCCTCACAGAGATAGACACATTTACTCTAGTAAATGATTGCTTCAATTAACACCAATGAAGTGACCACACAACCTAATGTGTAAACAAAATACAAAGAGTGTCTTCATTATTGGGATATTGCATGTGGTTACTTCAAGCAGACAGATGGAGAAATGTTGTTCCAAGTAGAACTTTAGGTTAATACAGGGTGGTGTTCTTAAATAAATAAATAAATAAATAAATCAAATATATTAAGATTTACAGTTAAGCCTAAAAATAAATAAAAACATCAATGTATTATTATACCAAATTTGCCAGTTCTGTGAAAGAATTATATATTATTCCAATTTCATCTTTTTTTAAATCTTTTGTTTAAAGCTTGTTCTGTTGACTGTGTCCTATTTGTAAACCAATTTGCATTTAAAGCATTAGTTTTGTATGATTAACAATTAATTTACGCACAGTGCAATATTTTATACTGAGAGCATATATTTGTTTAGTGTTCAGTAATATTCTGAAATGTAAGACATTTATAGAATTTATTTTCATTGGCAATGAAATCTACAGGCAACTGATACTTTTGCAGAATTTCAAAGTACTGTTTGTAGAAACAATGTCAAAATCAAAAATGTCAAAAAAAGAAACCAGGCCATAATATGTGAAGATGTGGAGTTTCAGCCACATAATTGCTATTTTACACAAAATATGGCAACTTAGTAGTCATTAGTTGTCAACTGTGCCCCTGGAACATAGAGGGCAGCTTGTGCTTAAGAAGATACACAGGCAGCTTAGAGGAGCATCAGTGGAGAATGTAAATACAGAGGAGGTAACGGATATGCTAAGTTAGGGAAGAGCAATGGAGACAAATTATTGTGGTGCGTATTGGGTGGTGGCGCATAAGACTCTCTTTTCACTGAGGCTCAGAACCATTGTTAGCATTCTGAGACAAAAGAAAAAATGCCTGAACACACATGATGGCGGATGGAGAATATTTTTATTTAACAATTAGCATATGTGAGGCAAGAAAAGACCCAGCAGAGGTGTTAAATAGTCCTTGCCACATAAAGGAAAAAAGATACTTAGTTTTATATAGAAACTTACTGAAATTGTGCTGCTATTTACATAGTTTCTGTGTACAAATGATGCTAAATTCTTACTTGTCATAAATTTGATAAAGTGTTATGAGATTTATATTACACTAAAGATGGAACATTATATCCAATATTATAAGTTATCGCAGAATTATATTTGTTGACATTTGTGTTGTTGTTACCAAGTTTGGGTGACCTGGATGCTGCATTATAATATTTGATTAATTGCAAATTAATTTACTTTTAATTATTTATTCACATGAAAAAAAGTCATTTATTATTGGAATCTTAGGGCCGGATCCAGAACTACGTCCGTCTTCCATAGACGGACATAATTCAATGAACAATAGCTACTGCACATGCGTAGTAGCTATTGTACGTAATCTGCGTATCGTTTCGATGCGTAGATTGCGTATATGCAGTCTTTTAGACCACATATACGCAGTCTATGTATCGAAACGATACGCAGATTACGTACAATAGCTACTACGCATGTGCAGTAGCTATTGTTCATTGAATTATGTCCGTCTATGGAAGACGGACGTAGTTCTGGATCTACCCCTTAGTTATTACATCAATAATAAACAGGAGCACTGTTAGAGCAGATAGCTGCATGGGATTGGTATACTTCTTAGGGCAGTAAGATGACTTTTTGTTGAGAAACCTACAAAGGGTTTTATGGAGAAATTCGCCACATATTCTAAGACAGAGGTCACATTGAATAGTCAGAACAAAATTTTAATAAATAAACATAACAAAAACAATACATATTATTAATTTATTACAATTTAAACTTGATTAGCAGAATTGAAACAACACTGGGCCGTATTCAGAGATCCATTTTCTCGGCTAGTTCTGTGCGTATTTTAACAATCAGATCAACTGCGCGTGCGTAGTAACTTTATTTACGTAGTTAGCGTAGACTATGCAAGTGGGAGTACCTTACTGAAGGACCTGTGAATCGCATGTTGGTACATATACGACGCAAAAATACGCACGGGAATATTTAAATAAAAATGGGCGGGGGAGGCATTTAAATGAAGGAAAGTGGGCGCGACTATCATGAATCGCACGTACGGAGGATACATATGCACAGTGCACTCGGAAAGTTAGAGGTGGTCTATGGCGGCGGAAGTCTCCGACAGCACAGCCGTGAGAGGGGTGTTGTGCTTGTGAGGGGGCTTGGCCTGCACCGGCCATGCGTATTATTGTGATCCGATCGCCACATGGATCTTTGAATACGGCCCACCATTCATATGTGTTAAGGAAGATATGATATTATTCTGAGAACAGAAAGGTAGTCACACTTGGCTTACAACCATGGGAATGTCATCATGTGCTGCAAAAGAGATGTGTGAGTTATCCTTTAGTAAAACCATCAACTCTTTAGGTTTAAACACAAGCATGAAGATTCAAATCAAGCATTCATCAATAATAACAATAGATAAATAAGTAGAAACAGGCTTTTGTTTTATTTTGGAGATGTGTCTAACAAATGTGATATTGTTTTTACCCACTATATTTGTTAGGACAATAAACAGTAGTCAGGCTTGGCTGAAAACCATGGGAATGTGGTAAAAAAAATGTAAGTTGGTCTCCAGTAAAATGATTAGTCTATTAGATCTTAACAAAGAAAGGAATGTTTAATAATTTGTATAACTGTATGAAAAAGAGATATTGTTTCTTTTGATAGTTCAAATGTGTTAACTAATATAGCAATGTTGGGCCCTGATTCAGAGATTGAAAATAAGAACTTAAAGTTACACCTGGGCTAAACCATGTTGATTTCAGGGGAGTCAAATTTCATTTTTTGCAACAGTATTATAGTTAAAAGGTGATGTTTCCCAGCTCAAGTCTAATTAGCAATTTAAAAGTGAAGCTGATCAGGTATCTGTGTGCAATAAGTAAAAGCAAAGCATTCTCCCTGCATGCATAGAATAAAATTAATTTGACTCCCCCTGAAATCAACATGGTTTTGCCCAGGTGTAACTATAAGTTCTTATTTTCAGCCTCTGAATCAGGCCCTTGATGTTTAAAATTATTTGATGTGTGAATTTTATTTTAGAACAGGATTTTCGTTTTAGTCTATAGAAGGAACGTTATTATACATTGCTATATGAAATTTTACCTAATTTATATATGAGTTTCCTAATTCACATTTGAGAGTAAGGGCAAAACAGGTGCAAGTGTACACCTCTGCAAAATCACATTGCAGTGTAAGGGAGGATTCACATTTAAACTGTTAAAACAGAATTAGAGTTGGGAGTCGATGTTCCCTTCTCAACTCTAATTTACAGATTAAACATAAAGCTATGAAGCGTTTATGTTCCAAATAAGTACATTATTTCCCCTGGATGTAACACAAAAATGTATGTCTTATAAGCACCCCTCACATGGTTTGCTCAGGTCTACCCTTGCCCCTGTTTTGCCCTTACTCGCTAACTCTGAATCAGCCCTTAAATAAATTAAGTTGAACAATAAATATATACATTTTTTGTATTATATTATTTAGGTCACATTTTGTATCCTGTACTTCTGGAAGTTTTTGCCAACCATTTATTTTTTAGTTTTTTTTTCCTTTTACTAATAAGGAAACTATATGTAACAATTCTACACAGAACAGAAGCAACATGTTTAGTCACCAGATCTGAAAAGGACAGACATAAACACTAAAATAATTATGTATTTAGTAAGTCAGTCATCACTGCAGTATATACTTTCTATGCTTGGAACAAATAATATGTCAATGTGAACCACCCACAGTGCCATTTAACACACGCAAATATATATACGCCCATCTATCATGCTTGTATATTAATGAGGAGAAAGGGGTTCCTTTGAACCAGGTAGTGAAGTTTTCTTCTTTGGGTGTGTTTGAAAATTATTTTAAAACATACATTAGATGTATTGCTTTCATATTAATAGAAAATTAAAGAGAAAATGACAGCATTTCAGCCACACACGAGACTGCTGTTTTGGAAGTTCATGAAATTTGAATTGCTGCAGTATGTTGAATCTATATAAATAAGTGCTGGTGAGTTTTATGTTTGTTTATTTTACTTTGGTGCAGGCCTACAAAAAAAGCTGAGGTACAAAGATCTTCTGTTTGACACACAACATGTTAATAAAGATTGGTGAAATGGCACTGAATTGAATTGTGAGACAATTTCCTCAGAATATAATAAAGGCTAAGCCCACTTTTCAGTTTAATTTACTTCACATTCACAATATCAAGTTATTCAATAAAACCCCCTTAAATAATACTTAAATAACATTACACTTTGTAGATCAAGGTTTCTAAATCAGTGACATGCAAGACAGTTTTGACACAGAGACTAAATAGAAAGTATATATGAAATGTCAGCAGATAGTCAAACATGCTTCAAAAAAGAAATTCCAGAAAACATTCCACAGACTGAAAAGCTAGTTTGAAACAAACTTAATGTAGAAGACAAAATAAACAGTTTGTAGACCATGATATGGCACTTACAACAAGACAAAGAAAGTATACATAGCAGTATTTTATCAAGTATTTATCTGCAGGTTAAAAGATTGATGACACTGATATTATAAAAGCTACATCAATTGTTTCAAACATATAGAATAATAGAAGCACATCACCCC
>WWET01000682.1:414259-448840 GCA_011038615.1 Limnodynastes dumerilii | reverse complement strand
AAAAGAGACTCATGTCCCCCCCCCCCCCATTTGTTTTATAGTCTGTTTAGTCTCTTAATGTGGGGGGTATTTAGATATATAGGTTAAAATGTACTTACAATGTATCCAGTGAAATTAAACGTCTTTTTTGCCCACTTATTTGGAAAACATTTCTGGAACAACAGCAACATATCAAGACAATAATGTTCCATTACGAAGCTTGACATTATGTCTTGAAATGTTGATGCTGTTGTGCACATACACACACACATATAAATTTAAATATATGTAAACTTTATTTAATTTGCACATATACATATGGAAGCAACAATGCATCCAAATGCCTTTATACTACATAAATGCAGTGTAGAACTATAAAAAAAAATTACAATAGGAGAAGAAATCTAACAGCTTTCCCATCGAGGATTGTAAAATAATGTTACCTTCCTAATGAATTATGGATGCTGTGCCCTTTGCCCATTCCTTTCCTTCCCCATCTGGTATTTAAGTTGAGAACAGTTCTTCCATCTAGAGATATATTGTGAACAATAACAGTGTCACATAGTTCTATTCTTATGGCTTCCATATATCTATGTCATATATTGGGGAAATATGTTGATGCTCTTTTGATATCTACACAGTATATCAATACATACATCAAAATAATATATCTAGTATGATAAATCATTTAGTAAAAATGCTATCTATTTCTAAAGACAAGGTTAATATTTTACCAGTTTCCAATATTTTTTATGAAAATGTGGTTCTCTTTTCATTACAGTAAACAAGTATAATACATAATACCTTACATTGTCATTTTGCTAATAAACATGGCTTCCATTAGTGGTGTCTGGTCTTCAAGCTAAAGCCCAAAGAGACATGTCAAAAATGCAATTAGTGTTGCATTTTTAACTGACATGTTAAGATGTGAATGGGGTTTCAAAACTCACAACTCCCATTTGTTAAATGTACTTGATTCTGGGACTTTATTTTGGTATGTGTTAGTGCTAAATCTTCAAAATGCTGCTTTACTAGCTTGTCCAACAAATCCCTAAATAGCCATCTATTAGAACCAGCCATTGGCCACAGCATGTTGGTTTTAGGTTAAAGTTACACCTTAATTGTTGTATACTAAATAAAGTTTCTTTATCCAGGTCTTAAACACTCCCTAAGTCACCTTTTACTTATATTTAAAGTACACAGATGAGCAAATCACATGGTGGGTATTTTCCGATGGCTAGGATCACAAGATGTCCACTTTTTTTGTTCTGCCCATGTGCATGCTAATCTTGCTACATCTTGCCACTCATATCGTTATTCCCACAACCCACACATGCAATTATTTTGGAGATGGGTTTCTATTTTGTTGTTTTAACCATATACTAAGCCTACTGTTTAATGATGTTCTGAGCATTATTGGATGTTTTGTTACTTAGTATATGTGACAATAATTATTTATTGCCAAATCAGACTGAACCAGATGCAATATTGACACCCCCAAAGACACAGGGCTGTATTGTGAAAGTTTTTATTTTTCCAAATATTATTTTGCTGGCTTCCTTATCACATGGAAACAAGAGCTCCAAAAAAAGAAAACTTCAGGTCATAGACGTCTGTCTGCAGTAAACTTTGTATTACTGACAAACTGGACACTGGAGATAAGCATCAAATCCTTTAGCAAACATACTTTAAAATGATGAAGTGTAGATCAGAGATAATTCACTTACATTAAACTGGTTAATAAATAAACCTGTTCCATATCTCTTTGCAAAATCGTAATGAAATATCATTCAAAGATTAATCATTTTTTCATACTTTATATAAGAATTAATTAAATATGAGTTTCTATGGAGACTAAAATTTCACTGCGCTCTCTACTTTAATAACAGGTTATTATATGAATTTCCGCTTTGAGCAACATATAATATATATATATAAGCGAACAATGGGATGTAAGAAACAGTAGAGCAAACAACTCCTAGTTTTTTTTTTACTATATATATATATAGGCCCAGGGAGCCTCCATGAGGTATGCTCTTGGTTTGAAAAGAAATTGGATATTTGACCCAAAGTTGGGGCTCTTTTTAGAGTTAAGATTAGAGTTAGGACTGCTCCCACAGAGAAGCCTTGATGTTGGCGGAGCAGCTTATCAAATTTCTGCAGATTTTTGTAACAAATTCTCTGGTTTTTATTTTAAAGATAGAAATTCATATTTAGTTACTGAGTAATGATGGTAATCAGTTAATTTCACACTGAAACCACATATATGCAACTAGCTGAATACACTCATATGGTTCATCTATGATAAAGCATATTATTATTAACATTATTTTGTGGTTAAGTTTTTAGTTATAAAGCATTTGTAATTTCTTTATATCTGACTTTAAAAAGGACAGATAATTACAGACAATTGTATTAATTATTGCTAAAAAGTAAAGAAACAAATGACATGATTTAACAAAAGCATGCTGTAAAAGAAAAACAGATGGTCTAACACAGTGATTCCCAAACTGTGCGCCGCGGCTCCCAGGGGTGCCACGACTCTCTCACTGGGGTGCCTCAGAATGTTTCTATTTCCTATTGTTTTCTATTGTATTTTTGTCTTAGGGGTGCCTTGAAAAAAAATATGGAGACCCTAGGGGTGCCTCGAACTGAGAAAGTTTGGGAACCACTGGTCTAAGGTATTGTCAAATTCACTAAAATATTATAATAAATTCATGCATGAAATTCAATTAAGGTTCTAAGCACAAAGAGATGCAAAATGATAATGGCAGCATGACTTGGAAATGATCAATGAAACATTGAAACATGCATGTATTGGAATTCTACAGCAATCTTTATGCTAATTATATCTGCAACAATACTTACAGCTAGCAAATATAAGTAAACACAATAAAAGTGCTGCACTAAGGCAAATGTAAACACTCTACCACAAAATAAATAAAAATATATATGTAAAGAAATATATGTTTTAAAGGAAATTTATATACAAAATACAAATAAACTATCAGATGCCTATAATACAATTAGTTCAGTGTATTAAAAACACATATATCCATAAATAAAAATAGATGGAAATAGATTTGACATAAGTCCATATGTTGTGCACAACCAAAGTTTTACTTTGTTGTTCAGATAGTATAATATATATAGATGGAATAAGGAATCTGCAACTATTGCTCACACTAAGGATCAATACGAGGCTTTCAAGTGAAGATGCTCCCAGTCACATTAGCTGTGTTTAAATGATAGGAAAAATAATAATAATATGTTGGCATAAGGTAGCTTAATTTAAGCATACCCAAAAAAAAAAGTTGTCATCCGTTTTACAATAATTTTTTTTTTTTATTAGGTTGGGAGATTGGGTCAGAGGTGTGAAAATGGCATATGTGGAGATTTGTGGATTAAAATGCATATAGAAGTTTTAATGGGAGATATGAATGGATAATATGGGGTTATTAAATGTGAAAAACATATGAGATGAATAATGGATATATGGGGAGGTGTAAGAGGCATATGGGATATTAGAGGGTCATGTGGGAGATGTAAGGGACAGATATCTGGATAATGATATGATGTGTACACACTGAACAAATTTAACATGAAGGGCTGTATCCAGAACTACGGCCGTCTTCCATGTACGGCCGTAATTCACTAAACAGTAGCTACTCGTTTCGATACGTAGATTGCGTATATGCGGTCTATGCGGTCTACTACGCATGCGCAGTAGCTACTGTTTAGTGAATTACGGCCGTCCATGGAAGACGGCCGTAGTTCTGGATACAGCCCGAAGTCCCTATCAGCTGCACGATTCCTCCATACATTCTACAGAGGATTTACCAGTGGATATTAGGACTTTCCAAAAATCCAATCACATAATGCAATGCTGTTTCACACAATTTTACAGTATCTTTGGACCATACCCACTGGTTAGATGTCATGTCATGACTTTTGGCTGTCATGTGATAGTGGCTTAAAAAAAGTCTATGTGCACCTAGCTTAACACAGCTTTAGTAGACCCTCTTAAATTTTTGATGACGGATTTATGTACATTAGCTTTTCTCAACTTTTTTTGCTATAGGGTAACCCCTAAAAAAGATTTCAGTTTTGCGGAAACCCTTTATAAAAATTATTGTAAAAGATTTTCAAATATTGTTATGAAAGTAATACCATAAAAAATGTAAATATTGCAATAATAGAGAGTTACATAGGAGGCAGACATTTGGTAACATATTAAAAAGGATAGTAACATGTCCCCTCTAACCTTAAAATGACTCACAGGCTGCTGTCGCCTATAAATGCCCCCACAAATGCTCCTCGCAGCCCTTTCTCACCTTGAAATACCACCAAATATGCGCAAAGGAGGTGACACAAACACTGACAGACGAACTCACTGTTGAACTGTTGAAGCCTGGGCCCGCTAATCCCTGCTACTATGTGGGAACTCAAATGAGGGGCCTGCTATAGGTGACTGTGTCCGTGCACACAGAAATCGGAGGTATGGGTCTGTTCCATTATTATCTTTATTTTCTTTCTGTGCCAACGCTATCCTTGCATCTTATTTTTGTGTATTCAATTCATACATTTTTTTGTTGTTTATAAACTTTTTAGAAACTTATGCTCTACAAAAAAGTTGTTGTTTTTTGCATTTATGAATTATAAGTGACCTTTATGTAATGCCAAAGTATTCTCAAAATGCTTGTGATTTGTAATCTACGCATGTATTAATATGGTCACAGTTGAAATTTATTTTGATGTTCATGGGAATTAGTTTTATGTGGAAAACAAAGTCACATGAATGAGAACAATGAAATTTTTTTTAATCAAACACAAATAACACATTGTGATTTGATTACAGAAACAAAACAGCACAGCACAGGGGCAGTAAAACATAAAATAGATAACATCAATTGACCACATCCAGACTTCAGAAAGTGGGGCATTTTATTTATCAATATTTATAAACTAACAGGTTTTTATATAGAGTCAGCAGATTACGTAGAGCTTTATAATTTTAACAATTAGTATAAATAAAACTGGGTAATAACAAAGAGATTCGGTTGGTTAGAGCACCCTGCTCACAAGCTTACACTCTATAGGACAGTGGGATTGATACATAAGGGCAAGTACTATATATCACACAATGGACCAGCCAGGGTGTATAGTAAAAGTGCTGTCAGTGCTCGGTATGATCCAGTCACACAGCAATGTTAGAAACAGAGATGAGGGAATTTTAGAATAGAAAGAGAGAGTGTGTAGGTTTGTTTTAATAATATAATAGAAAGGCAAGGTGGAAAGCAAAGTGGTTGTTAATATGTATGTAAATAAAGCTTAAGAAGGTTGAAGAGTTTGATAGTTTTAAGGGAGCGCTTAAAAGTTTGGAGAGTAGGGTATAGTCTTAAAGGACAAGGAAGGTTATTCCAGAGAGTGGGTGCAGCCCGGGAGAAGTCCTGTAACTGGTAATCAGAACATTTTCAGACCCTCAGAATCAGTAAACACCTGCTTTTGCAATTGTGAATGCACTACATTTTCAATAGGGATATGGGGTCTGATCCAGACTTATTAAAGAATAACCGTTTATGCATGCAGCATGCGTAAGTCTGGCTGTGGGAACACAATGCGCAAGCACACGTCAGATGTTACTCATCTTAACTCTAATCATACTTAACTTGTATGTAATGCCATATGATAGGACGTGACAGCCCTACGCAAGCCAACTATTCGCATTGTGGGTGGAGGGAGCTATTATTGCTTGCACCCATCTTGCCAATGGGTGCCAATGGAAATGCATTAGAATGCAAAACAGTTTGGATGTCTGATCTTAAGGCTGGATCAAGCCCATTGACCCTTAAGATTTAGACATCCAAACTGTTTTGCATTCTAATGCATTTCTATTGGCAAGATGGGTGCAAGCAATAATAGGAGGGAAAAAACATTATAGTTGTACAGTGTAGGCATGCTCTACACAGGATGCCCTATCCAGACCTCAGATTATTCCACATTTTAAGTAACAGATTATACATTTTAAGGTAGGGGTCAGGGATGAGAAGGTCATGCAAACAAAGGCGTCACTCACGTGCATGAAAGACTGGATAAGGATTTCTGTTGGTGTTGCATTCAGAACTCTGAAGTCTGGATAAAGTCCAAAGTTCTTAAACACAAAATTCTTCATTATACTTTGCGCTGTGTGTAAACTATATTTTTTTGCAAGTATGATTACTACAAAAGTGTGAGATAGTATGACACTTCTACTGTAAGATAACAATCCTTCAAGCTACAAAATAATCACTGGTAGAAAATAGATTCATCCGTTATGTACTGTAGCGAGCCTCCCACTGTTATCAGCAAGCTGGCTGATTAAGATCATCATAGAGAGTGACATGTAGATAGAAGGAAAACATGCACCACAGAGTGGGTGTTAGAGATGAAGATTTATTGTTACTTTTATGCTCCTCTCAAGTACAAATGTAGGGCTGTTTTCTTTAATGAGAAACAAAAAATGATTTTATACCATACGGTGTCTAACTGATGTTGCAAGCTTCCAGGACAATTTCCTATGCAAGGTTTACACGAGTCATGTGCTATATTAATAGAGCATTGAAATGATTAAATAAACAGTATAGTAAAAACAAAACAACCAATGCAAACTCTATTTTCAACAGACCTATGGCATAAGGAGCACATGTCAGTTGAGGTATGATTAAACTAGTAGGCAGTATAGAGATGGAAAATAAGACATATAGGAGGTTCTGAAAAATCAATAATAGGAGGTCTATGAGGGATTCAGATGCACATGCAACCATAGATCCCTAGGCAAGTACAACAATTGCTTATGTATGCATTACAGTCAAGCACAATGCAGCTACATTCTTAGATATGTTCCCTTTCACCAGCAATCCAGGGAACTTACAGGAACGTAAGTTGGAAAAACGGTTCTGCTTTGTGCTTCAGTAGCAATGTAACTGCATTCAAAATATAGTCATGCATTAAGTTATCTTTAATGTAAAAAAATATTTTAAAAACCAAAGGAAAGAATAAGCAGCATTTCCATAGCTTCTGTGTTGTGTCGGTATGGTTAGATGCGGTTGTAGTCTCGGCAACGAAGGCTCCTTTCAGAAATAGAGACAGCTGAAAGTTACTTTTCGCCTGTCTCTATTTCGAACAGGGGCCCGTTTTATAATTTTTTTATGAATGGGTGAGTGGGCGATCGGCATACTCACCCATTCATTTTCGCAGAGACTAGCGGGACCTGCTGCTGATAGCTAAGGAGAGGTGAGTAACCTCTCTGGGGACTTTTAGTGTTAGGAATGGGAGGGGGTAAGGGTTAGGCTCTTAGGAAGGGAGGGTTAGGGTTAGGGCCATAAAAGGGGAGTGTTAGGGTCAGGTTGTGGGGAGGAAGGGTTAGGGTCAGGCTAGGGAGAAGGGATGGTTAGGGTCAGGCTGAGGGGCAGGGAGGGTTAGGGTCAGTCTGTGGGGAAGGGAGGGTTAGGGTAATTGAAGGGGAGGTTTAGAATTAGGGGAAGGTTTGGGGTAGTTTTTAGCCTTACCTTTCAGAGCACCGCGTTCAGTGCACCATGGATCGATTGCTATGCCTCGTCGAGTTTGAAACTGGCTGGGAGAGAATGGCCCTATCGAAATAGGGCCGTACTTAGCGGGGACCCACACCCGGTTAGATGCTAACACAACAGTCCAAAATAGCTTGTAGACTGTCAGCAGCTCCCTGGCCTTAGACTACTTGGTGACTACTAATGGTTGCGTTTGTGTCTTTATTGGGTTTAGTTGCGTGAGCACACCCTTTCTGTAAATTATATCCCTCCACCCCAGCCCTCCCACAAAATGCTCCTCTAAACACAAGAGGTCATACCACTGTACTCAAAGGGGCTGATCCAGAGTTTGAGCGTGACAGAAAAATCAGATGCAAGTTAGCAACTGGAAAACCATATTGCAATGTGAAGGATGCAAATAAGTGCATTAAGTGAAAATACTTTTTTCACTTAATGCAAAAGATTATGCTGATTGCACCAAATTCTAATCGGCTTTAGTTTTCAAATTTAATTTGGAGTTGAGGGTTTCAATTTTATTCTGTAATCACAGTTTAAATTTGCCTCCCACTGTAATTTAACATGGTTTTTCCAAGTTGCACCTGTTTTTGATATTATTCTCAGTCTCTGGGTCTGTTACCTGGGATCTGCATTTGATTATAGGCAAGATTCAAAATTCAGATTTTAATGTGATCAGACACCCAAGAAAAATTCAGATGTACAATTACTGATGTTGTTGTACTCACAAATGTGGGTAGAAGTAATAAAAATAAACATATAAATAAAAAATGAAGTAAAATACAATAGATTTTGTTTAGCATTCAGTGTGCCCCTTTTCTTATATTCTTAAGTTTCCAAATGTATCATATAAATACAAAACAATACAGATTCAGGAAGTGATTCCATTCTGCTATAGTGAAATACTGTGTGATTTAAAGCGTTATCTATCATAAAGAGAAGCACTAGTAAAGCACATAATACTCATAGACCATTCTGTGAAGTTGGATGGATTCAGTGGTTTCCGCCAATCTTTATTTTGCCACTAACATGTTCAGAAAACAAATGAGCTGTTGATAGACCCAAACTCCAGTATACTGTGTGCATACACTAATGGGATTTGGAGAAACAGGCTAGCGACACAATGAAACACACTACTAACTTCTTTCCTATTATTTTGTTCTTTCAAACTAAAAACTAGTGTCAAAAATAGATTTTTGGGATTTTTTATTTTTTTTGCAAGATTAGTTTTAATACCATAAAGCAGTGGTTCCCAAACTTTCTCAGTTCGAGGCACCCTTCGGGTCTCCATATTTTTTTTCGAAGCACCCCTAAGAAAAAAAATGAATAGAATACAATAGAAAATAGAAACATTCCACGGCACCCCGGTGAGAGCGTTGCGGCACCCCAGGGAGCCGTGGCGCACAGTTTGGGAACCAGTGCCATAAAGGGATTGCAAATAATTTGGTTTAATTATGTTTACTTTCAGTTAGTTTACAGTGACAGGTGACTTGCATGTTTATAAGAAAATGTTCTGCAAAACATTATTATCATTACCAATCTAGGTAAAAGTATGCAGATAATAGTTATAAGATCATCATCATATCTTTTTTTATTTTTTAAACAAACTTCAACTTAAAGCCAAATAATAGTTGTCTGTTGCATCATTGCCAAGCTTAGTCTTTATGAACCACTGATAGACTACAGAAGAGAAACACAGGCCAAGATGGGTTATCGCCCCCCCACCCTCATTTACTTACCTCCCCCCGCCCACCAGCAGTAACGTGAGCGTAGGGACGCTGGAGGACGATCTACGATCGGGCGTTTCCATAGTGACGCCGGGCAACATCTGCCCGTCGCATGCGCATTACAGCTACTACAGGTACTAGCGACGGCGGCCTTAGCTCTGGATCAGGCCCTATGAAACCAACTACTAACTGCTTTCCTATTATTTTGTTCTTTCAAACAAAAAAACTAATGTCAAAAATTGATTTTTGTGAATAATTTTTTTGCAAGATTAGTTTTTATACCATAAAGGGATTGCAAATAATTTGGTTTAATTATGTTTACTTTCAGTTAGTTTACAGTGACAGGTGACTAGCATGTTTATAAGAAAATGTTCTGCAAAACATTATTATCATTACCAATCTAGGTAAATATATGCAGATAATAGTTATAAGATATCATCATATCTTTTTTTTATTTTTTAAACAAACTTCAACTTAAAGCCAAATAATAGTTGTCTGTTGCATCATTACCAAGCTTAGTCTTTATGAACCACTGATACACTACAGAAGAGAAACACAGGCCAAGATAGGTTATAACATTGCCCCACACTATGTGATGTCCATGAAGGTAATCAAGGCTATCTCCTTACTGCTATGTGCCAACCCTAACATTCCCAGTTAAATTGCTTGTACAGACTGAACAATCTAATGCCTCAGATCATTTTTGGACCACGATTATGACAAACAAGTCATGCACTACACACTGATCAGCTTGATTGGACCATTCTAAATAAGTGTGATGGCCTTGAATATGATACATACAACTTTGTACATTTACAGATGTTTATGCCCTCCTTACAGAATAATGTACATATGCACCTTGACATCAGCTGGCTGCACTAGAGAAATACTGTGTACTGCAGAGCTTTCTGGACTACATCACATTTTCTGACTTGTTTGATTTATTAATGGACACAATATAATATAAAACACATTTCTTTTGGCATTTGTCTTTAGAGGTATAACTTATACCTTATACCCATCTAATTAAAAGATATTTGATATATAAAGTTATTATTTATATTATTAACACTTATTTATATAGCACCACAAATTGTCTGCAGCACTTTACAGAGAATATTAGGCATTCACATCAGTCCCTGCCCCTATAGGAGCTACATCCTAAGGTCCCTAACACATACATACTAGGGTTAACTTAGTCAGCAGCCAATGTACCTAGCTGCATGTTATTGGCATGTGAGAGGAAACGGGAGCACCTGGAGGAAACCCACGCAGACACGGGGAGAACATACAAACTCCATTTGGATAAGACCCTGTTTGGGAACAATGCCCTTGTAAATACTGCACTTTATTTTCCTGTGGATCTGTTAGAAAGTTTTCCTATAAGTTTTCCTTTTGCAATATGTGCACCTACAAAAGCGGCCCTTTGTAGGAAAAGGAAGAGGCATGGTTGCACTGTGTCAGTACACACTAATGATTTATTCTGACATTGTGACATAGATGATCGCAAATATTAATTAACCTATTCTAAAAATCCAATCAGATGATGCAATGCTGTTTTAGACTAATCTACAGCATTGGGGGACAGTACACTAGTAAGATGTCACAGCTATCTGACGCTTTACTATCTGGTACTGCAGCAGTTAATATGCCATCATCATTACCTATAACGATTTACTGGGTCATTAATCTGGTACCAGCATTACGTTGGTCTTGGATGGGTTGGTGCAAATCAGCATTTGTATTGTAGCCTGTGGTATTCCTGTATCCAGCATTACCAGCCTGTTCACCTATCAGATCTGCATTATCTGGCAACCTGGTGTTTTCCTGCATTCTGCCTTTACCAAGAACTTATCCCAAGATTGATCCTAATATTTATCTCAATATTTATCCCAGTATTGATCCCAATATTTATCCCAATAATTTTCACAGTATTTATCCCAATATTCATCCCAGTATTCATCCCAATATTTATCCCTGTATTGCTCCCAATATTTACCCTAGTATTTATCCCAATTTTTTATCCCAGTATTGATCCCAATATTTATCCCAATAATTTTCACAGTATTTATCCCAATATTCATCCCAGTATTCATCCCAATATTTATCCCTGTATTGCTCCCAATATTTACCCTAGTATTTATCCCAATTTTTTATCCCAGTATTGATCCCAATATTTATCCCAATAATTTTCACAGTATTTATCCCAATATTCATCCCAGTATTCATCCCAATATTTATCCCTGTATTGCTCCCAATATTTACCCTAGTATTTATCCCAATTTTTTATCCCAGTATTGATCCCAATATTTATCCCAATAATTTTCACAGTATTTATCCCAATATTCATCCCAGTATTCATCCCAATATTTATCCCTGTATTGCTCCCAATATTTACCCTAGTATTTATCCCAATTTTTTATCCCAGTATTGATCCCAATATTTATCCCAATAATTTTCACAGTATTTATCCCAATATTCATCCCAGTATTCATCCCAATATTTATCCCTGTATTGCTCCCAATATTTACCCTAGTATTTATCCCAATTTTTTATCCCAGTATTGATCCCAATATTTATCCCAATAATTTTCACAGTATTTATCCCAATATTCATCCCAGTATTCATCCCAATATTTATCCCTGTATTGCTCCCAATATTTACCCTAGTATTTATCCCAATTTTTTATCCCAGTATTGATCCCAATATTTATCCCAATAATTTTCACAGTATTTATCCCAATATTCATCCCAGTATTCATCCCAATATTTATCCCTGTATTGCTCCCAATATTTACCCTAGTATTTATCCCAATTTTTTATCCCAGTATTGATCCCAATATTTATCCCAATAATTTTCACAGTATTTATCCCAATATTCATCCCAGTATTCATCCCAATATTTATCCCTGTATTGCTCCCAATATTTACCCTAGTATTTATCTTATCATATCAAAGAACCTGTTCTATATTATAATACAGAGAACACTTTCTGAAGACATTTTTATGACTGCTTCTTCCCTTTTATGGTTCAACATATCATAATTTAGACTGGTACTGAATGACCTCAACTAAATTGTCATCATTATCAAAGAACCTGTTCTATATTATAATACAGAGAACACTTTCTGAAGACATTTTTATGACTGCTTCTTCCCTTTTATGGAAATTTTCAACATATGGAGTGAAACAATACAGAAATGTTTACATGTATTCTGTTAGCTGAAAAAGAGTATCTGGCATGTGTTAAACCAGCAGATGATTAGAACACATCATTTATCTCCATTTCATCTCCTTTCACTATAATATAGTATGTATAGTGTACAAAACACATTTGCTTGCTAAATACATTTATGACTATACCATAACAATGTATGTGTGTGTTTATAAAATAAAAATATCAAATATTTCATTATATTCATGTATTGTTTATTTATTTAACAGCATATTTTACCACACATTATATACTAAATGTAATATATAACTGAAATGAATGCAATAAAATAAGTAGTAGATACACAAAAGTTTCTAAAATTAAAAGAGGTACTGTAAGCATTGCCCATTCCAACCAATCAAATCACAGTACTAGATATATGATAGCTATAATCTGAGAAAATGAGGCAATACATTCCTTTTCCCACTTTAGAGGATCTAGTAAGTCAAACATTTTTATTGTAACATTACGGAACTACCAATGGTGAAATAATAGTAGTTAAATTAAATTTCTCATAGAGTTCTGTTTCCCATGAACATAATTTGCAATAGAAACCTAAACAAGG
This sequence comes from Limnodynastes dumerilii, assembly GCA_011038615.1. Classification (NCBI taxonomy): domain Eukaryota; kingdom Metazoa; phylum Chordata; class Amphibia; order Anura; family Limnodynastidae; genus Limnodynastes; species Limnodynastes dumerilii. The sequence continues at coordinate 435,797 of WWET01000682.1, read as the reverse complement.
TTTTATGTGAGCGAAAAGGGGGGGGGAGGGAAATACCGGATAAAGTAGTTTCCCAAAAAGGACCTATTAACCAGTGCACACCATATATATATAGACAGACTCAATTATGAGTCTATAGACCTAAAAGTAGCACCCATGGGCTAATGTGATAAGAAAACATTTTTGAACTACAATTAGTAATGACTGGTGCGACTACGTTTGAAAATTAATCATTTGCAATAGCCATGAAATAATAGGTTCTTCACAAGAATATTCACAGCTTTTAACTGCAGTTCATTTCAAATTAAAAATATACAGGAAATGGGAACTATATTCATACTTGACAACTGAAATTTGGAAGTCTCCCAGAGAATGTTAATATGATTTACTACTTTATTAGCGGTATTGCAAATGTTATTGACAGGAAAGTATGACTATTTTTAGATGTTACAGAGATATGTACAAATTCAGAAGGATAAAACAAATGACTGATGATCTAGGTAGAATAGAGAAATAGTCAAGAGTATGAAAACATTGTCCAATCGTGCACATGGGGCTCAAGAAGCCAAAGCCAAATGCCACTAAGATGAACACTGCAGAATGCAGGAGAAATGATCTAGGAGTCACTATTTAGAATGACTTTAATGAAAGAAGCTGCTTCTTTGCATAGTAAAAGAAAAAGTAGCAGAATGAGAGAGGATTAGCATGCCACGTCCAAACACAGGCAGAAAGAGCAAATCATCTAAACATGTATCATTTAGAATGAGGAGAATGGACATATGATAAACGTTTTGACACCTTTATCAAGAGATTTAACCAGGTACAGAAAGGATGCCTTCTCCAAAACCAGAGAAATATTAGAACAAAAGGGCTTGCACTGAAATTGCAGGTTGTCAGGTTTAGAGCAAATAGACCTGGCACAGATCTCAGCGTGACTTCCATGCACATGGAGATCTTATTCAGCACGGAAAAGAGAAGGGCACGTCCCTGTCACTACTCTCTTTCGAGGTACCTAAACTTCTCCGTACGGATCTGTGTCTGCAGGATTACTTCTCTCCGCCCCCGGTTCTTCATTAACATGCCTAACTCTGCCTGTCTAGTGGGGTTTAGGCATGCGGAATTGAAGGGTCAGCCCCTTCCACAGAACTGCTTTTGTACAGAACAAAGTTCCATATGGAAGGGATTAAAACACGTAACATCTGGCCTGCATGCACCAATGTTACTTGTCAAGGGGACTTGACAAGTCCCGATCTGATGAACCACAGGACAACTTGCACAACTGCATGGATTGCTAGGTTTGCAGCGCTGTCTTTTGTAGAAGTACTACTACTAGTAGAAACAGCACAAGTCACAGCAGCTATTGTGTTCATGCAATTTATTGATATGTGGGTGCCAAAAATTGTGGGGAATAAAATGGTCGACTTTTTTCTTTTGCAAAGTTTGGTAAATCTAGCCTCAGGAGTGGTAAGAATACTTTTGGAATAGGTCAGCAATGATGGCTTATTGAGAAGGAAAGTTGAGACAATGCAGTTATGCTCCTTGACCCAAATTCACTCTGTTTCTTCTGAACCATTAATTAGGGCCAAGGATATAAATTTACGATTGCAATACAATCAGGGGCGTAGGAACAAAAAATGTTATGGGGGGGGGGGACAAAAGGCCAAGGAATACTTTAAGGCTCAAAGCCCCTTTTTCATGAGCCTGCTTTGGGTGCCATGTCTTTACGACTAAAGGTAATCATTGTCTACACTAAATTCTGGCATCATTGAGACGGCTGCTAGTGTTTTAAACTATGCGCAGGACATGCACTTTCTCTGTTCTATTGTCATACAACTTACAAAAACAGGCAATGAGAAGTGCAGCTTTCCTGTCTTGTGTGTCTGCTTATGGCTACTGCAAACTGTGACAGCAAAGTGAGTGAGGCTACTAAGAAAGAGAAAAAAAGCATAGGCAAGAAGAAAATGTATGCAGAAAAAACATTAAGACAACTTCATTGTTGATAAACAGAAACTACAACAGTTGGGGAGCTAAACTAAAGCTATTATCGCTTCTTCCCCATTTTCATTCACCCCCTTTTGCTTCTGTGTAGAAGTTCATGGAGGGGAATACAGTCTTTGGCCCATTCAACAGAACTGCCCCCGCCCAGTTCCTAAACCCATGAATACAATATAAACATTTTAATTAATGTTTTACAAAGCCAATTTATAGCTCAAAAGCCATCGTTACTTCAGTTAATTAATGAGAAAAGTGGGAGACATTTCTAGGAAAATGAGAGAAAATTTTATGACATAAATATAAAAAAGGTGATAATATATGTCTGAGGAAAAAATGGAAAAATAAGACACGTTAATGCAAATAAGGAGGAAAACTTACGTAACAAAAATTCAGGAAATATGGCAATCATATATAATCAAAAACAAATGGAAGGCTAAAGGATCAAATACAATATATTTCTTCAGGGATTTAACATAGGAATTGTTTTCAATGTGTTCATCTCCCAAGTGTTATATAGCTCTTACCTCAATTTCCAAGTAAGCACATATTATGCTCACATTATAACCAATATAATTACAATTTGCTTCCTAATGCCACATTTTTTATTTATAGGCCTGTCATTTCAGTTCACTATTAAACAATATTTAGTAGTCTCAAAGTTACCATCTCATAATCGTCCATTTAATGTGCTTTACTTGAGACTGGCTTTTAACAATATGAAAAGCAATGGTTATTAGAAATGGTTAATCTGTCCCTGACACAAACCAGTACAATCTCTGGGTAGTAGCATGCTATCCTTGGGTTCAAAGCACTTAACATTTGGCAATTCAGAACAAGTTTCACAGAGTCATGTGCCTTTCATCATTTTAATAACATCTTCCTTCATGAGCAAACTATTTACAGGAAGAGGCCTGTGTGCTTCATTTTAATGTACAGTATATTCTACTGTCATGTTGCAGCATTTCCATCACAGTGTATATACATATTCTGATAAATAGATGTATTTTTTATACTTTTTATTAGTTCTTGACCATGTAGGGCATTAGAAAAAAATCAACATCCTGATAACACATTTAAAGGATGATTGTTGATTGTATTTGTTATGCTAAACAACGACTGTCACCCTGCTATATAACAAAACTATATTGGTATTCTAGTGACATGTAGTGTCATGTTGTCTGTGGAGGATTGGAGCCAGAAATTTAAATCTTCACCATAGAAAACCACTTAAGCTTCTTGGAATTACTAAAATGTTTAAAGGCATTTTGCAGTAATATCAACCATATGAAAACTGTGTGCAGGTATGATAGGATAAATGACTGCTAATAGTATATGAAAAGTCACTAATGCACTTTCAATTGCCACTAAAGCTCTTAATCCATGTCAGCTCATGATAAAATAGAAACATCCCTTCTAAAAATATGTATGGGTAGTATAGAAATTTGTTCCGTTTAATGCAGTCAATTATCATGAATACTTAATATATATTGGCCTGATAGTGTTTATTGACCAAGTGTTGCAATTTCAAAACATTTTTTGTTGACTAATAATTCTTGTAAAACATTTGCATAATTATTCAATAAGAAGTTTTTAACTTTAGAATATACATTCAGACTAATCAGAAATATAATATATATCAACTAGAGGGTTCGATTTTTGGTAAAACTTTAAATTGTAGCTTGGGAAAAAAAATAATCACAAAAATATTACTATACAACATTTATACACTTCCAGATAATTAGGCCACTGAGACAGCTATCTTATCCTGCACAGTGATAGCTGTCTCATAATACAGTACTAAAGAGGCTAAATATTTTATTGTACTGTATTAACACTGCAAAGAAATTCATTTGTGGAAGTTTGATGAACGATTATTTATATGAAAACGATTATAAAAAAAAGTCTGTTAAAATGTACCAAGACAATACACGTTTGCTAATATATAGGACCAACTCCAGATATACGTATGATACCCTACTTTGTGGTGTCAGGACACAGGGACTGACTGGCAAATTTTAGCCTGGGTGCAAGCCACATCAGTGGCCCATAACTAACAGCCTGTTTTTAAAGGGAACTTTATGGTTAACATTATTTAACTGGTGATCCAGTATATAAGCAGTTGCAGCGCCATCAGGAGTTTTATAATCATATATATCTTGCCATTACTATGGTGCTATATCAAAGAATGCAAGAGATTCCAGATGATTGCTTTGTACAGCCAATTAAAGTGTTAAATGATAAAGCTCAATATAACATATTAATTCACACAATGTAACATATTAAATAAGTCACACAATGTAACATATTAATTAACACGCAGCACCTCTATAATACTGCCCATCTTATTTATCATGATCATGCTGCAATACTAGCAATCACACTGCCCATACCATTTATCCCACCGCAAATTTTATTTCATCACAGATCCCATACCCTCACACAGCTCATACCATCACACAGCCCATACCATCACACAGCCCATACCATCACACAGCCCATACCATCACACAGCCCATACCATCACACAGCCAATACCATCACACAGCCCATACCATCACACAGACCACACCATCACACAGCCAATACCATCACACAGCCCATGATCACACAGCCCATACCCTCACACAGCCCATACTTTCATATGTCCATACAATCATTCACACACTGCCTATACCATAACACTGTCCATATTTTCTCATGTCCATACTATCACTCACACACCATCACACTTCCCTCAATATCACACAGTGCCCATATTATCCCAGTGCCTATATTATTACACAGTGCCCCTATTGTCACACTGCCACTATTATCACGTTGTGCTCATGTTCTAACGTTGTGCCAATATTCTCACACAGTGCCCATACTATCACACATTCCCCAAATTGTCACACAGTACCCATACTATCATACATTCCCCAAATTGTCACACAGTGCCCATACTATCATACATTCCCCAAATTGTCACACAGTGCCCATACTATCGTACATTCCCCAAATTCTCACCCAGTGCCCATACTATCACACATTACCCAAATTCTCACAAAGTGCCCATACTATCACACATTACCCAAATTCTCACACAGTGTCCATACTATCACACATTACCCAAATTCTCACACAGTGCCCATACTATCATACATTCCCCAAATTCTCACACAGTGCCCATACTATCATACATTCCCCAAATTATCACACAGTGCCCATACTATCATACATTCCCCAAATTCTCACACAGTGCCCATACTATCACACTGTGCCCATACTGCCTATCACACAGCATGCTATCACTCACTCACTACAGTGTAGGCCTAGTTTACAACTTACACGTGGATCATCGGTTGTATGGATCACTGATCTGCATGTTAATGTTAAGGCTGCCTTATGGCAGCATGTGTGCCCTAAAGTCCACAGACCAGATTCAGAGACCAAAAATAAGAGGAAAGTTACTACTGGGCAAAACCATGTTGATTTCAGGGGGAGTCAAGGTAATTGTATTCTTTGCATGCAGGATATATCTTTGAATTGTTTACTGCACACAGATACTGACCAGCTTTACTATCACACTGTTATTTAGACTCGGGCAGGGAAATGCCACCTCTCAACTCTAATACTGTTTGCAACAGATGAAATATGACTCCCCTGCAATCAACATGGTTTAGCCCAAGAGTAACTTTCCTCTATTATTTTCAGTCTGGTCTTACATGTCAGAGGGAAGTGACAGTGAGAGTTCTCTCAGACTTTAAGTCCCCGGCACATATGGAAAGCGTGTGGGGGTCTGTAATTTTTAAATTTAAAAAAGTATTTCATTAAACATTCCATGCTCGCAAATCTGAGGCATGAATATTGGAACAAGAATTGAAACGACAAAGTTGACAACTCTTGTTGACTGAAAAACAGCAACAGGGCTGGTGCTAGGATGTTTGGTGCAATATATTGGCTCTATTTACAAAGATCATTTTCATGCGATAATGCCCGTTTTCATGTGAAAATGGGCATTATCACAGGAAAATGAAATTAATCATATTTACAACAAACCATGGATCGCCATGGAAAACTGCAGTTTTCATGGCGATCCATATAAACATTACTTCAGAGTAAACCGGCGCTTTGTTATATTTATTAAGCCTCCGAACTGAATTTTACACTCCGCTCTGAGCACTAAAATAACACTAGCTTAGGCATTATTGTTACAATTCCAGTGGCTTCCCCATATAACTCCCTTATAATAATGGCTATTAGGGCGGTATATAAGAGAGACCGCTGAAATAAATGCAAGTTCTACATTTGTTTTTAAGGAGGAAATGGTTAAAACTTTACTGGTGACGTGTCTGCCTGCAGATGCCGGTCCCGAATGAGAGTCACTACATGCGCTCACTGGAGGGATACTTATCAGTAAGTTATGTAAACAAAACTGCCAGGCTCGCTGCGAGGAGAAGCGATCAGCATCGTTCATTTAAAAACTACATTATAAGTAAATAAACCCCTAGAAATTTGCATCATCCTGTTCAATGTAACATGAGTGAGCATTTTACTTTACATTGCATTGCATTCCATAAGAGCTTAAAAAAATATTCATTCTATTAATCACAATAAAAGAAAGAACATGCTGTACCAGTACTATACAATTCATTCCTTATTCAAGTGACCACAATAGAGACTACATACTAGTCACTGATTCCCATACCTTCGAAAAAAACCCAAGCCAATATTTTTAAGAGGCACCCTAATTGCAACATAGATTAGAAATATTTTGCTGTCAAAAGAACTGAGCTCAAACTGCATAATATGACAGGCAGTGGGCAGCAGTGGAGGAAACCTGTAGGGAGAAATTAAAGTTGAAGCCAGTGCAGTGGAGCTGGCAGAGCACCTCTATGCCCTGGCACACTCCTGTAGCACATTTTCCCGCTTGCTGCATGGTGCTGACCCTGAAGACAGTATATAGGTAGGATAGTAAAGGGGAAAGCGGGATTGAGCCCTCTGTAAAATTACCTCAGTATAGGTTATTGTGAAGAGCATTTTAAGACCTTTGGGTCATATAATATCCTATTATTAATAGGCTCAATATAAGCATAACTGTTATTATGAAGGTAAATAATACCCTACTGTGCAGGCATATACAGCCCTGTATATGCTTACTATGGATCACCTTTTTTTTATGTTCACTCCACCTAAAGTTAAAAGCTGGCTGTGCCTATGTTGTCACATTACTGCCCTTCCCCTTGCATGCATCAGTTAAATCGTTTGATGTTGGCAGCAATAATACTGTATATCTATCCCAAAAATTTTTGAACAATGTTACAAAGAATATGTGGCCCTTCATGAAGAAAAATACTAGTTACTCTATTTGTCATTTGACTGGACAGGAGAAGCTTGAGAAACATAAAATAGTGCAACAGCCTGTTGCAAAGAAAGAAGTATGTGATATATACTGTATGAATTGGACATTGTATTAAGTTTCAAACATTTCTCCCAAGAAGAGAAAAACACAGTTATGTATATTTTATTTAGCAGCTAATGGGCCGGATCCAGAACTACGTCCGTCTTCCATAGACGGACGTAATTCAATAAACAATAGCTACTGCGCATGCGTAGTAGCTATTGTACGTAATCTGCGTATCGTTTCGATACATAGACTGCGTATATGCAGTCTCAAAGGCCGCATATACGCAATCTACGTATTGAAACGATACGCAGATTACGTAGAATAGCTACTACGCATGCGCAGTAGCTATTGTTTATTGAATTACGTCCGTCTATGGAAGACGGACATAGTTCTGGATCTACCCCAATGACATCATGGAAGCAGCAATGAGAATCAAGATGGAAACATAATTCAAAATTAAGCTGACTATGTGAAATGTGTTTGTTCAGTTTAGAAGCTTATTTATGGTCCAAATATTCATGTGTACCTTTGTGAAGTGGACCATTAATAAAACACAGTGAAAAGTAATAATAATGCATATTCAAGTACAGTGTAGATAGTAGTACAACATTGTTACAGCTTGAATAAAATCATTTCTTATGAATGTATATTATTTACTTCTAAATGTAATTATAAGACACAATGACCCAAACGTTACTTCATACATTTTTGTTTCCTTTTTTTTTTAAAAGATATTATCAGTTTGACTGTACTTAACTACATGTTTTCTGGAAGGTTATGAACAAAATAAGTTAGTGATACAGCAATAAGAGCAGCGTGGCACAATGTCAGACAGGCAATTTCACTAACTGCACACATCAGTTTTGGATATCAGAATTCTGTGTACTGATACATGCAATGTAAGCCGTTTAATAGTTCCAGCAAATCTGTGTATAAGCAAAAGAACTGTATTTGCATTGTAAAGTGGGGAGGAACACCTGCTAGAATGTAAGGAGAGAAAATAAACAACACCCATACCACTAATAGCAATATATGGTTCCATCTAAGAGGAAATATGAAAAATAATCAAAGACTTGCAGCGCATAATGACAGTGGAGGGCACATCAAATAAACTTTCCAAAACCACAGATCTTTGCTTTCCATGAACCAAGAAATATGAAACAGGCTTGGAGGAAACTCATTCCACTGCATGACACACCACTTTCCCTATTTCTACAGCATGAATTTTATACTTTAGGCAGTCATCAGATTTTACCTACTTGCTTTTGACATTGCTGTTATACTGTATCTCCCTACAGTCCAAACCCTTTCCAATTTGGTTAACCTAAGACATGGAATTTGATAAATCAATGACAAGTTGATTTATACATATGGGAGCGGATCAAATGATTCCAAGGTGTAAACTCAACAAAAAGTACGCAAAGGACGCTGTTTTGCCAGTGTGTGATTCTGGACCTGAATCAGAGCTTGAAAATAAGATAGGAAATTTACCCCTGGGTTAAACCATGTGGATTGCAGGGGAGTCATATTTCATCTGTTGCAAACAGTATTAGAGTTGAAAGGTGATGTTTCCAATTAACTTGACTCCCCCTGAAATCAACATGGTTTTACCCAGGTGTACCCTTCCTCTCTTAATTTCAAGCTTATTCTTAAGTCTGAATCAGGTCCTCTGTGAGTATGTGTGGCGAGCATTCCACCATTATCTTATGAAAACGTGAGCATATTTCTGTAAATATCTTGCACAAGCCCTGCTGTAGCTGCAATATGAAAGTGAATGCTTTTACAGGTAAATACCCTGCACACACAGATAGTTGACAATTATTATTCAGTTTAATAAATATTTTAAGTCACACTGCTCTACATTATAATACACTTACTGCCTATACCTAATTTCCACACAGTGATGTAACAATTGTAACAAAGCAGCCACTCATCTTGTGCCCAAAGAATATACCAGCATTAAACTGCCAGTGGCTGGCAGGTTCTTTATAGACAGTGCTGTTTATAAATAACTTGCCAGCCACTGGCATCTTAACATTGGTCTCTGCCAATGGGGGAAGGGGTACCATTTATTATTGGATTGTTCTGGAATATGGTAATTGTGTTTGTTTTGATTGGTTCAGTGGTGATAGTGGGGGTTTGGGTCAGGTGACCTACTTTATATATTGGGTTGTGTGCTGTGGCTCTCCTCCTCTTTTGAAAATCATGGCCTCCCTCCCTCCCTTGTTTAGGATGTATTTCTAACAGGAATTTAATCTTTTCACAGACGGGGCATAGGTTGGGTGGTAGAGATAGTGTGTCACCGTGTTTTGTTTGGTGCAGTGAAAAAAGAATGGGGTGAAAAAAATCTGTTATCAGAGGCGCACCCTTCAAGTTAATGCTAGGTTGCCTGTCCCGCGACGGGGCCTGGTCTGCCTCCTTCGTCAGGTGAGGTGTGCATGTGAAGTGGTGGAGCCAGGGGTACTGGTGGGTGGTGGGGGTGCCTTTATCAATGACTTCTAGTTGTCGCTTTAAGTTCCTGAGGTGACACCCACCTGCTATTTGCCACCTTGCTCAACCCTAAATTTAATAGTCATTCATAAATTCCACCAATTTGAGTTATATTCAATAATCCTATGTCCCCTTTTTAAATCCAATCAAAGTTGTCGGTGTTTTTATTTCAAGTTTGTGTATGTCTGCTGTGTGCTGAGGTATCAGCTGTTGATCGCTGATCGTTCTTTATGATTCTGTTAATAGCAGTGGATTGCTGCACATACCAGCATTTTGATAAGGCACATTTGACACTGTTTTATTTTGGGAAATCTCTTGTTAATTTATTGAAATCTACTGTTATTTTTGTAATTTGTAAGCACCTGATTCACAGTTAACAAAATGCTGCTTTTTAGGTGCGGGTGTGTACAGTATATTTAAGAAGAGATATACTGAGCAGGCATAGTAACTTAATATATGCAATTTACATAGAGCATAAGAATGGGATGGCTCTGAATCATCAATACAAACCTATTTCCTCAAGGTTCGTAATGACATAAGAATGAAGGGGCGTGCCTGGAAAACTTAAGAAAGAAGACAAGAAGATTGGGTGGTGGGAGCAATTTTAATGAGGAAATCTGGGGACAGTTAGGCAAAAACATTCTATGCACACAACTATAGATAAGGTAGCCCTCTGGCATTTATAAGTCGGTTAAGAAGCTGAAAACCGGGGCATGTCAGGTGAGTCGCCTTGCTACTTTTATGTTTAATTAAGAACCTAAATCATTCTTAAGTGTGAATACGGTCCAAAGTTTCTTTTTATATATATTTAATATTGAGATTTATATTTATTGAAATTTATTTATTTATATAAAAGCAATTTTAATGACATAAAACTACCAGATACTTTGAAACAAATAGCAAACCACAACTACATATAATTACACCTTCTCAGCCTATTTGCCATGTTTTTGTATACATGTTTCATATGTGTACTCAGAGTGCCCATGAATCTGAATAGCGGGTATGACATTTTCGCTTTGATACATTCACATAGAGGGCCTGATCCAGAGGTAAACGCAAATCGGCATGTAAGCCATAGATGAGTGTGAAATGCACAATGTTGTCAAGCAATTACAGCACATAGCGTATGGGTAGCAAAGCTCAAGGCAGCTACATGGCAAATATGATGCACAAGAATAGTGTCTTACAGTGCATTGTAAACTGTTATGAATAGTGCAAACACTTCAGAAAATTATTTTAATAAAAAATAAAACAATACATTCCGTCCTGTATGAAGAAATGAAGTAACACATGAAAGTACATCGGCAGATATTTCTGACACTTTGTAATGTGTAATGTGCATCCTAACGGATGTGTCTGAGGTGGGCTGGGGAAGGTAAGCCTCCTGGAATTACAGATGACATGTAGTAGGTGCAAATGTTTTGCCAGTACTAATATGTCTGCGTTGGGATCTTCATTGGATACACTTACTTACCGTACATAGATTACATCCTTCCACCCATTCCCTCCCGCAAAACGTCACATTATCTGGCGTATACAGTAACAAATGCAGGATTTTGAAAGGGGGGTTTCCAATGCATGTAATACATGGAGAGTATATTAGCATTCTGGACATGTCACACTACATGAAGTACATGTGGCGATATATTTGGTGTCTAGTTATTGCACATACTATAATATATGGGGTATTTATTAGGTTCTGGGAATAGCACACTATATATAGTATATAGTATGCCATCACAGTCCCATAATATATCCTATTTATATTATAGTATGTGCCATACCCAGACCATAATATATCCCCTTATATTAAAGTATTTTCCATTTCCAGACCAATAATATATCCCCTTATATTACAGAATGTGCCAATCCCAGACTGATTATATATCTCCTTATATTATAGTATGTTCCAATGATATATAGTATAGTATAATGGGAGTATAGTTTAGTTTATTATGACGTCAGAAACACACAGCGCAGTATGGTTAGAAGTCTTACCATGCTGACGCTGATATTACTACAAGGCTAAGCAATGCTTATCCTTGTAGTTCTATCAGCACAGCATGGCTAAGGCTTTCAAGCATGCTGCACTTTGTTGTTTTTTAAAGCACCCGCGAGATGCAACAAATTTTTGAAGGACAGAAAAGCACAGCGATTTACCCCTTGCAAAAGTGCTGCATCTCGCGGGTGTTTTAAAAATTCGCAGACAACTCGCAGCTTAGTGAATTCGGTGAATTTACGCTGCAAATTGCTTGTAAATCGCGGCGACTTCCAGCGCATTAAATTGTTGAAAAAAATTGCCCTTTGTAAATATACCCCATAGAAAGCAAACAGAGGAATGAAAAGAGAGCTTTGAGGTCAAAATACAGTTTATGACAATACCCATGTGGATTATATCATATATTAAATCAAAGGGATGATCATTCTGAAGATGTAAATTACAGTAGCAAGATTGATATAGTTTCATTTCAATGTAATTTTATTTATAGAGCTAACACATTTCATTAAATCAGAGATAAAGTATTAGGTTTTACTAAATGAATCATTTATTAGAGTGTTATAGTGATACTTTTCTCTGCTGTCACATTACTGTAATCTGGTGGTACATGACTATACCCTTTAGCTTTTACAGACAGTATTCATAGTACTCTAAACTTTATCACAAATATATGCACTACTTTACAGTACACTCTCTTGTTCACATGGTTCCCAGAGACATCATATACACCATGACAACAGCCTCAGTGTAGCTGGAATTTCACAATGTAAACAGAAGCTGTTAAATCATTCATTGTCGTAGTCAACACTACCCACATGACAGATATATAATGCTTTGTTTCTTTTATATACATTGTAGTATTTGTCACCACTGAAGTGCCTGGCTATAATATTTATCACCTGCTGAGTATTCTACAAAAGTGATTAACAATAAAAAATAGCTTTTTTCTGGGATGCATCAATGATGACAATACAGATGGGCATGAAAAATACTCTATTAATCTATTTTTTTTTTTTACATCAGTTAAACTTTGTATTTCCAGAGATCTATAAATCCTTCAATGTCTCCAATATTAAAATGCACTTTCACATCAACTTTTGGCTCTGAAAAGTGGTACAGCTTTACAGAAAATGGAGAAATAATTTACATCCCCAGGAGAGTCAGACTAACCAGAGATCGTAGATGATAAAGAAGCCAATCAGCAAGGATCAAGAAATGACATATGTCTACAGTTCAATGTGATGAGCTTACAGGGCCTCATCTCTCATGCTGCCTGGATTGTATTAGAGGAAAACATCTGTAAGATTGATAAGATCTGTGACTTATCAGTGACTTCTGACAATAATAATCATTATTGCTTCCGTTCTGGTGTTGTTCTAGGTACATAGCAACATAGGTAATGTTATGTAGACAAACTCTAAATTATTTAGAGTAAAAATGCTTTTCTGTATATGTAAGCAGCAACCTAATGCAGACAGTATTTTCCCTTCCTATTTATTAATTTGTACCTCTCACATTGTAACATGGCTTGTCCAGATAATGATTTGTACCTATTCAATAAAAACACATTTTCCTCTACTGTTCTTAGCGTCATTAGTTACATTATTATACAGATATTCAGGCAATACATTGTAATCTGAATTTGTGTTTTTTGCACATATACTGACTGGCACAACATGCGCTTTATCACAGATAACTAGCCACATAAGTAAAAATATTTGCTGTTGTGAATCCGGTCCTACATGTTTAAACAGACCACTTGGTCTGTGCCTGCTGTCAATTTCCTATTGAGAGGTCAAACACAAAATCTATTGATGTTGGTACAAAATCTGAGCCAGAACTCCTGGACACTTGGAAGCAAAAGCAGACATTTAGTAGTTGTTGGAAACTGTGTAGCTCTGAATTCTGTTGGTCCTTCAAAAAGAGTTATAAAGAAACAAATAGCTTTAAGTTTAATACCAGAGATCTGAATTTGACTGCGTTTGGATTCAAAAGCAGAACAAGCAAGTCATAGGACTAGATGCAAGAAAAATGGCTTTGCCCCAACCCCGCCCACCTCCTTCCTTCATCATCATAAATCCCCCCACATTTGTTTTATATAGTGTGCCATCAGTTACTGACTCCTAATATACTAGGCACAGAATATATAGTACATGTGGGATACATTATGGGTCTGAGAATACTAGCACATGCTAAAATATATATATGGGTATATTATTGTGTACCATATCCAGACTCCTATTATATACAAACTGTAACACATGTTGGGTATATTAGGGGTCTGGACATGGCACATTAAATAAAGTACATGCCAAGCACAGCAAAATGGCTAACCTCGCTGATGACAGCTTTTTCCGCCTAGGCAACTGGACACACAGTCTTCACAGTTGCGCACTCCGGCAGCTGTAGGCCGCAATATCTCTATGTGTTTCTGTACCAGTCACATCCCAGAAGTTGTACCCCTGTTTGATCTCCAAATGCAGCATGAAGGGGGATCTAAATAGCTTCATTTCATTTCTTCAGCCACCACTGAGCTTGCTTGCATGTACTTTGAACCCAGGGCCTACTTTTAATATCTAGATAAAACTAGTTGTTCCATAATGTTTGTCATTCATCATTATCCTTATTAACATTTATTTATAAGGCTCCATATGGTATCTGCAGCACCATACAGAGGCAATAAGAAAGACAATAATTACATATACAATACAATAATTAACAGGTTGTCAGTTATACTGTTAAATTTCATTATTTTCTGAATATTTTTTTTATGATTTTGCATTATACGATACTGATTTGCCTTTATCTGAATAGCAGGGTATGACCTGAGTCAGTGAAATATAGCCCTGCAAGAGATAACATATCACCCAAAACAAAGTATTACTGGGTGACATCAAAGGTAATATGTGTAGAAATGTATTATATTATCAATATATCATGTAAATGCTTTGCCTCCCTGTGTAATGGCCATTTCTTTGATCCAGATATCAGTGCCAGATGTAGGAGGTAAAGGTCTCGGCATTTACACTGGTGGCATTGCACAAATGATCAACACCACACCTCTGATAATTTATAACATCAGTGCTTTTGTGGCCAAAATGTGCCATAAATGAAAGCAACCATATTCTGAAATATAAATAGAGCTACTTCTATAGCTATGTTTTGACCATCTTTTTTACGTAGTCTTCTTTATCAAAAAGAAATCAAGGTAAGTGTCATACAATATAAAATATAAATTGCAGCTTCTTCATACCTTAGTGAACAAATACAGCAGTTTGAACTTGAAGCATACAGTATGACAGTAACTATAAAATACATTTCATCTGTGAAAACTTGTGGTATAGAAACAAAACTTATAGTTGAAGTAAAACCTTTCTAGAATTCTTATTGGTAGCAGGGAAGTTGGGCATGGTTCTCTACATGCCAAAAGCATTCCTGAGACACATCACTCCAAACTAAACACTGCATACTATTGCAGAATAAATAAGCTATAGAGAAAGACCACGGAATAATAGCTATGACCCTGTTGTCAGTAATATACTGCAGATAGGTGCAAGCCTTGAATTATGTATCGATTTATTGTGTACATTTTTCAGACAGACCTTAAAGTTCTGATTGCACATTGTGTTGACATTTCCAGTCTCCAAAAAAACAGACAATAATATAAATGCACCAAGAAAGTGTTTACCAGTCTTGGGATATTCACAATTGCTGATTGTGATAAAGAATAGTCAGGGCCACCATCAGGGGGGGGGCAGCCAGGACTATTGTCCCAGGCCCGGAACTGATGGGGACCCGCTGATACTTACCTAGTTCTGTAGCGGCAGGATACTGCTGATACTTGCTGCTCAGCGCAATTAAGTAAGAAGTTATTCCCTGCGCACCGGCCTGCTGTTAAAGCATTTGATGACAGCGGGCCTGAGAATAGTATCGACAGCAACAGTGAAGTCAAGTTGACACAGGCCAGAAAATTGGTGTAAAAGCAAAGAGAATGTTCATCTTTCTCTAAGGGGAAAAATGGTCTTGGGACTGACTTCCAGAAACGAGCACAGTTTGAGATATCTGGTGTATTGTTTGTTTGTATGTTTGTATGTATGTATGTTTTCCATGTTTTTATATAGTGTCTTCATATTACGTAGCAATTTACAATTTGATATAATCATTCACATCAGCTCCTGCCTCTATAGAGACACACATAGACAGACACACGCACAGACTAATATATAAAAGCAAAGTAAAAAGTAAAAGAAATATGTATAAATACACGTCAGTTGTGTAATTGACATTTTTGTTATGTCCCAGTATATTACAGTTATATTTCTTGATGAACTGTTGAAAGTTATCCAGGTAATATATAAGAAAGTAAATGCTCTTGGTAAAGTCAATATACATATTATTGTAATTTAACAACGGAAATTTAGTTTATGAGCAAAGAAAATACGAGCGGGTTGATTGAAGTTGAAATTTTCATGCAGTACATTGGGTGTTTAGGTTTTATAATCTATAGGTTTAAAAAAAAAAGTTGAAAACAAAATTTAAAAACACAAATCCTGCACAACTTCTATCTAAATCATATATCAATAAAAATATCTAACTCTTCCAATTAATAGTATTTCCAGCACCAATGATTTTATAACACTTAAATGACAAAACACTTCAATGGAAAAAACTGACTGTATGCCAGATACATGATGTGAATGAAGGGATTTAATTCACGGTTTATTACTGGAACCCCCAGGAAGTAAAGAGATTAAGCCTAATACTAGAGCAGTGATGTGCACTAATGCACAAGCCTAATGAAAATAAGAGTTGATATATACGCTCTGATCACATTTTCAACATATTAGATAGATTAGTAACATGACTCAGCTACACAAATGGAATATATAAATGCATACCATATAAGTAGACAACATCATTTTAGAATAAATATACCAAAAGGATAGTCTAGCTTTTTCATTGAAAAATTGTATTGTATTGAAGCAAATTTGTTACCTACACAAGTGAGGAAATAGTTTTATAGGTTGCTTCAATAATAAATTTATTGGGGACTAAACTATCTGCCATCTATAAATGATAAGTTCATTTTTACGTAAGGTATTTGGAATACAGAAGTCAAAAGATAGTAAGTGAATAAATATGTTGTTTTGAACTAAAGATTGATAAATAGATCTAACAGATGCTTATTAGAAGTATCACCTCTGGCACTGTTTTCAGATATTCTGTTAACATCTGAGAGGAACAGAAGGTGACAACTCTGATAATCACTAGCTACTGTCATATAGTGTTTATGTACATCAGTAATTCACAGCCAGTGCTTTGGGGGATAGCTCAGTCTCAAGGTGGATGTGTCACTAGAATGTATGTGCTATACCTGCAAACCTTTAGAAAGAAAGTATGGTAATGAAATGATCTTTGACAGTAATTTCATTTTTCCCCTGAATATTTTATTATTCTTGATTGTAGTTTTGTGTTTCAAATAAATTCCGGTGTGCAGCGCAAATATTAATTACTTCAATAATTACTTAGAACAATAGTGATAACTTCAAAGTATCTTCAAGAAGAATATTATAATGATATACAAAATATTAATAAAATTGCACTCTTCCTATAAATTTTTTTTAATTCTGTGCTTTTGTCATTGTTGCAATATGAAATGTATAAAGATTTTGAACTGGAGGCATTTCTGTGCATCAGTATATAAATGTTAATCAGTTCCATCATTGTGTGAAATAGGTTCTAGTACTCACTTTATGTTATCAATTGATAACAATTGCCCAGTTGCACTAAAACAATCTATAGTAGTGCTCCTTGTTCGTTTTATATTCCCCCTATAGTGCACTCAGTCCTTTTTTTTCTGAACTACTGTACAGTGCCAGAGCAATACATTTCCTGCACTTGGTAATCACCAGGTTGGGCTTTTAAAAGAGTTGACAGTACTGAGCACCCCTTATAGTTCAACAAAAAAGTACTGGTAGTAGAAAATGAATACCACTTAGTATTAGACAGCAGCAGGGTATAGTTGACTGATAAAGCCATCTCAGGTTTGACCCTGTAATCAGTCCACTCAACTTGTTTCCTAACCTTCAAGAGCATGAATTATTGTTTGAAAACCTGAAGACGCACATCATAATCTGTATTTATATATAATAAAGCACACCATAATCTGTATTTAAATATAATAAAGCACACCATAATTTGTATTTATATATAATAAAACACACCACAATCTGTATTAATATATAATAAAGCACACCATAAGCTGTATTTATAAATAATAGATTTTGTAGTTTTGAGGAAGATCAACATAAATATAAATTTACCTTAAACTATTTATCTCAGAAGTTCTAGTGTTCTAGTGGGTCTTTACTATATGATTTAAATAAATAAACAAATAACTGAATGAATGAATAAATAAATAAACAAATAAATAAAAAATTCCAAAATGAAGAAGGAAAAGAAATAAAAAGAAAAGAATAGTTGTGGGATGGGGTTGTGGGGTGGGTTTGGGGGATGGGGTGATACCCCGGGCTTACCTGGTTAGTATATATGTGTATATATATATATATATATATATATAAAATCTAAGTACACTGGCTGGAGTCTCATGTCTTTCTATCATGCATATGATATTGTCATTACCAATGTAATTAAGGTACTTCATTTGTGTTGCAAAAATATCTGTCAGCAAAGCCTCATTTATAAGTCTTATGTTATAGTGATAACATACAGACACACCATATGATATTTTTATCCAACACAACATGTACCATTGCCTGAATGATGGAAAAGTGTTATTAGACATCAATGAATTAGTTTATTCCAAAAACAGGAATACATGCAGGAAGTTTGACTCTTGTGTCACATTGAGGATCCAAGTACAACTGCAATCAAAGCAGAATATAATATGGGATATATATCTAATATCTAATACTAACACTACTTAATAGAAAAATGCTATACTCCTTCCTGCACAGCACCTTAGTTATTAAAGGGTTACAGCTGAAAAAGCATGCATGCATTTAAGCCATGAGAGTGAGTCAGTGAAGTCAGTGAAGTTATGAAGATACACCCAGCAGCTGAATTTTTATAGGCTTTGCTTTGCATTGGTATTACCAGGTGTTTCTTTATACCTGTCACATAACATAAAAAGATGGCAAATGGTTTTCTGTTACTGCTTGCAATTCTCTTATCCTTGCCTGCAACACATCACACATTTGACCTTTAAAGCCCCCAGAAGCATCAAAAGTATTCTGTAATTACAGCAGTACATTTCCTTTAATTCACATAGAGAACACAGTAATTACAGAACATACCAACATGTTCAAAACAAACCCCCAAAACATTAACCCAATGTTTCTGCTTAGTTAAATAGATTGTATTGACTTTGAAACCTGGTCATTTAGTTTGGTGAATGTGACACCTCTTAGTTAAATAGATTGAAATGATTACATATTCTTATTTGCAGTTATTGCACATTGCAATGCTACATTACATTCTCTGACATCCAGATGTTTAAAGAGAATAATTTGTAGGTTTTATTTGTATACAGTATACAATATGTATAATATGTATCTTACCTTTATAGGATAGTCGAAGTCTTGGTTGCCTTGTGTCTAATGCTAAAGACCTAAATAGATGAAGTCCAAAGAGGAGCAATGCTTGTATCAGTAAATGTGCCATGCTGTTCAGAATGAGCTCTGAGCCTTCTGCCTGGTAAGGACTTTGCTTCTCTGCTGGAGTTTAGAAAATATCTCTTTTTTCCGCTCCTTCAATATCTCCCCGAGGAATCACTTCTCTTCCTAGTACACATTTCCTATTTGTCATGCTTCATTACAATGTGCTACACAGAGTGGTCTCTTGTTTACATGTCAGCTCTAACTCCTTGCCAGGGTTGTGCTGTCTCCTTGTTCTGTGTTCAGTTTTACCAGGCAATCAGTAACACTAGCAATTTAAATAAAACTCTTTCATGCTGCTGCAAGCTGCTAAGAGATCTGTTCCCTGCCAGACATTAGTTTTAATTCACCTATCACCTTACATAATTAGAAGCAAAAAAAGTACATAAAAAAAAGCTGTTAGATCCGACCAGCAGGGATGCTGTCGGCTGTGCTCAGCAGCAAGAGATCAGTAGAGGATGAGAAAATGTAATTCACTACTCAATTGTCAGGCAACTCCTACTCAATGCACAGTAGCTGTGTGACTGTGCCATTGCCCAATTACCATGTAATGCAAGCTCTATCTTTTTGATTGATTGGGAATATGATCTAGCCATATGTTCATATTCAGTTCTATCCTACAAGGTAGATTTGTTCAATAATAATGAATTAAAGATATTTGTAACCTTAAATTAGGATATATATGCATACAGTAAAAAATAATATCTGATCTAGTGTAAAAATCTGTAAGGAAAGGTAATCGTAGACATCATGTACAGGAAACAACTTTATAGAGCCAACACCATCATTTAAATGGATTCCTTGTACTGTAATCATACTGTAAGTATAATGCATATTTTCATAAAGGGTGATCTAGAATCTCTTCATAGAATTTGCGTGTTTTTGCAGTATGGATGTTCACACAGGCAGGGATTTTGGAAATCCAGTATGACCATCTGCCACTGTAAGAGCCAATCTAGGGGCATTTCATTGCAATCAGGGGAGTAGCGAGGGTGGAGCTTATGCTCCGGGCACTGGCAGACCAAAGGGGTGCCGCAGAGCACAGCCAAGTACCATCTTCAGATCCCTGTCTGGAATGGCACACTATATAATGTACAAGTAGGGTATATTATGGGTCTGGGAATGACACATTATAATATATGTGTGGTATATTATGGGTCTGGGAATGGCACTTTATATACTGTATATACTGTGCTATATAAACCACATATTATAGTATGTGTCATTCACAGATCCATAATATACCCCACATGTGCTTTTTATAGTGTGCCATATCCATAGATGTGTAATGTCAGTTAGACAGGAAGGGGGAATGGAGGTGGGGTATGAGCAGAGATGTATAATGTCAAGGGGACAGGGAGGGACTAAGGGGGCGTGGGGGGTAATGTGTATGCAGGGGGTGCAGGAAAGGGGATGTGTGTTGGGGAGGGGGCACAATAAGGCAGGCATGTCATTAGGGGAGAGACTGAAAGGCAGATGTGTTATAGAGGAAGAGAAATATGTAAGGGGGAGAAGGAGGTGATGGCGGCTATCTTCATTTTCTACACAGACTTTCAGTTCATTAACAATTAATATGAAGCATGAAGAGGAGAATCCAACAATCAATATTTATTTAAGTAAGTAAGGACAACACTTTTTTTTAGCTAGTAAATGTCAGGGAACATGTTCACCCTGGTCCCTGACACACTACACTACGGGAGGATGGGGTTGGGGGGTCATAGCATTCACTTGCCCCGGGTGCCATTAATCCATGCTACACCTCTGATTGCAATCTATCTAGTATGTAGATGATTCTTAAAAATGTGTCAGTTTTCAGTCATGTGTTGTTGCTTCTGTCTTGTCTTATTAATCATGATTACCAACTGCTTGCAAATGCTTGCATGCAGGGGAGTATCTAAGGGTCCAGTGCCCCCCCCCCGCCCCCCTATACCCATTTACTCCCAGTACTCCCATCGTGCCTCCAGCCCCCCCAGTACTTCCACCATGTGCCTCCAGCCCCCCAGTACTCCC
>WWET01000682.1:387443-401613 GCA_011038615.1 Limnodynastes dumerilii | reverse complement strand
GGCAGGGCAGAAAATGGGGGCTGGACATTACAAGGGGCAGACATGGAGGCTGGACATTATAAAGGGCACACATGGAGGCTGGACAAATAATAAAGAGGCAGACATGGGGGCTGGAAAAAGGGAAGGGCACACATGGAGGCTGGACAAATAATAAAGAGGCAGACATGGAGGCTGGACATTACAAGGGGCAGACATGGGGGGTGGACATCACAAGGGGCAGACATGGAAGCTGGACATTGCAAGGGGCAGACATGGAGGCTGGACAAATAATATAGAGGCAGATATGGAGGCTAGACATAATAATAAGGGGCAGACATGGAGGAAGGACAAATAAAGGTGCAGATATGGAAGCTGGACATATGGCTCCTGGAGAAATAATAAGGGGCAGACATAATGTAGGCATTGGTTCTGCAAACTGTTTACTAGTAATGAGCGCCGGCGGTCACTGCAGCACATCCCCGGCCTCCTCCCCTGTAGGAATGACGTTGCATGAGCTGGGGTCACACAACAACATTCAGAGCCTTAAAAGAAGTTAGGGGAGAGGCTACCTCAATCGTACATCAATTTCACATTTTTTCACATATTCCCTACTAGCACATTCACTCAAGTCTCCACTTTTACTTTAATCCACAAGTACCATTCGGTATTTTTCATGATTTATAACATGCAATCAATTCAAGTCAATTTTTATTAAATTAGTAATTTTGATCACTGGCCACATCTTCTAACAGACATTCATAAATTTTCTATTCTGTTTGTTCAGTAAATCTCACCATCCCATATATGGGAAGTAGGTAGATAGTCAATACATGGTAGTTGAATTTGAATAATTTTTTAATAATTTTTAATTTTACCATTGGAATAAGGGGTTTGCTATTGGGGGCAATATGCCACAATATTAGAATATTTGATATTTATTTATTTAATATTTATCTATTTAATTATTTCATGTTCATTTATTCATTTGTTCATATTAAATTATTATGTTAACATTAAATAATGAATTAATTATTTTAACCCTTTATATAGTAAGTGATAAGTTCATGTCATATTGGACATTGAATGCACTTTGTGTCATACACCGATAATAGGCATTTTAACTGTATATTCTAATTGTTTCTTATTTTTTCTGTTTTATTCGTTAATATATGTGGGGAGCAACAAGCAGCCATTAATCATTATACTGATATTGAACGATTTATCTTATTAATTGTTTATTATAGTATGAATCTTTTTAATATAAAGGATATAATATATTACATATAACATCTTGTGTTATGCATTGTATACTGTAAGTGTGCATCCAATGGATATTATGTCCTTTAGAATGGATGCAAATCAATATAATAATAATAAATTGGAGCCAATTTACATTGTAATAAATTTTTCTGTTTTACTGTACACGCATTGGATATCAAGCGTGAGCATTTGAAATTTTAGGTTTTAGAATAATTGTAATGACCCTTGGAATATGATATCTATGGTTTTAGCATATTGAAAGTGGGCACCTTGAAATATAGGTTATGTAGTAAATATAATGACCCACTTGATTCTAAACTGTCGTAGGGTGAACAATATAATGTAACCATTGCAAAATGGTTATTAATGTTATCATTAGTCCATCTATTATTAGAACAATATGTATGTCCTATGTTCAATATGTAAAGTTCCTATATGTTTTTATATTGATGTACTTGAATAATTTACTAGAGGGAGGGATTTAGGACCCAGAGACCCCCCCCAAAAATGACCAACATTCAAGACAACGGACTTGCATCATGCCCGCAGCTCATCCCAGAAGAGACTGACAGCTATAGATCCACACCTCCGGAAATGAACTTCCAATCACAACTCTTGTTTTGATTTTCGTAGACTTTAAAAACCTAACGTCATTAGAGACTGCCATACAGCTTGAGAAAGGGCACGTCTGCCTAAAACGCGTCGCTGGTGGTCCATTGTGTCGGGTCTGCACTCCGGTTACATGTGTCTCCGCTCCCCAGGACTCCATAAGATCTTGCTGCCACGGAGCTCCCTGCAGCCTCCTGTCGGTGCGGCCATTCCATCCATGGTATGGAGGCAGTTCCCTCTACCTGTGTTTACATTTTCCCTTTATGTGTTTTAATGCAGTATGTTAATAAATGTTTTATTTCTCCTTTCTTGCTGGTTGAGTTCATATGCTAATAGGTCCCTATCTTTGAAGACTGCTACGGACCTGTCACCGCTTGTACTGCTATTACCATAATTGGGTTTATTATTCATCTTTAAGTACATCACAGATATAATCAGGTATAATCAGCGCTTATCAGGTCCCCATATTCCATTAACATTCAGAGCCTGCCTCCTGCGTGGAGGGAGCGTCTGAGAAGAGCAGCAGGACTTCAAAGGTAAGTAAGTGGGAGTCTTGGATGCTGGATACATGATGGCCATATTGGGGAGACTGGACACATGATGCAAAATAGAACAGAAAAATACTATAAACCCGCGCGTATACACCAAAAATACCCCCCAATATTCACCCACAAATAGACAGGTAAACAAAACTGAAACCCAAAAAAGTATGTCAGTACAGATCCACACCGGGGAAATAATTAACAAAGTACCTTCCGTCAAATGGAGAAAATCCTTCAAAACGTTCATATCCAACTTCTAAATACCAACAGAGTAATGAGTCCTTTGTAGAGTCTTAATGGGAGATTGGTCACAAAAATTCCTTCCTCCTTTCTTGGACGTGAGTCCCCAAAGAAAAAGTGAAATAATTTAGTGCAACACTGTTAGTCCCAGGAATCCATATAAATCTTCAGAATAATACTCACAATAAAATTTCTTGTCAATCAGCATATAATGTGGCCTTTTTCCTTTGTTATCCTAGTCTTGCCTCCAATGTCCTCGTCTTCCCAGTACTGTCCTTAGACCCGAAAGGAAGAAAAGATAGGGTAAGATAATTTTTATTAGGGGAATGTCACCTTAAGAAAAGAACCGGAGCATCTTGATGACGTCATTATGGAGCCTATAAGAAGCCAACACTATCTCCCTGCCATACTTACCTTGAAAAAGAGCACTAGCGTGCTTGAAACGCGTTGGAGGTTGGTAGGAGGTTTCCCCCGCAGTATCCTACTCAGCTAGTTCTCGTTAATTTCTCCCTCCAGTGACAGCGTCGGTCTGTAGGGCCCTTAGGGACAACGTCTGGACGGTGAGGTGTTATAACACTCTTAGGGAATAGTGAGTACAGTCAGGTTGGTGGTACGTGTGTGGGTCCCCTCCCATTAGGGGAGAGTTTATTGATGAAGTTTTTTTATATATATATTTTTACAGCCTTATGTTTTTATTGGATGAAATAAACCTTGTTTTTATGTAAAGTTGGCATCCATAGATGTTCCTCATTTTGGGCAATTTTTCCATATATACTTCAGTCCCTCTTGCAGAAGTCAAGGGCAGCTGCACATTGCCTGATCCCACATTAGGAGAGGTATACCGTATGTGGGATTCTACATTAGGGACACCAGCAGCGTCCATTTCCCCATTATGTGTGGGGTGGGGTACCCCTCTGATTAAGAAAGGAATTACCCACTGTGAGACCCCCTGGATTTGTGTGACATCTCTAAGAGGAAAAGATCCCGCTATATGCCCAGTTACAAGACACATGAAGTGTAAGTAGACTCATTGGAGCAGCATGATGTTCACCCTTTGAAGCTATATTGCACCAGGGGTTTTTTCTTTTTCTTTTCTTCTTTTCTTTTCTTCCTTTCGGTCTAAGGACAGTACTGGGAAGACGAGGACATTGGAGGCAAGACTAGGATAACAAAGGAAAAAGGCCACATTATATGCTGATTGACAAGAAATTTTATTGTGAGTATTATTCTGAAGATTTATATGGATTCCTGGGACTAACAGTGTTGCACTAAATTATTTCACTTTTTCTTTGGGGACTCACGTCCAAGAAAGGAGGAAGGAATTTTTGTGACCAATCTCCCATTAAGACTCTACAAAGGACTCATTACTCTGTTGGTATTTAGATTTTCTCCATTTGAAGGAAGGTACTTTGTTAATTATTTCCCCAGCGCGGATCTGTACTGACATACTTTTTTGAGTTTCACATGATGGAAAATCTGGGGGAACTACTGCTGAGGGGACTAATAGACACCTGATGAGGGATGCTGGGGGGACTGGACACCTGATGAGAATACTGGGAGCCAACGACCAGGCAAAACACGTATTGAGGATCCTGCACCTTCCCCGTGTGCACCGGGGGGTGCTTCTTGAACGACTTCTGACCGCTGTTATGTGCCGTTTGTGACCCGCTCATTAGGCAGATAGGTAAGGGACAGTATACTACCTCGAAAGAGGAGAAATGCAGGCCGTGAGGCCGCTAGATCTTTTTAAAGGGAAAGATTTTTTGTCCTTTAGGTAATTGTGTCCAGTATCGGTATTTGTCTTAAAGGGATATTACGCAATAAATTTTTGAGGCATTTCTTAGGTTATGTTCAAATTATTTCTTTTTGTTATTTCGCCTATTTTGAATTTCCAACTTTTAATGTTGATTTAATAAAATTTGTATATGTTTTATTACATCTTGTATGTGCTAGAGGTACTTGTCTTAAAGGGATATTACGCAATTAATTTTTGCTGCATTTCTTATGTTATGTTCAAATGATTTGTTTTTTGTTATTTCGCCTTTTTTTTAAATTTCCAACTTTTAATGTTGATTTAATAAAATTTCTATATGTTCTATATTACATCTCGTATGTGCCGGATTTGTGATTTTATTATGAGACTATGTGCACCAAAAAACTGTTTTTTTGTGAAGTGGGATCACTACTCTTCGTTTGATCCTACCTGGTATTTTAATTTGGTATATTGAAACTGGTGGTTTGCACCTCCCAGAAATAGGGAGTTGTGTCTCTGGGATTTTTCCCAACCTGTGCATAGTCTATGCTCTTGTGTTCGAGAATACTGGGAGGCCTGGATACATGATGGCCATATTGGGAGGACTCGCTGGACACATGATGGCAGATACTGAGGGGGACTACAGGACACCTGATGGCAGATGCTGGGGGGACTGGACACCTTATGGGAATACTGGGAGGCCTGAATCCCTGATTTCCATATTAGGGGGACTCACTGGACACCTGATGGCAGATACTGGGGGGACTATTGGACACCTGATGGGGGATGCTGGGGGAATTGGACATATGATGAGGAATACTGGGGGAACTGGACACCTGATGGCAGATACTGGGGGGACTATTGGACACCTGATGGGGCCGCCTAACTGTTTCTAATATATCAAATATAATGACTATTAGTCTAATCAGCCTACCGCTAAAGGTATGGAATCCTATTCCTACAGTGAAAAGATGGTTAAGGATAAATCACACAGCCGATGATGCTCAGATAGAAGCAAAGATAATTGCAAGTGAGGACGCCAATCATACAGCTATATGGAAATATTTTCAATAACAGTTTGTCAGGTGATATTTCAAATGTTTTCATTAATATTTTAAAACTCTTTCTTATAACATAATCTAGTTTTGTGTACCTCTTTTATTGCTTTTATTTGAGTATTAAATGCATAAATTATTAAACTACCTTTCGGTATATCTTTTGGTATACTGAAAATGATCCTTAGGACATAGAACCTGTTGTTAATTTATTTGAATCCCACCACTGCACCAATGTGCACTGCACACACTGTACCAGTAATAGAATTGCCACTGCCTGTTGCCAGACAATAAGAAAAATATCTCAAGAGTGGCAGATAGTGAATTCTGCTATTTAAACCTTCCTTGAACCATATTCAGTGCCTGAGTAGGAGGTCAGCACCTGGACTTCCAGCTTTGTGTCTTCTGCTATTTTTTGGGCTCCCCTGTGTTCCTGGTTTATCCTGGTTTTCCATCAACTTCTCTTTCATGTTCCACCAGCAGCTTTCCTATATCTAAGATTGTTCCTGTAGGCAATGCCATCATCACAGCTAATGGTCTGTATACTCCCTTTATGGTCCCTTAAGGTTCCTTTATTATTCTTTTACTCTGCTTCATGTACACTTTCTCATGAACTTCTCTGTAATGTGCTTATTTTTACATATATTTAATTAGCAAATATTTTGCTGTATATTAGATCTTCAAATTGTTTTAAACTGCCAGGAGGACCAAGAGTAACCTTAAACTGCAAAATCAAACAAATAACATTAATTAATGTCAAAATAGACATACAACTAAATGACAATGGGGCAAATAAAATCAGACAGATCAGTTCATGTCAATACTCCACACCACAGAATCTGTGATCGATCTATCTATCTCCCCTGTCTTGACAGTAGGCTGAAAACTGCAGACTGAGACAAATAGATACAGTACAAGCCAAAAGAGCAATTCACATATTCCCAAGTACCAACCGCTCATAATATCTGCTTTCCCGCTACTGGAAAATATATAATAACTGAATGTATATAAAGACAGGATGGGTGAGAAGTTACAAACAAAAGAGGCTGGGTTAGTATTTGACAAAACTGTAGACACATTCAAACTGCTCCCTTATACTTTCACCAACCCCCCTTCCTTCATCGCAACCACCAAGCAGCCTTAGGGCCAATATAAATATGATTTGCATCTGATCCTGAATCCCCGCTGTATCCTAACTTCCTTGCTGGCGAGTGGAGGCTGCTCCACGGAACTCTGTACTGGGAATGTGGCACATGGTAGCAAACTGCCGGTGTTTTCTGATCCTAGCATTCAGAAAATGTTCCTTTTATGGAAGTCTGAATCCGGTGTGTTAATAATTAAGGTTTAAGAATATCTTTCTATGTGCAAGATAAGCACAACATTGTGTACTAATGCGATTTCCCCGGTGTGGGTCGGTGGTATGAACTGCCCTTTTATGAAAGGGTCGTTTTATACCAGCCAATTTCAAATTGGCTCTGTTATCAAATGCTCTTTTCCTGCCAAAGATCCCGAGGATGAATCTGCAGCAGAGACAGGTGAGTATTTATGCTACCCCAACCTTTATCCTAATTTCTACCCTAACCCTCCCCTTCCATTACCTTAACCCTCCCTTCCTCACAGCCTGAATGTAATACTCCTCTCTCTGCAGCCTAACCTTAAGATACCCTTCCCCGCTGCCTGACTCTGGGACTCCTGTCTCCAAAGCCTAACCCTAAGACTCCCCTACCCACGACCTAACCCTAAAAATCTCCTCCCTGCAGCCTTACCCTAAAACTGCCCTTATAGACCAACCTGTCCAGTGGCAGCGAATCTGCGGCAGCTGGTCGCATCAGGCGCTGAGCTTTAGAAATCCTATGAATTGGTAAGTTGCTGAAATAAAAAACGGCAAAATTACCCATTCATTAAGAAATTCTTCTAATTTGTGCTATATTCAAAATGCAGACAGAAAATGAGCTTTCTGTTGTCTGTATTTTAGAAATAGTATTTTCTTTATCACGATTTCCCTTATGCATTTATTTTTTACCTGCCTATTAAATTGTGAAAATAATCTTAAAATAATCGTATTTTCCCATTGTATTTGAATTACATTGAATATTGATTGCTTCCAAAAAATCCAAGGGCTGTGCCATAAAGTCAGCTTCCTGCTGTATTGCTTAGTAAATTATGTAGAACTTAGCAGTGAATTTCATTCACCTATGGTATTAAGGAATGTGGCTTTTTAGGCAAAAAGGCTTGAGCTGTATAGGAAATCTTGAAGAAAGTAACTGTTATTTGTAGTCTTGACCTTTGAAGAACTATGTTATTACTTAAATGATGGAATAACAGTATCTGAGTTAGAAAGCTCTTGCTTATACAACTACATAGGCTGACACTTGCTATAAGATTGCTATTTTGTATCTTCAAAATGACCTTTCATGACCTTTTAGTCTGCCTGATTTTGTTCCTTTCAGACTCCTTTTATTATAACTTTAAGCAATCCATCTTTACCTTTAGATAGTCACTTGCATGTTTTTATACTTATATTTCTTTAGAATTTTTTTGAAACTCCTTAAAGCAAAAAAAAAAAAAGACAATTTCTTTGACAATTTTTTTAGGCTGTGACACGGTTACTAATAAATAATGGCATATCATGAATCAGTCTAGACATAGTTCTGTTTAAAACAAAGCAGCAATTTATCAATTGTCTGTTTTTGAATCTGATACATTATTTCCAGATTATGCCATCTAGAGGTAGCGAAATATTAAAGTATATAAGGAATAATTTACAGACACTAGGATCAATAAAATTATAATTAAAAGTGTTGCGAGTCCCCGTGCCGAATACTGTCATTACGAAGTAGGGACAGACGAAAGTTGCTTTTCAGCTGACTATTTCGAATGACAGCAGTTTTGGATTCAATTTTTTATGAATGGGTGAGTATGCGATTGGCATACCCATTCATTTTTGAAAGTGCTGCCGCAAGGGACTTAAGGTTAGGCTGTGGGCGGGGGCAGACTTAGGCTTAGGCTGAGGGGGCAACTTAAGGTTAGGGCTGCAGGGGGGAAGACTTAGGGTTAGGCTGCGGGGGAGACTTAGGATTTAGGCTTAGGCTGCGGAGGGCATGGATTTAGGCTTAGGCTGCAGGGGGGACTTAGGGTTAGGCTGCTGGGGGGTGGACTTAGGGTTAGGCTGTGGGGGGAGACTTAGGGTGGGGGAGACTTAGGGTTAGGGAGTGGATTGGGGTTACTTACCTTTCAGAGCACCATGTTTGGTGCTCCAGGGTGCCCAGCCAGTTCGGAACTGGCTGGGAGCGAATGGCCCTATCGAAATAGTGCTGTTCACAACAGGGACCCACACTCAATTAAAACCATAATAAAAAATCAATTTTAAAAAACTGTGCTCTATTAATCGTACAGTAAGGGCTCTAACCAAGCCCTTACTGTACAATATACATAAATCCCTCCACCCACTGTGCATACACCATTGACATTGCAAAGTACCGGTATCTGTGAGTCATGCACAGGAACACAATAAGGTTGATCCCACTCTGGTTCCATGCTTTCAAAAACAAAGCGATAGAAAACTTTGAAAGACAGAATTTTTTTTCACATGTTTTAAAAAGGGTCAGTAAACCTAAACAAAGGCAACTTTTAGAAAAAAAACAGACAAAAGCACAGATCAAGCAGTGGGTTATGGGAATGCAGACTGTGCTTTACAGTGATCCAAGTGCCCCAGTATGAGGCTTCAAACTAATTCTGAATTATTTTTTATATGACACTTAAAATAATGAAGTCATACATAGAAATGGGAACCAAAGCTGTAGAATAAATAGTTGGTTACTGTCAAAGTAATCCATCAAATGAAGGACTGAAATTATATTAATATTTTTCATAAATGAAAGAAAAGTAACCCTTTTAGTTAGTAGAATATAGGCACTAAATATGTGCTGCAAAATACAAAATATACAACATACTAAATATTTCATTATTTATGTATCTGGAGATGCTGACAGATAAATTGTCCATCGTTAAACATAATTATAAACAGATCTCATTTACAATTAATATTATCTATTATACTATAACATTTATGTATGTTATGTTATGTTTTCTTTACTTAATTAATTAATTAATTCATTCATTTATTATTACTTTTTTATAGTCTTGATTATTATATTATCTGAATTAAACAGAAATACTTTTAAAAATATATATATCTATTATTAATGCTTATTTATATAGCACCACATTTTATCCGCAGCATTTTACAGAGAACATTAGAAATTCACATCGGTCCCTGCCCCATTGCTCCCATTGGAGCTACAAACTAAGTCCCCTAACACATACATTCACATTACCCAGACTAGGGTTAATTTATTCAGCAGCCAGTTAACCTTCCAGTATGTTTTTGGAATATGGGAGGAAACCCACGCAGGCACGGGGAGAACATACAAACTCCACACAGATAAGGCCTGGTCTGGGAATTGATCTCATGACCTTAGCGCTGAGATGCAAAAGTACTACTCACAGAGCCACCATGCTGTCCCAATATTGGTTTATTATCAGTGATACTAGGTTTATTTATTTATTACCAGGTTTTTATATAGCGCCAGCAGATTACGTAGCGCTTTACCATTTTAATAATCAGTATAAACAAGACTGGGTAATAACAGACAGACTGGGTGGGTAAGAGGGCCCTGATCACAGGCTTACACTCTATAGGGCAGTGGTTTTGATACATAAGGGCAAGTGCTATTTACTACACAATGGACCAGCCATGTTGTATTGTAAAAGTGATCAGTGCTGAATCCCTCTGGATTAATTACTGCAATTATTGAAATTATCACCTCATGAGTTAAGACTTCCCCTCAGGTTGACCTGTCAATCAACTAAATGGATCAGAGTATCACGAACCGCGGCAGACGCCGCACTTACCTGCTTCCTGGTTCCCTGACGGCGTCCCTCTCCCGGCGCGCAGCTGCTGCAGCTCGCAGAGGAAGCAAAAATGTAAAAGAAATAAACAATTTTTAAGGTTTGGATGCAAAAAGTAAGGTCCGACAAATCCATTTTTATAATTTTTTCTATATTATTTAGGAGTTGTCACCTGAAAAGAAAGCTCAATGGTTTTTCTAAGGTATGGAAGGGTTTTTACTCCCTGGACCAAAATACAAATTCAGACTGTCTGCAAGTTGTAACACTCATGTGGTAAAAAAAAGTTACTGATGCCAAGGGCCACATTGTTGGATCATTTTGGCGCTGGATGATTATGGTCTTATTAATTATGATTTGAAAGATAAAAGAATCAATTATGTTCAAAGGCATCTAATGATCCCTTATCTGAAAAAACGTGAAACGCTTAATTATGTTTGACAAATAATATTGGGTACAATTTACACTGAGTAGTGTTAGTCTGTATTAATCTCTTAAATGAAAGCTGTTATCTATTATATACATCATCATTACATGACAGTTTGTTTCAATTATTACTGTTGGAAAATATTATTTTTCACTTGTTACTTACGGAATATATTATTTTTTCTTACTTGTTTATTTGCTTAATTAAAATAAAAATTCAAGGTCATACCAAGTCAATCAAAAATTGTTTTATTATAAGAGTGTATGTGGGGTTTGAAGAACAGCGAGCTTGAAGAGAAGTGCTGTGTTGCCAACAGAAATAAACAGACTGGGAGGGTCATGTTTACTGACAGATGAAAAGAGACTTACTAAACATAGACATATGGGGGCTGATGCAGGATTGTGTCTTACACCTATGTTTTACGTGTAAGCACAGTGGGATTTCTTTGCACTGTGCATGTGCACTAAGGAAACAAGCTCAAAAGGTAATTGCAAAGTGGCTAAACCACTTGTGATCGCATCCATGTGATGAGTGCTAGTGGAAAGGGTTGTTTAAGTATATTTAAATGAATATCTGGCCGTTTCAGTGCAGCAAACCGACCAGCTGCCTAGACTTCCTCCAGATACCCTGCACCAACTCAGGGCTGGTGTAACTTTCTTCAGTAAAAGCCCCTACACTTAAAACATAGCCATACAGACCTGACACACAGCTGACAAACATTAACCAGTTTTATTAAAATGAATTAATTTAACACACTACGCATTAATATTTATTATATTTAAGGCAATTATTAAAATAAAACAATACATAGAAAAATCCCATTTCAGTTGCTTATGAATATAAAAATACATTGAATGTAGTAACTAGGCTGCTGAATTGCACCTCTCAGTTTATTTGCATGTTTTGAATGTGTACCACATATTATTACTGATCTTCATGCATCTGCTATCCAATAACTCAGGATCATCTCCATACTCTTGATCAGTGATAGAATCCCAAAATTAAGATATTATCCACTTTGAACTTGGAAGTAATTTGAGAGAGATACATTAAGATAGATTCTAATTTATTGAAATATTGGGCCTGATTGACAGTTAAGAATTTTTGTGTTTTTAGGTGCGTATTTTTAAGAAGGTATATATTGCGCATGCGTAGTAGCATTTATACACTATTTACGTTGGACTTGTGAACGCAAATGCCATGATTCAGCAGTACGTACCTAAAGTCGCTAGCTTCGCAGTAACTTATGCCGAAAGGGGCGTGCCGTGAATAATTAAGAAGGCAAATACGAAGATTGGGTGGAGGGAGGCATTTAAATGACCAAAAGGAGGCGCGGTTATGCAGATACGTTCGTAATTAGATGCCCTACACAGAACCTACAGTTAAGGGAGCCCTATGGCTCTTGTAAGTCTCTTAAGAACCTGAAAACCGGGGGGCGTGCCAAGGGAGTTGCCTTGCTATTAGTTGCGTATATTTAAGAACCTAACGTGTTCTTAAGTGTGAATCAGGTCCATTGTCCATAATACATACTTTGGGAAGTGTTTTATTTGTCTACCCATGTCTAGAAGCTTTTAAGTGGCTTTAGAAAAACATAATTAAAACAATCTTTAACAAAAAATATATAATAATGATAACTTAATAAAAGTAAAATAACTTAAGCTTGTGTGAATGCATTGACGCATCATTTAGGAAAACATCTGTGAATGTAATTTAAAACCTTCCGTAATTTCTGTTTTTAGAAATTATTCATTTTGTGTAGAAGGTATGTTTATGCTTTAGCAAAACCTAAAATCATTAGCTCACTAATGCATTCTCTTATCTCAAATAAAAAAGAAAAATTTAGTGTTACTCTGATTTGGAATTGTCATTAGTAAGTCTAACGTTTTCCCACAGCTTATCAGGTCAGAATAATCCTGCAATATGAGATCTTTGCCTACATCCTTGCTGCTTTGTAAACCATTGTAAAAATATGTTAGCAATTTCTTCGATCAGCAAATACCTCTCATTGTTGGAGACTGTGAGGAATTTTTGTGCCCAATTGTATTTGGCTTCAATTGGTATATGTTCAGGTCAGAGATGAAAGCTACAAATGATGACACACTATATAGTTGCATATACAGGGTAACTGGATCATGTAATATGCTTGGAACAATGCTGTATCCACTTAAGTGTTTGCAGAAATACATTTTCAGAAATCTCTTATGTAAGCAATATATAACCCCTGCCAAGTCATCAATTTTTAAAAACAAATATATCCGAATTAGTTCAGCCATGTATAATTCAATATTAGCCTTAAATCATTTTCTGGCTTTGGGTAGACACTAGGGACCGGATACAGAACTAATGACATCAGGGAACTGACGTGTTACGCACATATTTTGCATGTTACATAAATGTACCATCTAACGTATGGAACTTAGCTCTGTGCGTTAGAAGGTACAATGAAGGGGCCGGCTCTTGAGTTATGCTTGCCTGTATGGTGGGGATAAGCATGCAAATGAAGGGTGGGGGGGACCACTTACGCATTTATCCATGTCCGGATGGATGCAGATCCATGCGTAAAAGTTAAGGTAGGGTTCTGGACTCGTAAATGTCCATAACTACTAACGATAGAGGCAGGGGTGTTTAAGGAATGAGGAGACCCTTGTGCAAGATTTGTACATGACCCCCCCCCCCTTACCGTGAGGCAGGACTGTCCTGATTTGCGGACAGCAATAGGGTCGGCACCTAATAGACAATTTAAGCCCCACCTATTTTGCGGCCTGCGAATCGGGACATTTCCACCGCAGGGGAAGGGGGGCCCATTCAGCATCTATTTCTACCCTTCAGGAGATCTTGAAGGGAAGAAATAGATGCCGAATGGGCTCTCCTTCCCCTGATATGTGGAGACTTGAGTGCAGGATGAATGCCACAGGGCCCCCTCTTCTGAGGGGCCAGTGTGCACTGAACACCCTGCACCCATTATAGATACGCCTATGGATAGAGGGAGTGATGGGGGGGAGGGGCGTGCACTCCCCACTATCTAGCATAATTTCAGCTGTGGGATCTGGATCTATCCCTAGGAGGCTAAACCAGAGCTGCAGTTACACTTTGTTGGGATAAAAGTGTAGATCTGAGTCATACCATATTAAACTGCAAGAGAAGGCATATTTAAACTGTCAAAATTATAATTGAGAGTTGACGTTTCCTAGCTCAAATCTAATTTACCGATGAAACATAGATATGTAGTATTTGAGTTCTGTGTTCAAAGGTAAAATGTTTTCAATGCATGCAAAAGAATTCAAATGAATTAGCACTCCTCACATTGCAAAATGGTTTGGCTGAGATGTAAATTTGTACTTGTTTTGCCCTTACACTTAAACTCTGGATCATCTCCTAGAAGGGTAAGACAAGACTG
>WWET01000682.1:364168-378010 GCA_011038615.1 Limnodynastes dumerilii | reverse complement strand
CACACACTTTTTATTTCTGTGCAGTCAGCCTTATGGCCCCCTTCTTCAGTTTACCCAGTCTTATTGCCCCCTATTTTTGCCTAGCCAGTCTTATAGCCCCCTCTTTATGAGTGTCCAGTCAGCCTTTTTGCCCCTCTTGTGTCCAGCCAGCCTTATTACCCCAACTTTGTGTGCAGCCTAGCCTTATTGCCCCTTATGTTTCCAGACAGCATTATTAAACCCCACTTTTTATTTGTGTGCAGTCAGTCTTATTAGATAAGTCCCTCTTTATGAGTGTCCAGTCAGCCTTATTGCCCCTCCTGTGTCCAGCCAGCCTTATTGCCCCAACTTTGTGTGCAGCCAGCTTTATTGTCCTCTCCTTCAGTTTGCCCAGCCTTATTGCCCCTCCAGTGTCCAGTCAGCCTTATTACCCCCCACTTTAATTTATGTCCACCCAGCCTTATTGCCCTCTCCTTCTATCTCCAGACAGAATTATTGCCCCTATTGTTCAGCTTCCAACTACCCCATTCCAAATCCCCATTCCCCATCTACTAAAGGATGAAAAAGTAATAAACTTACCTTTCCTGTGTCTTCCGGCTCTCTCCTCCGCGACGAGCGCTCTGCATTCTGACGCTCATGTGACCTTAGGTCACGCTTGCGTCCTGTGCTCAGAGCTGCGGCTGTGCATAGCACAGCCAGCTCTGCAAGAATGAAAGCTCCCGGCGGAGAAGTGAGAAGTGGGCTGGTATGCTATACGGCGGTATATACCATCACTTCTGTGAGCCCACTCTGAGTAAAAATACAGCCGCTCATAGAATCTTAAAATTCTATGAGCAGCTGTATTCTTGCTCAGAGCCGGCTCACTGAAATGGCGGTATGCCATACCGCCGTATACCGGCCCACTTCGAGCACTGATGTAGAAGAAAGAAAGAGACAGAAAGAGAGAAAGAAAGAGAGAGAGACAGAGAGAATGAGACAGAGAGAGAGAGAGAGAGAGAGAGAGAGAGAGAGAGAGAGAAAGAGAGAAAGAGAGAAAGAGAGAAAGAGAGAAAGAGAGAAAGAAAGAAAGAAAGAAAGAAAGAAAGAAAGAAAAAGAAAAATAAATAATCTGCCAACTAACTAAAGTAATAAAATCTGTTTAAATACTTGATGGCATAGCAAATAAGTTTTGAGAGGTCTTTAAAGAGGTGACATGAGAACACCTTCTTCCTAGCAGCATACCAGAAAACACCCCTTACGTACATTCCTGGTCGGTCAGCACTGTGTTACTTTGTTGCTGGGCACTTTGAGAAGATTTTCTATTTGGAATATAAATAGCTTCTCAGTTGTTGATGTTGTTTTGGGAAGCAAGCCAAGGAAATTCTACTGTCCTTAAAATGTAGGCATAGTTGTGGGTCAGTGAGAAAATAAGAGAAGTAAAAAGAGCTTTTCTTTTCACATCCCTGCCAGTGGGATTGCTTGAAAGGAAAAACGTAAGTTCACATCAGGGCAAGACACAACAAAAGGGTTTTTACACTGACATTTACTATCTAATCTCTATTTCAAATCAGTAAAGCCAGATCACCTTGTTATGGCAGTAGTTTAGCTATAAATGATGGATTAAAGGTGGCAGAACCATTTCCTTGCAAGGCTATGAAGAGAGACATTGCCTGTTATACTTTGTGCTTCACAAGCTGTGAGAGTGCCCTCTTTTAACACGTGTGAAATTCCTAACATCTTCCTCCCTCTCCCAGGCCATTGCTCAAGTCTCTTTTAACAATCAAGAACTTCACGACCTGCTTTCCAGTAATGAAGCCCATATGTATTATCAAAAGATAGACTTTAAACAGGAATCCCTGCATAAGAGGAGCTTGACTTTTTAGGGATTACACACAATACTAAATAGTCAGAATTGTTACCAGATGACGTAAAAAAAAACTTTTCAAAGAGTTTTTATTACTTATCAGTATAATTGTTAACAATTATACATTTTACTGCATCTGCTGCTATGTTGATAAAACCCCCTTTTATGAGGGAGATTTAAAAACAATTAACTTTGTCATGGATATATAAACTGTTTAATCTGACAGTATGCAATTAAAGCATTGACCTGGCATTAGTCCAAT
This sequence comes from Limnodynastes dumerilii, assembly GCA_011038615.1. Taxonomy (NCBI): domain Eukaryota; kingdom Metazoa; phylum Chordata; class Amphibia; order Anura; family Limnodynastidae; genus Limnodynastes; species Limnodynastes dumerilii. The sequence continues at coordinate 375,926 of WWET01000682.1, read as the reverse complement.
TGATGGAAAGCGCATGAGCAGGAACAGATTACCTCTGTCTGTTAATACCAGGTCTCCCTGTTTCTAATAGTAAAAGCATTGTGAAGAGTGCTAGTGCTACATAAATACTTATTAATATTATTAGTTTATTGGATTAGTGGAATAATCTCCCTCCAGAAGCAGCAGAGGCTATTACAGCAGAGAAATTTATGTTTTGGATAAATTTATTAAGTAACAGGTTTTTATATAACGCTTAATTAAAAGTAAATATATAAAAGCAACAATATAATAAGCAGCTCTGATAATAATATTCAACTCCTAACTAACCAGCTTCTTGTGATCAGGCAGAAAATTGATCAGCAGCAAATTAATTCCAGGCAAAAAGAAAATACAATGTTCTTTAATTACATTAGATCAATTATTGTCCCATGTGTAAGATTATGAATACTCTTATAAGGAAATTGTTAGGATATCAAGCCACAAGCAATTCCCAGGTACTAAGTAAAACTTCTTTATATTCAGACGGTAATGAACATTATAATGCACAGATCAGTACCCAGTGCAGGCTCACAATAATCTCAGTTTACCGCTAGTTTACTAAATGTTCGCAGCGTCTAGTTGGAGTATTTCTCCAGGAGGTTGCTAGCACGGCTAAAAGTCGGCACAAGTGACCAGTCCTCCGTCACGTGGAGAACACGGCTCAGTACGGTTAGAAGTATACTTCTGTTCACTAGTTAGCCAAGATAGGCCTGTTAAGGCTGTTGCACCAGAAGTTTTTTGGCAGCGGAAGGTTGTTGGCATGGCTAAAAGCCGGCACAGATGACAGATCTTCTGTTTCTTAAGCAGCGCAGCTCAATTCCACTGAAGGTGCGCCTTAGTCCTGTTGAAACAATAGCAATCACTACATCAATTAGTGCCTAGGTAGCTATTCAATTAACTTATCAGCATGTTTCTGGCGTGTGGTCGGAAAGTCACACAGACACAGGGAGAACATACAAACTCTGCACAGATAAGGACTAGTCCTGGAATCAAACTCATGACCTCAGCGCTGTGAGACACAAGTCTCCGAGTCACCTGCCACATAAATAAATCAAAACAATTCCAAAAACAAAGAGTACAGCGTCTGAAGTCATCAGGGACTCAAAATATAATAATGGACTAGATGGACTGCATTGCTAAGAGGCTATTTTTTGCAGTCAAATTCTGTGTTTTGACATCATTAATCGCTTGATGTTGCAAAACTGGAAGGAGCAGAAAATCTTTGTGCCTCTGCAGAGAAAGAGAAAAGCACGCATAGCTATCTATCTATCTATCTATCTATCTATCTATCTATCTATCTATCTATCTATCTATCTAGAAACAAATACAATAAGCATATAATTCAATAAAACAGATTATTGTAGATCACTGTTATGCACAAGTTGACCTCTCTGGGGTCATTGTGCTATTACGCATTATGTTTGGAAAGATATAGAATATACGGGTGTGGGTCAACAGTGAGAACGTCTCTTTTCTGAAAGGGACATTTTATATTGGCTAATTTGGCTGAATTGGCTCTGGTATCAAAGATCTCAAAGACTAATCTGCAGCAGGTAATTATCCTACCCAACTCCTTATCCTAGTTCTTACCATAACCCTCGCTTATACCGCTTTCACATCAACCTCCCAGAAAAACCCGGTATTTTGTACCCGGGTCTTTTCTGGGAGCAGTGCCGTGTCATTCTCAAAACCGCATTATAAGTCCACCAAAAATCCGGGAAATTCCCGGGTCTGACCCTTTCAGATCACCAGGAATTTCCCGGGTTTTAGTGGATTTTTAGCGCTGAAGAGCATGCTGATGCTTGTAGTGCTACAATCATCAGCATGCCCAAGGATGACAGGGCATGCTAGCGCTTGGAGAACCACAAGTGCCATCATCCCCTGTCACCCGTTACAACAACACACAAATGAATACCCCTCCTAGCGCCTAAATAAAATATAGGGCCGGCCACTAACCTAAAAAAAAAAAAAACAAACATTTCATGCCCCCCTACAAAGAATAAATTACATTTAATATTACCAAATAATGTAAAAAAAATGACCGCTAATTGTGAAATGTGAAAAAAAAATTACCGCTAATTGTGAAATGTAAAAAATACATGACAAAAAAAATAGCAATGCTCTGCTGTCATTGGGGTTTATTTATACCCTTGGGCAGGCTGTGAGATCACCATGGAAACAGCCTGCCCAAGGGTATAAATACACCCCAATGACAGCAGAGCTCTTAGAATTCAATACCCACAGCCACAGTTAGTAGCAGAGATGAGGGAATTTTATAAAAAGAGAGTGTGTGTGTGTTTGTGTTAATAATGTCATAGAAAGGCAAAGTTGTTATTAATTTTGTTTATGTTATTAAGCTTAAGAAGGTTGAAGAATCTAATAAGCTTGTCTGAAGAGGTGGTTTTTAAGGGAGCGCTTGAAAGTTTGAAGGGTAGAGGATAGTCTTAATGGGCGAAGAAGGATATTCTAGAGAGTGTGTGCAACCTGTGAGAAGTCCTGTAACTGGGAATCAGAGCATTTATGAAGTGTAGAAGACAGTTTTAAATCTTGTGATGATCTGAGAGAACAAGTTGGAATATATCTTGAGACAAGGGAGGATGCAAGGGCAGTCTTGTTTTTGGCTTTATAGGTTAGCAAGTGGATTTTGTATTTACGACAGATAAGAGCCACATGACCCATCCAGTTTGCCCAGTTGTTTATTTAAAACTATACTGACCCTAGACCCTATTTATCCTTAAGTTAGTTTGAGATTTAGGATATACTTATATTTATCCCAAGCATGTTAATTTGTTCTACTGTGTTAGCCTCAACCACCTCAGATGGGAGGTTATTCCACTTTTTTTTTTATCACCCTTTAAATTAAAATAATTTTCTGTACATTTCCTCTGAATCTACCACCCTCCAGTTTATAATCATGTCCTCGTGTTCTATTACACCTCTTCCTTCGGAAAATGCCACCCTCCTGTAGCCAGTCACAACCCCTCTAGACGGTCACAACCCTTGATATATATGAAAGTTGCTATCATGTCCCCCCTCTCCTTTTTCTGCTCCAAGCTATACATGTTTAGTTCCTCTAGCCTTTCTGGGTATGATTTGTTACAAAGGCCATGGACCATTTTAGTTGCTCTTCTTTGCACAGTCTCTAATGTATGTATGTCCTTCTGGAGATATGGCCTCCAGAACTGAACACAGTATTCTAGGTGAGGTCATACCAACGAGTGGCAACACTACTTGTCTTTTTCTGCTACTAATTCCTCTCCCTATACACCCAAGCATTTGACTTGCCTTTCTCATTGTTTTGTTACATTGCTTGATATAATGACTCCTAGGTCCCTTTCCTCCATGTAGTGCCATTAAGCATATATTGAGCTTTTGGGTTTTTGTGCTCCAAGTGCATGATTTTGCAGTTTTTGGCATTAAGCTGCAGTTGCCACACTCTTGACCATTCCTCCAGTCTACCTAGATCATCCCTTATTTTGTGTACCCCTCCTGGCGTATCTACCCTGTTACATATCTTTGTATCATCTGCAAAAAGACTTATTTTTCCCTCGATGCCACAGGCAAAATCACCTATAAAGATATTAAACAGCACCAGTCCCAGTACAGAACCCTGGGGTACTCCACTAGTTACCTTACCATTCCCAGAATGGATTCAATTTACTACAACCCTCAGCTGCCTATCCTGTAACCAAGATTGTAACTATCTTCAAGTCAAATCCCAAAGTATGCAATGTGGCACAGTGTCAAAATCTTTACTAAAATCTAGATAAGCTATGTCTACAGCCCCCCCTTTATCTAATACTTTACTGACCCAGTCAAAATATTCAAAAACATTTGTTTGACATGATTTTCCCACTGTGAATCCATGCTGCTTTGGATCCTTAAGCTGCTTAAGTTCACTTGCCCTCTCTCCTTTTTATACCAAGTGGGCCAGTTTTTCCTCACTTGGGTCCGGATTCACAGTTACGTAGTTTTCTAAAAACTGCGCTTATGCAATTAACGTACAGAAAAGGTATTTATATAGCGTAAATAAGCTACTACACATGCATAGTTGCTCAATTCTTAAAACAACGTACGTAAAGTGAAAACTACGTAACTGTGAATCCGGACCTTTATGTCTTTGCTGCCCTGATAACCTTTTTAGGCTCCTTCTGCTTTTCATAATACTCCTACCTGTCATCATTATTTTGAGTTTGCTTATAAATTCTTAAGGCCATATTTTTTGCTTTCACTATAGTTTTTTTATTTTGTAGTATACAGGCAGCCAATGTAGAGATTGACAGAGTGCAATAGCTCTGTATGAATGATTTCCAAAGAGGACCACTAATATTCATCTATCTGTGAGTAGCACTTACAACCCTAGGGGTTCTGTGCAGCTGACTTAATACTATTTACGGAACAAGTGCTACTCAGAAGGAAAACATCTATTATAGTTCCGGAGGTCCCCGTTAATAACATTCGCAATACCTGTGAATCTGTTTGTATGGAGCAATGTGCAGTATGCGATCTAAGGCACACGGTTGAATTAACATTAGCGCATAAACAACAACGTGTAAATATCTACACAATACATGAAATAACTACGAGGAACTCTTTGGGTCCACATATTGGTCATACATAAGATATCTATTATTTTTATGGTTGAAATTAGGGCTCAGTGGAATTGATTAGGGGTGTATCCGGACCAGCCGGCCAGATTACTACTCTCACTATAGCCCTTTGACCCTATATATTTTAATATCTAATGTTTTATTATTTTACTTGTGATATGCAATGAATGTATTTGATTATTAAATGTTTGAATGATAGACCTGTGGCGCTTCTTCTATATATATTTTGTGTTATACAATATAATACTCCTACCTGTCATCAATATTTTGAGTTTGCTTATAATTTCTTAAGGCCATATTTTTTGCTTTCACTATAGTTTTATGATTTTGTAGTATACAGGCAGCCAATGTAGAGATTGACAGAGTGCAAAATCAGTCTTGCTGCTGCATGCAGTATACACTGAAGAGGGGTAATTTATTTTATATTGTGGGAGTCATTTAAGTATATTATTTTTTAATGTTACACTAATGTTTTGATCTTATAATTGTGCAATTAGAAAAAAAAATGGCCACCTCCAAATAGATAGCTAAGAAAAATAGATGTATGTGCTCAATGGGTAATTACAAACAGATGAGTACCACACAAATATATGTCAGATGATCAGATTATAACATGTAGGTAACAAAAAAAAATTATATATATATAGACTGAGTGCTGGGCATTCTGTAACTCAGAGGTCTTAGCATGTGCATAGTGGTCAGTGGACAGCAATCACACTGCACATGGGCTCCTTCAATCTCCAGATGTCTGCCAGCTCCTTTTATATTATAGGTGTAGTACAGTTATACATAGCTGTTGAATTTCATACCTTCTGTTAATGTTTATTCTCAGAAAAAAAACATTTAGATGTACAAATGCTCAGATGCACTCTTTACATAATATACCTTTAACTGACATGAAAAATTATGATAAATATAATATACTGATATGAAATATAGTTGTGTTTTTTTTATTACAGTGTTTAGGATAAGACATAGGTAATAATTATACATTTCCCCTTGGCAGTTATCAGTATATAAGAAACACTTCATACTAATCTTGCACATAGTAACTAGTGGTTTGGCTGAATAATTGGAAGGTCACAGCAGGCATTAAACAAATCCAAGTGTCTAGTGATAAATGTACATGAGGAACATGTGCTGGAAGTAGTGTAATGAAGAGATTACGACAAACTAAATACACATTTAGTGATTGTACCAGGCTCCATGACATACTAAGGATGCCAGAGACTGGGTAAGTAAGCTCATGTATTTTGTATGATGATGATGGATTAACATCATAAATTAGGGTACTGACAATTGTCCTTATATTTTTAGTACTGACAATTTGACCATCATCCCAGCGATTAGCAAAGCTAAAGCTGTTGCATTACACCTCTCAGGTTATTTGCCTATATATTGTCCATCTGTAAAGTTCAAATGCATATTAATTATGTGCCACCAAATCAGCTTTGCATGCACATTTGTAACCTGATCTAGGGTCGAAATCCAGAACAAACAAGGATAGGTGACATATGTTCGTCAGGTGCGTAAGTTGCCTTTCAGCATGTACTGTGGATGTGAGGCATGCTCACCCTCCATGTGTATGAAATACATAGGTATGATTATTGTACAGTGATGGTCCAGGGACCATAAATCCCATCCACACATTGGAGTGCAGAGGGGAGGGGTGCCCTATTCTCTTTTGTGCAATATTTAGGATAGCGTCGGATGCAGAGGCTAACGTGCAGCATCTGAATGTTCTTTAGTTACCGGTCTAAAGAGTTTAAACGCAGGTCAAGTGCACACAAACAGACCAAGAAAAATGGTGTCACAAGGATACCAAAGGGAAACCACTTAGCTGCACCGCTAATAGTGACCAACTCTAAAGTGACCAAACACCACAACTGAGTTATGCAAAGTTTAAACAAATTTTATTAAATACACAAAGATAACTTATACTCTCTAATATAGTATAGATCTTGCACCTATCCAAAAAGGATAGGGAATAATTATATCCAGCGACAATAGGTAGATAATAAAAATATCCAAAAAAGAGGATAGGATATAAATAATGCTAGAAAGTATCTAGGTAGTAGGGACAAAAACCTTAATTTTATTTTCTAATAAAATGCGGCTTGGAAATAAGGGTACAGATGCTATATTCCTTTCACTTGCATGCCAGTATTTTAGCTACAAATTGCAACAATGTTAATAACAGACTATATAAATAGAATGTAGCCAATAAGATCACAAATCAAGACCATAAATAATAATATAGAAGACACATATTATTGCAAATGAAATGTGTAAACAGCAACCAATGGTAAGATAATAACATGAGAGTAAAAAACTGTCACATACGAAATGACTTGTAAAAAGTCATATCTAAGTCCGGCGGCTGTCCCTATACCCGCACTAACGGCCTCACGGCCATGCTTCGCCCGTTCCTGGGCTAGTACATATCCCTATTCATTGGAAAAAAATATATAAAAAATATATATATATATATATGATAATTAATTAAGTAGGCTGCATAAATGTTGTTAAGTCTGTAGGGCTCTGCTACTGCGTATAGGAGCTTTAATTTAATATCCGTTGGCAGCAACACCAGGTCTAAGCTGCTGTAGGATTGCAGAAGAAAAACTTGTGGTTTCCCTACTACCTTAAAACTTGTACATTGTCATCTTCATATAGTGGAAACCCCTTTTAGAAACATAGAAACATAAAAAGTGACGGCAGATAAGAGCCACATGGCCAATCTAGTCTTTTCCACTAGCACACAGCATACACAAGTAATCAATGATGGATCAGTCACTTTGTGATCGCCATTGTGCACAAGCGCAGAAGGGAAAAATATGTATTTGTACCTAAAAATATGTGTAAACTACAACTCTGGATCAAGTCCTTTATATTTCACATAAAACCCAGTGCTCTACCCCTTGCCCCTAAAATGAATTTATATGCCTTACTTCCAAAAAAATACAAGCTATTTAGAGTTTTCGATCATCAGATCTGTAAAATTGTCCCATTGTACGGCCATCATTGTGCATTGTGCATGGTAGCAAAAAAATATCTACTTTTAACATAGAAACTGACTTGACTAGAGCAAATAAGGTATCAGTGAATTTAGTGTAATAATTCTGTGTAATTCTACATTTATACAATATTAGTCTTCCTATATTCTGGATAATAACATATATATTTAGTTTTATTATCGTTTATCGTTTTAAAATGTTAGATATTAATTACTTGATTAAAAATTTGGCCATCAAAAAGAAATGTAAAGATTAGAAAGTAATATATGTTTTAGAAAGTGAAATTGAACAGTGGCAGCAGTGCTAGCAGATTACATTACACTTCTGTGTTATTTTGTAGGAGGTGGTGAAATTGAAACTGAAATAACACATTATATTCATGTTTATATTACTTTGGAATCCACTCGTGAAACAGATGTTGGAGAATATGTATGGTTACTTTTGTGCCTATTGTGGTTGTAATGGTCTCATATTCACTTGACCTAGTGATAAATGTTATCTTAGCAATAGATAAACTTCTTGTAGAAATGTTTACTTTAAGCACATGTTTGTCCAATTAATGTGCCCTTAACAGACAAAATGTACATTTAAAATAACTTAAACAGTGAAAAGTAAACTTGATTCTGCTCACCAAATGGAAGAATGTTAATGGATAAAAAAAAATGTAGTATATGTTCATTTATATTGTCTTTAATTTTAAACCTATACATTGTCATTTATGAACAAGTAAAAAAAAAATACTTTAGAGATTTTCTTCTTGGGTCCTGAGTTTTTCTTGAAGGTAACTTCAACATATCAGATGCCGTTGAATTTTTTTAATTTATATGCATTCACGTATTAATTACTTGTGTTTTATAAGCGAACAATAGCTGATACCTCACACACATCATTCACACTCAAATTGAAATAAAGACACGGACAACTTCAATTGGCTTTAAATGAGGACATAGGTTTATTAATATAATTACTAAAATTGTAGACTTATGAAGGACTTTAAAATTTAGGGTTGAGCAAGGTGGCCCATAGCATGTGGTGTCACCACAGGAACTTACAGCGACAACATTACATCATCGATAAAGGTGCCTCCCCCCACCCCTGGCTACACCTCTTCATGTGCACACCTCACCTGACGGAGGAGGCAAACCAGGTCCCGTCACGGGATAGGTGACTCAGCAATAACTCAAAGGGTATGCCTCTGATAACAGATATTTACATTCCTCTTTTCTTTTTATTAACTGTGCCAAACAATAAACGGTAATACACACCTCTACCGCCCAACCTATGCCCCATCTGTAGAAGGAAAATGACAATATAACAACCAAGTCACCTGACCCAAAGCCCCCCCCCCATTAACCAATCAAAAACAAACCCTTATTACCATATTCTGGAAACATCTACACACTGCAGTGACTCCAGTCTGCAAGGCACAGCTAGTCACTTATGTTACCCCCCACCTAGGCAGTACTCAGTTCCCCTTTCTTAAAAATGAAATGAAATGGAAAAATATTACAAGAATTGAAAGGAAGCAGAGACAGGGAGAAAAACATGAAAAATAGGTAGTAAAGACAGGTTGGAGAGCTAATTTGGTCAAATTTAAGGGCATATTTGGAGGATGAAGGGTTCAAAAGGTCATATCATATGGGTTAGAGCTAACCCTGGTGAACTGTAGAGGATTGGTTGGGTGCTCTTTACGTGAATATGAAAAGTAAGAATTTGATTTTGTAGGACACAAGGAGCTAGTGTAATCATTGACAGAGATTGTCAATAAAGGTACAGCATCATGAGCACAAAATTACAAGAACATTGCTATTAAGAATATAGAGAACGTTATTATTCAGAATATAGATTGATGAAGTGGGATATAGGTTGACCAGAAGGAGGTGCTTATAGTAATAAATATTATAGGTATATAAATATAATAAGTAATGACAAAGGCTATTAAGGATTTTTCCATAGTAAGAAAGCACCGGGTATTAGATAGATACTGGAGGAGAAAAGGGCAGGATTTGGAAAGTGACTTCAGACTTGATTCAGAGGTCCGCATGGTCGCAAGTCGCAACCGCAAAAAACGTTCTATTCAGAGGTGCGTGTTTCTTCAGAAACACGCACCTCTGAATTGGCTGTATTTAAAAAAAAAAAATGCAGTCGAAGCTATAATTGCTCTGGCCGCACGGCTTGGGTGTTAAATTGGTTTGCTGAATGCAAACCAATTAACCCCTTCTGCCGTCTACCCCGCCGCCGCGACCGCAGTGTATTACATAAATAAAGAAAGGCCCACCAGCGGGCATGCTGCCGCTAGTAGTGCTTCTGGTGCAAGCATGCCCATAAATGACAAGGCATGCTTGCTCTAGTAGCACTACTATATGCAGCATGCCTTGCCCCCCAACATACTCTTTTCTCATTTAAATATTCCTCCACAGGCGCAGCCCGGTCGGATGCGGACACAGTCGGATGCTGTGCGCGCTCCCGATCTGGGCATGCGCAGTGGCCATTTTCTCTGCGCTTCCGTCTTAAAAATAGACGGAAGCGCACCTCTGAATCAGGTCCTTCATGTGTGGTGTTGAGTGAAGTTAATGAGATAATGAAGAAGTCAAGAATGGAAACGAGGTAGAATTGAGTAACAGAAGAGAGCATGTTATTATTTAAAGAAATAGGGAGATGGATGTTAGGGAGGCTTATAGGAAAGATTCTGGGGATATTAATGAAAAGGCTAAACTACTGTATATTAAATGTAGGAAGAGAAAAACAGGCATGGAACCAGATCCAGAATTAGTAATGCAAGTCTATTAACGCACGCGGCTTGCGTAAGTCAGTTTGCGTGCATACTGCACATGCGCAGTACAAGGACTTCCAAATCAAAATGCAGCCGACCGATGCTGTGTGATGCGATGCAGAATTCTTTTTCCGATGACAGGGTGGAAAAATGCTCACCATGCATACTCGATACGCATAATTGGTGGGATTCAGAATTCTAATAATACAGTAGTAACTTTCCTGGAGGCTAACATATGGAATCTATATTGATCCAATTGAACCAGCTTTTAACATGAGCTTAAAAGCACAAATGAATCACAGTTGACATGCATTGACGGTCACTGAAGTTAGTCTCTCAGCCATTGTGTGATGCATGAGCAAAGCCTCCCTGTTTAGACTTAAAATATTTCTAAGTCCCAACAGGAAAAACATTGCACATGGATAGTGTGTTCCTGTCCGGTGTTAAAAATAGAGATGGTCTAATAGGACTCTGGATCAGCGTGTCTGCATCCACTATGCAAACATTCTACATCAGATCCCATATCTGTATTTTCTATGTAAAACTCAGCAGAACTGCATTTGATGAATGGTGGGACTTAATTGCGAAATGAATTAAAAAGTTAATTGTACATATAGTAGCACTTTTTCTATGACAAAAAACATGTGAGGGAATTAACAGAGTAATTACAATACTATAATCTATTCCAATGAATGAAGCCCTTGAGACATAATATACTTAAGTGGATTTAAACCAACTGTCGACAAAAAAATATCAACTTTCAAACATGTAAAATGCTTCCTGTCCTTATAATGAATGTCTATCCAAATTCTTCCAAGCATAAGATGCACCATAATTAGTCCTCTCTTCAAAAGGAGACAAGTTAATTATAGCACATACCTACTACAGAGTGTTCTTCAATAGGATCAAACAGGTGCGCCCAGAATAGATAACAAGCACTCTTTACCTAATAATAGTGTAAGGTGTTTCCTATCCGTGCTGTGCATAGCACCAATTCTCACTGCATCATGTAAAAAAAAGAAAGTGTCCTTTTCTTTTTATTCTTTTAAATACAACTGTTTTTATTAATTCTATTTAAATACTAATTACTAATGCATTTACACAGACACATTCCCTAATTATATCAAACAACTTATTTCATGTTATATACTATAGAGCAGGGGCTCTGAACTAGGTGACAGAGGTCATAATTAATAATTAATAAAGTAGCTAGAGAAATGTACTGAATGGATTATGTAGAAAGCATACTTGCAAAATAACCACTGCAAAATATGTATGGGATATATCTATCTATCTATCTATCTATCTATCTATCTATCTATCTATCTATCTATCTATCT
>WWET01000682.1:352237-362677 GCA_011038615.1 Limnodynastes dumerilii | reverse complement strand
AAAGGTAAATGTAAATTGTTTTTTTTTTTTGACACACGTTAGCTTTGTATTTTATACATACCCCCCTTTCCTCTCCCTAATAACAGCTATTAGGGGGAAGAAAAAGGGGGTATATGGTGAGAACACTGTATTACTTACTGTAACGCCATCTTGAGATGGTGTTATTTACATTTAGCAAATTTAATAATCAGCTGGCTTGCATTTATTAGAGCTAGCCAGCGATCACCTGAAAATGGTCTTTATATCAATGGTAGATACATCTTTCAGGATTATGTATGTCTTCACTAAGGTATAAACTTTGCACCTTCTTTTATAATGAGAATGGAGAAGATGTCTGATGCCTAAGGCCTGTTACTGTCTGCTTATAATGTATTAATTTGTAGGCTTTGCTGGAGTAGGCTCATACTAATACATGTTTACACTTTATGGGTTGGATCCAGGCCTGCACCCAACAGGTCACTTATGCATGCAAGGTGTGTAAGTGTTCTGTTTTGACTGGAGGGCATGCGCAACCCTAGCATTGCAAAAATCGTATGGAACTATTGTTTTGTACGCCCCATTTGCTCACATATGGGCTGTGCTTCCCCTCCGCCTAGTAAAGTGAGCGGGGAAAGCATGCAAAATGTACAGTGTGGGAGTGGGCTCCCACGCTTGCACGGATAGCCGGTTGTATGGACCGCTGATAAGCACGATTGCATTAAGGTTCCCTTATGGCAGCGTAAGCTGCTATAAAGCCCGCACGAGAGAGGGGAGTGACAGGGGCCATGCACTCCCTTCTCTCTCTTGTACGGACAGACCTCTGCATGTTCGGAGAGCGTGCGGGGGTCTGGATCCAGCCCTATGTATCCATCTTTACCTAGATATTCACACAAGCTTTTATTTATTTATAAATTAATTTATTTTATTTAAATCAAATCAATTTTGTACAGTGTTTGGTATTATATCACAAATGAAATAATGCCTTGGAGGTTTATTATTATTATTATTAATAATAATAATAATAATAATAATTTTAATAATAATAATTATAATAATTTTAAAAACATTTTGGGAACAAGCTCTATTGCATTTGAAAAATGTAAGTTTAATTTGATGTTTTAATTTATTTTGTAGTCTACCTATAGTATATTAGAGATGAAAATTCTACAATGTAAAAGCAGTTACTACTAGTTGATTATAGAAATTTCGGGGGAAAAAAAAGAAATAGTTAAAAAGTTGAAATCTGTGTGACTGAGAAATCATGGCCTGTTTGTGTTTAACAGGTAACATGTGTCACACATCTGGAATCAGCTTTCCAATTGAAAAACAAATCTCCAAAAGAAAAGAGTAAAGATTCATAGTATAAACACTGATGCTGCCATTGAGAGCTACTGACTGTAATGAAATACTGTAGAGCTGTTCTTATCCAAGGTTCATGCTTTTATCAGTGCATTTGCTGAACATGTGCAAATAAGCATTCATAAAGTACAAAGCATCCCATAACTGACTATTATTGCATCTAAATCACTCTTCTGCCGGATAGGTTTTTTTTACATTAATTTATTAGGCCTTGCTGACATTATTTGGTGTCCTATTACATTTTTGTTTACTTTGGTCAGGCAGCAGCCACTAGCCCAGTCTTTAGGGAAAGGAAGAAGGAAATAAGCAATGAGGAAATGTGATATCCAATATTCTTAATATTGTTCAGTATTTAAAAAAATATATTATATTGTTATTTCAAACAATTTTAACAAAATTTTTGTCTTATAGTTGAAAATTTTTATTTCCATTGTATCGTGGTGAACACTTTGTTCTGCATTAACAAAGGGATGTCCTCAAAAGGGGCTTTAGCAGATTGGTTGTTTTGGGAATCATTGGTTTTTAAAGGTTGAATGCTTTTTAAAGTTCCCTACTTGTTATGGACAAAGAATATCTTCAGAAAGGGTAAGTTTATTTGTGCATGTAGCAGTAAACTACCCATGTGTGATGTGTGGTCCCATGCTGAAATAAACACCCTAATACTCTAAGAATAAAACACGGAGGCTTGTATTGAGTCAAGTGATTTTGTTAACATTTATATAACTTGAATATGGGCAATTCAGGATCACCTAGGATCTTACCAGACTAAAATTGATGGGGCGGAAGGAAGCAGGTGCATATAAAACATTTGTAGTAACATAACAAATAACAATTATTGCAGATCTTCAAAACCTTGATGGCACAAGCGCTACCAATTGTATCAAGATGGGACTGTCCGCTAAAACGGGCCCTCAATCTAGCCGGGCAATTCAACGGCTATAAAGCGATCGTCAACCGGCAATTCAACCGTTGGGGTCGCTGCCTTATGTGCCTTATTTTGCAATCCAACAAATACCTGTTCTACCTCTAACTTATAACATCATGCCAATATATGAAGATAGACACAGGATGGACCTGCTTATGGCCCAGCTCCTAACCAATGCAAGTCAGGGTGGGTATGGGTGGGAGAATCCAGAAAAGAAGTGCTGCTGAGTCATCCTTTACAACTTAAGAAAAAGTCCCCTCCCCAAGACCACCCCCCATGTGACCTGAAACCACCAATCCACCCTCAGGTGAGTGACTCAGCATGCAGCCAGGCACACACAGAGAGTTTAACATTACTCACCTTAAATTCTTACCCCTCCGTGCCCTTATAACAATATTAATGCACATAACGTGGTAGATAATTATGGTTCTAGATTAGTAAGTTGTTGCTTTTATTGAAAGCAGAAATATACATATGCAGAAGTCTTTAAATCTAAAAATAACTGAAAGTCTTTGTTAAAGATAGATGGGAAGAGAATGAGGGGCTCAGGTCTGTATGTGAAACTTCATTACTTAGGAGGTAGGGGCTTGGAGTAACAATATTAAAGGGAGGTTTGCTGAGCAGGTATGGGGGAGGGGAGTATTCATAGAATAGAGTGGATGGCACATTGAGTGATTATGGCTGCTGTGGAGTGGGGGTAACCCCAGGATATAATTTAAAATGAGTTTTTAGCTTTATATCTTGGTCAGTGATATTAAATAACAGGAGAGGCTGTCAGAGCCTGGACTCTTCTCATTCGAAGTAAAGCTCACCTCTGCAAATGTGCATGTGTCTGCTCAAACGGTCAGAAACAGACTCCATGAGGGTGGTATGAGGGCCCGACGTCCACAGGTGGGGGTTGTGCTTACAGCCCAACACCGTGCATGATGTTTGGCATTTGCCAGAGAACACCAAAATTGGCAAATTTGCCACTGGCGCCCTGTGCTCTTCACAGATGAAACCGCACCAGCATATGGTCTCACAAGGGGTCTGAGGATCTCATCTCGGTACCTAATGGCAGTCAGGCTACCTCTGGTGAGCACATGGAGGGCTGTGTGGCTCCCCAAAGAAATGCCACCCCACACCATTACTGACCCACTGCCAAACCGGTCATGCTGGAGGATGTTACGGACAGCAGAACGTTCTTCATGGCGTCTCCAGACTCCAGACGTCTGTCACATGTGTTCAGTGTGAACCTGCTTTCATCTGCGAAGAGCACAGGGCGCCATTGGCAAATTTGTCAATCTTGGAGTTTGGTGCAGAGGGATTAAAATGGTCAAAGTGATTATTTTTTTGTGTTTTGTAATATATTTCAAATATTTCAAATATTTTTAAAAGAAAATAAATAAAAACAAAACTAAAAACAAAATATATTTCTAAGATGCAAAACAATGTTAAAATATTTATGATAATGATAACAATGGACTGTGTTGACTGATCAGAATGACTTAGACACAGCAGTATCAGCACCTAACTCACCTGTCCTGCCTTGCAACCCGTCCCCGTTTTTAGGATCCTTATGCCATTTAAGAGGACCATAGGGCTTCCTTATGTAACCGTGCATATTTTGCCTGTAACAGTCTTGTTTGGCTGATTTCAATTCTCTAGAGTGCCTTTTATATTCTAATATTGGACCGGATTCACAGATACGATTTTGTTACTTTTTCCGTGCGTATATTTTTAGGATCGGATTAACTGCGCATGTGTAGTAACTGTATTTATGCAAGTTATGTAGGATTAAGTCACAGAAGTCCATTAGGCACGGATTACTGAATTTCACTTAGTGATATATGTATGGAGGGGCGTGGTTGTTCCGTATGTGCGCAGATATGTGTGAAAATGGGCAGGGGGCATTTATAAACGCACGTATATAAGTAACTTACACACGTAACTACACATGTACAGTTAAGGTTGCCCTATGGACACGTAAGTCACTGAAAATCAGTCTGTGTGAGGGAAGTGTAATGGGTGTTGCCTTGCCACATACGTGTGTATATTTGTGTACTTTATACACACACGTCTGTGAATACGGTCAATTATCTTTAAGTTGGGTATATTTCTAAGCTCACCAGGAGCATGGACCATTGAGGAGCAATATTTTTTTGAACTTTGTATGTACAGTAGAAGGCATGGTTCTGATCTAACTAAAACTGTGGAGGAGATCATAAATAGCTTTGTTTGTGCTGTGGGCAGGGCAAAAGATGGCAGCTTAGTTTTCGGTGACCAGAGATGGTACTGTATGTCAGTTAGCTGCAGGGACCTGAGATGGTTTTATACCGCTGTTTTTGTTTGAAAGCTGGATTTCACCAATTGCTATATGCATCATCCTGACAATAAAGAACAACAATGTGGTAGAGTAACCCTGTGTAAGCATAGTCTTTTTGCAGGGTTTACCATTAACAAATAAATATACAATTACCTTTTCAGTTTTTCTCAGAGGAGCGATGTCTGAAGCAGCACTGAGCTGAGCTGACGTCAAAAGACTCCAGACATCACAGCTGAGTGTGGTGCAGATAGAGACACTGACATTTTGCCTGGCCAACATTGCAGATCATTATTAGCTGTGAAGGCTATGCAAGGTGGCCATGGCCTTCTGCAGGGCAGGGAGCAGTAGGTTAGAGATGGTGCCCCTTTGGGCACCATCCTTACAGCTCTGACCCTGCTTATGTCTTTCACCCTCTTTTGGAAGTGCCACTGCTCATATGTCTAGATGGGGGAGAGTGCATTCTAATCTAATTTGCATGGATTGTCCCACAGCTCTGGGCATGTGCAATGCGGAAACATCAACGACAATCAGACTGGAACACTTATCAGTTGAGTAAAACTCAGAATTCTGGCGTCAGATGTACTAAGCTGAGGGAAAGGAAAAGTGGAGATGTTGCCCATAGCAAATTCTAGCTCTTATATTCCTATGACATGCTAGAAAATGTCAGGTAGAATCTGATTGGTTGCTATGGGCAACATCTCCACTTTTGCTTTCCCACAGCTTAGTAAATCTGTCCCTCTGTTTCCTGCTCATAGCAAATATCCTGTAAAAAATGTGAAGACAAAATGAGATCAGATGTAATCATTAGAGCCAGTAAGGAGGTATTGTAATAAGTAATAGTTCTGTAGAATTATGCAAAAAAAAGTCATAATATTTTCCACTACAGATAATGAAGAACATATAGCAAAATAGAATTAATATGTATTACAATACTTGTATTACCTGCCTTTACAATTCTACAAGTAGAACCCTTATACATATGTAGCATGCGCTTGTATCACAATAATTTGTGGCTGTATATAGTGTACATGCAGCATTAGATTGGGTGACTACATGGGGGCACCAGAGAAATCTTGCCCAGGGACAAATTGTAAGGGCTGGCTCTGTGAAAAGACAGTATGCTACGTGGTAACCCATGATATGTTTTATAGTGTTTGGAGGTGGAGGGTTAACTGATGTGAGGCATGTATTACATTATTTTTAATAAGATATGGACTTCATAAACTCCTGTGGATTAGTGAATTTGGAAACCCTTTAATCTGTGAAGTGAATGACAAGTAAATCAATTGATTTAACATAGAGAGATGGCTGTTTTTTGCTCCTTGATGTGTAATTGGGCAGCAAACTCTATGGATTGCTGTCATTTACCTGATATGTAAAAATAATAAATGCTTCAGTCTGACTGGTTGTTACCATCACCTTGACATGTTGTTCCTGACGTGTCAGTCTGTATAATGAGGATATAATCTATGTAACTCTTGAAGAGGTTTATCTGTCCTCTGCAAGCCAAATTCTCTGGGAATAGGAATCTCCTAAAGTAAGCATATATGTACAAGCAAATGTAGTAATAAGTATTTATCTTTATGTGTCAATTTGAACAGGTTTGGCAACAGTTCCTTATTGTGGATTACCTTCCCGTAATTGTCTAATGGTTGTTAAGCCCAGTCCATGGTGGATGTTGGTATATAGCCTTAAAACACCAATACTGCATAATAAGTGGCACTAAAATAAATTCTAAAGTTGCTTAAGGTTTAACATAAAGGTTGGTTGAGATATGTGTCTGTGTTTGGACACAGGTTACAAGAAAAATATTTAAAGTATTCAGAATTGTTGAGAAGGAAGCCTCAGGCATGGACATTGTGACTCAGACCTCCCTCATATTCCTATCCAATGCTCTGTCCAAATATTGCCATCATTCTTCAATTCCTGTGCTTTTCTCTCAGATCCCAGCATAGTGTTGCCATTATTTGGGCCCACTTGATTTCCAGTACGTTACCTATATCATGCTAATGCCTATAATAACCATAAATGGTCATTAAATGCCAAACTTTATAAATATTGACTAGGGAATATATTGGGCCTCATCCTGGTTTAATAAAGGCAGGAGCCTTAAGCAAGCCTCTTTCGTAAGTCCTCTGAAAAGTAATATTTGCGTATGCACGTAACAGATGTTACGCTATAGATTTCCTAGAGTGCGGAACTCAGTTGCTAGGAGATCCTTACGGGGCAGCAGTTGACTTCCACGTGTCAGACAGGCTGGGATAAGCATGCTAATCAAGGTCCGAAGGTGGTGATCAGCAGTTCCGCATGGATATGCGTTTAGACAGACCCAGATCTGGGAGGAGAACTGAAGGTAGGGTTCTGGACACATGCATGAGACAGGGGAGTGACAGAGGAGTGTCCAGACTTAAGTAAGTGCTTGAAATTAGTTACCCCTGGGCTAAACCATGTTGATTGTAGGGGAGTCATATTTCTTCTGTTGCAAACAGTATTAGAGTTGAGAGGTGATGTTTTCTTATTAAGTGTTAATAACAGTGTTATAATAAAGCTGGTCAGTATCTGTGTGCAGTAAGCAATTCAAAGATATATCCCTGCATGCAAAGAATACAATTAACTTGACTCCCCCTGCAATCAACATGGTTTAGCCCAGGAGTAACTAATTTCAAGTTTTTGGTGGTAATGTGAAATGCCCCCTCTGCCTCGACCTGAGTCTAATAACCAGGGTGGGAAGGGGTGCAATGTGAAAGGTGTCACCCAGGTTTTTAAACCTGAGTTTCACCTAAACAAAACTGATAGGAGAGCTTTGTGTACTATTGCTATGGCAATAATACACAAATCCCTTCCCTGGGAGCCGTGCCCCACCCCACACACTGTCAGTGCAGACTTAGGTCACGGAATTTCCCGGGTCAACCCTGTAGTGTGAAAGACTCTCACCTAGGTCAGAGCTTGACTAAAAACTGGGGGGTTTTACCCGCCAATTCACCCAGCAATAAGTCAATATGAATGTGGTATTAGAGATTCTCCTACTTTGTTATATTGCTTAAAAAAAAAGGGTATAATAAATGCTAAGGTTTAATACTTTAGCCATGGTTTGTAACTTTCAGCAGGGAACAATTATGTACATGGAGAAACACAAAATGCCCTTAAAAGGTACAAAAGTAAACACACATACCTGCACCTGATAGCAGTGATTCATTTTACGGTTAATCTAGTACTGTTTTGAAAGAAGAGGTGTAAAAGTTATTCCATTCTACAATCTTCAGAAGAAATGTTATTACAGTTTAGTGCATAAATATATGCAGAACTAAGTTCCTCTGAATAACTGAACATTATGCTAAGGTCTAATGTGGGATTGGGGTTTAAAAGTTAGACCAATAAATGCAATAAAACACTTCAGTCATTCATGCAGCAATAAAAGGAGATCTATGACTTCAAATAAAAATGTGTCGGGGCTCTCAGGACAACCTCAAGTTAGTGGTAAAAATCATATTGACGAAATTCTGTAAGCTGTCACCAAAACTCCCTCTCAGAGTAAGATAAAATCTATTAAGATCATCAATAAATCTAGTTTTATATAACTAAAATGTGAAATAAAAATACGTTCCTCACAATCTTTCTTGGTTTGTCCCATGGCATATACAAAGTGCCATCATCAGCCATCACTTTCCATTGATTTCTTTGGTGATGTCAATATCTTTAGGATTTCTCTTTCTCCTTGTAAGCAGAGGTTCAGATGCAGAAGAAGTAAACAGAAGGTTAGGAAAGTTATAGACGCAGGGAAAGTAATACATCCAGGCACTAGGAATGCTGGCAGGGAATAGTTATCTGAACACATATATGGAACAGGCACAAGGCAAGTAGTAAGTTATAGGAGCCAAAATAGGCAAGAAAGGAACAGTCTAGGAGAGCAATTTGACAGGAGCAGACCTGGACAGTGAATAGGCACTAAACAGTCAGAAACTGACAAACAAGACTAGGCTACTGGCTAGGATATAACAGGAAATGGGAAAACCACACTGTTAGGTACTTAAAATATGGCTAGGCAATCACAGGAGATCAGACTTCGTCACCTGATACTGTAGGTCTGCTGGAAAACAGCCAGGATCACAAAGAGTATCTCGCACTGAGCAGGTAGCCAGTAAATGCTCACAAGAACAAGCAAGCATCCCAGGCACCGCAGCGGCACTTTATCTGTCTTCCACTATATCCCATATCCTTCCTCTCTACACTGTCCATCTCTGTGTACCACTCCTCCACTCAATCCTCTGGTCTGTATCCTGTTCCTCTACCCTGTTCCCCACTTTATCCCATGTCCTGCTCGTCTGCTCTGTTCTCCATTCTGGCCTATATCCTGCTTCTCCACTGCGTCCTGTTTATATATCTTACTGGTCTGCTCTGTGCATCCCCTTTGTCCTCCTACTCCTCAAATTCCTGTGTCCTGCTACTCCTCACTGTCCTGTGTCCTGCTACTCCTGACTGTCCTGTGTCCTGCTACTCCTTACTGTCCTGTGTCCTGCTACTTCTCACTGTCCTGTGTCCAGCTACTCCTCACTTTCCTGTGTCCTGCTACTCCTCACTTTCCTGTGTCCTGCTACTCCTCACTGTCCTGTATCCTGCTATTCCTCACTGTCCTGTGCCCTGCTATTCCTTACTGTCCTGTGTCCTGCTACTTCTCACTGTCCTGTGTCCTGCTACTTCTCACTGTTGCATTAATAGACTCTAAATCCATCTCTCTGCGTAACTCTATTTGGTAATTGAACTCCTTTCTCTGCAACTCTAAATCCATCTCTCTGCGTAACTCTATTTGGTAAATTGAACTCATTGCTTGTAACTATTGAATGCTTTTTTGGAATGTTTAAATCTTGCCCTTAGATTGCTAGTAATTTATTGCCCCTAGATGTGTGTTTTCTTAAGGATTTTTATTGGCTGCAAGGCATTTTGCCTCAGCTGCAGTGAATTTCCAGGCACTAATTAGATGCCTCAGTCACCTTTTAAAAGCAGATGAGAGAGGCTGTGTAAGCCGTGGGATGTCGACATTTTCTATGTAGACATTCTAAGCCCAATTATTCGAAGTACAATTTTCAAAGTACTTTAATAATAACAACATCAGGGATATGAAAGTGTTATACAAGCGTTGCACAAGAGGAGAACAGGAGGGAACATTCTACCAGGAAAACAACTAATTAAGACCACTATCAACATCTGGCCTATGGATCTTCTAACTCTGCACAATCCACCAACTCTGTGCATAGCCTGTAAATACTACTTGAAACTTTCAAAGAAAAACGCTTATTTATGCTTTATATGTTGCTTCTGTTATACCCACATACTCTTAACATATCATTACCTTTCATTTCACTTGCTTTTACATCTTCATACAATGCTTACACCACTGCTATTTCTGATTTCCTTACACAACATTTCCTATCACTTTTATACATCTTTCAAAACCCTCATTCAGATCCCTGTATTCTTATAAGCCCAGCTCTTCTAAGCAATCCCCAAATTAACTCCCATGAACTCCTATCTTATCTAAAATATCTATCTGTAGCTTCCTCTAAAGATACAAATAATAAAACATCTCATAGATCATATAATCTCCTATTCCTGTCACTACTTCTTCTGTTAGCTGGTGATATCTCTCCAAATCTTGGTCCCCCTCACATCTCTCACACAAATCAATCAATCTCTGGACACTATAGGAATCATGGAAATATCACACACATTTCCTGTCTCCCACCACCTTCAAAAACAATAAACTGCGCACTATGGAATGTATGCTCTGTCTGTAACAAGCTAACTTCAATTCATGACCTTTTCCTTTCTAACAACCTTAACCTTCTTGCACTAACAGAAACTTGGCTCTCTGAAT
>WWET01000682.1:338190-349327 GCA_011038615.1 Limnodynastes dumerilii | reverse complement strand
AGTGTAAGCCTGGGATCATGGTCCTCTTACCCACCTAGTCTGTCTGTTATTCTCCAGTATTGTTATAAAGATTGTAACATTGTAAAGCGCTACGTAATCTGTGGGCGCTATATAAAAACCTGTTAATAAATAAAATAAATAAATAAATAGACAATAAACAATAAACATTAATACCCAAATACATCTCCGTAGGCATAAGAAGGTAAATGTAAGTGATATTAATTAAATGAAAAAAAAAAAATAGAACTATTATTTTTTGTGTACTGGACATTATTTTTTTAAAAGTGTTTTTTTTTTTTTTTATTAATTTATATCATTTTGTGTTCTGGGCATTTTTTTTTTTAAAATTTTTTTTTTTTTTTTTTATCAATTTACATTTTGTCAATTTTTTTTATATGGATAACAGGAAATCCTTTACATGTATTTTGTAGAACAGCCATTACTAATTACTTATTAGGGTTAACTAGTGTATAAATTACTGTATATTTTTTTTAAATTATAAACAGTTTCAAAATAAAAATAAACTTTACCCTTTGAAAAGCATATTTTGTCAGTGTGAATTGTCCTAGAAGTTTCTAGTTTTTAATTTTGTAAAACTGTCACAGTTGTCTAAATAACGAAAACGAATAATTTGCAAAAACAATGTTTTTAGGTAAAGTTTCAAATAATACATTTTGAACTATCTGCTGTCAAATCATCCTATCAGATTTTCCATCAGTATGTGAGAACCTGTTTCTGGCTAGTAAAAATGCTTAATCAGATAAGATACAAATGCTCTTTGATTCTGACAGAGGTCTTGGTCAGTGGCAAAGGTGTCTAATAGATGGTAATCCGCTGACCTGAACTATTGAAGCTGTTTACATAGCTCAACTTCAAAGTGGTCCAACAAATCTGTATTTATTACAGTTCATTCCGCTAAATGGTTACGGATATAAGCCAATACATAGAGAGTATTCATTCTTGCATAAGAATGTAAAAAGACTATCATCTGTAATCTCTAACAAGTAAAAGAGTTAATAATTGCCTGATCACTATCCTTTGTACATCAACTATATCTTTTATAATCTTTTCTTGAATTATGTTTTCTGCAAAACTAGTGATTGTCTGATTATTATTATTATTGTGTGTTTTATAATTTTTTTCCCCTCTGTATTTGTTCGATAAACTTGTTATAAAACAATATAAATATACAAAAAACAATGTAATTACTTGTTTTAAACATAAAGTTTTCTAAAAGTATTATTTATTTTTATATATGAATACATTTTTCATGTGGATAAAATTCAATGACTTCACAATGATATGGAAAAAGTGTATGGAGGTAATAGCATGGAATTAGAATTGGTACAGTACATTCCAGGGCTGGTGCTAGGTCTCTAGATTCCATACCCTCCAACATTTTTTTTATAGAAAATCGGTACAAATGGGGGCGTGGCTTGTCCCATGAAGGGGTGTGGCTTTAATCTGCTCTCATTTGCATGTATGATAAGGTGTAGATTCTCACTTTACACCTTATCATATGAGCTAAGACTCACAGGAGCATGTCTTGTCACTATAGAAGAGCTGTAGGAGTCTGTCCCCGCAGCTCTGTTATATATATACAAACCATTAAAAATTGGTACTGTACCTGTTAAATAGGTGCAGTTGGAGGGTATGAGATGCCTTAGACAAAGATTTAGCCCATCACCCACCCCTTTCCATGGTCACTCTTAGCATTGCTTATTTAAGGTGCTTCAGAGACATAGACAATCAACTGAGTCATGGATCCTGCATAGTAAAGTACTAAGCAGGAGCCACAGCTTAGCTGATCACTTATATTACCTGCTAAGTCACTAAGCTGTCATTTTCCTGAAAGATAATGGCCAAGCAGTACACGTAAGTGCAGGTAATCAGCTAACCTTAACTCTTGGACACACAAGCCACCTCCAGGGATAAACTAAGTGGCAGTGACTTGTGTGTTCCACAGCAGTCACAAATATTAGGGGTTCTGAGTCCCAAAGGGCCTAACTAGGCACCTGTGTAGGGGTAGTACTGGGCCTGGTACATTTTCAACTACACCAGATTCTATATTTTAGAAAATAAATAGCAAATAAGAACTCCAAAAAATATATGTTTATCATATGTTAAACTATATATGCATCTTCCAGCCTGTCATATCAATTACCTGGTACTATGTATACAATTGTACAAGTCAACATGTTTATACTATAACCTGTACAAAAAAATCTCAAATATTGCTTAATGCATGTCAAAGATCAGTTGTTCTATCTCAGACCCTGTGCAACCGTATATGGGCTGTTGGCACAGTGAAATCTTATTTCATATGTTCATAGAATTTTAATAATATATCTAACTATGATGATATATGTATAATATGTATGATATATGTATACTGGACCTAATTCACACTTAAGAATAAGCTGAATCTCTGTGCGCAGGAACGGATAAACTGTGCATTCCTGGAACACAAAGTTATGCATGAGAGTCAGCTGTTATGCATAGGAATCCATTAAGCATGGACTTCAACTACATAAACTGCCAATGACTGACCAGGCTCCCCATACGGCGCGTAAGAAATAAAGGACACACACAACTGTATGGCTTATAAAATAAGGGGACATAGTTTATTAATTGATTAGATATATGACTATGATTTTGAAGAAGGCCAAGGTGGCAAACAGGCGGCAGGTCAGCTAGCAAGGAACGTACCGATGGAGGGCAGGGATCCCCCCGGCCCTCAGGCGCACCGGAGGAAAATGGCCGTCGCAAGCACACACCCCTCTCATCCTGCCCACCCCGGTAAAACCGAGATGGCAAACCGGAAACCAGCCGGCAAGCACAGTCTCCAAGTTCCAACTCAAAGGGGTGTGCCTATCCCGCACCATACCACAAGCCAGAGCTAGCGCCTATGAATTGCTGACCGCCACCAAACCGCCACAACCATGTCCCAACTGAAACAAAATACATCATGTTAGCAAACTCTAAAAGAGGGGTGGGAGGGAAGAAAAATCTGGAAGCTAGCAGGCAGACCCACCCCCCGAACTTTTATACTACTCAGAGCAACTCCACCCCCTTTAATCTAATTGGCTACCTAAACTACAGCCCAACAACTCACTGCCTGATATGAGGAGCCTGGCAGCCAGGCATTTATTGTCCTTCATCCCTATCCCGAATTCTCTCCATTTAATTATTAAGATAAGTAAGAAGGGGCATGCAAGTACCCCATTAGAAGGAAGGTAAAAAGAGTGGGTGGGGGGAGGAATTTAAATTGGCATTTAAGGTGTGGTTTGCTAAGTACGCACGTACTTAAGCAACTTAAACACAGACATACACAAAGGGCTTGATCCAGACGTATGATCGGCTGCGTTTTTACGATGGTCATAAGCGTAAGAACGGACATTTGTACTTACTGCGCATGCGCGGGGCAGATGTTACGCTCAGAAATTCTGTGCGTATGGGCCTTGAGCGTGCCAGCCTCGTATCAATACTCGAGGGGGCGTGCCTGCCATGCGAAATCTGTAAATACGCACCGAGGGTGGGGTGAGGCATTTAAATCGTACAGTATGGGCGTGCTAATCATCGTAACTACGCAATGAGCTAACTGACGGCAGCGGTTATGTTCAGAAAAGTTAGGGTAGGGTTTACTCAGCGTAAGATGGCAAAACTAAGTACGACCAAGGGGAGTGCCAAGGGGAGTGCATCGTAGACACGTTAGCGTAAAAACGCTACGCACATGAGCGTTTCATGAGCGTAGGTCTGGATCAGGCCCAAAGAGAGTTAAGGTAGCCCTTTGGATGCAGAAGTCAGCTTAAAGTCATAGGAATGATGGGAGTGTCATGGAAGTTGCCTTTTCATTTAGTTGTGTATTTTGCCAATCCATGCATACTTTTTTCATTCTTATCTGTGAATCTGGTCCATTATATTTAGTAATGTAAAGGCATTATTAATCTTACATATACAATAAAAAAAAGAATTGCAGGTCATTGACCTTTTTTATATTCCATGTACTGTAAATATCAAAGAAGACTTTATAGTGCTGACTATGTATGTGTGCCAAATAGCCACAACAGATCATTATTATTATTACTATTATTATTATAAAGTGATTAATAAATTATATCTATCTATCTATCTATCTATCTATCTATCTATCTATCTATCTATCTATCTCATATCTATCTGTCTGCCTGTCTGTCTATCTATCTATCAGCATTTTATTGTAAGGCATAAAATAAAATACATTGGTTTAGTGAAAAAATATAAATAAACTCTTTTTGTCATTCGTTATATAAATAAAAGTAATTACATTAGTCTACATTAATGAGCTAAACATTAGTGGATTTTGTGTTGTACTGCTAATGGGATCTAAAAAGCAATGTGTTTACGTACTTAAAAAAAATGGATCTTGTGATGTAAGCCAACCATATGCCATTGGCAAAGACATAAATGAAAAAGCAAAGTTCTGTGATGAAGTAGATTAGAAAAGAAGAAAAGGTTGCCATTATCTATACTGCAGACCCTCTGCTTTAAAAAGAAATGAGTGAGATTATGCATGAAAACTATGACAGATAAACAAAGCAGAGATTTACCAGTTTTCAGTTCCAAACAAATGTAATAAGTAGGTATTTTGCCTCCAGAAAGTCACTTTTTTTTCTTCTGTGTTTATTTAATTTATTATTTAAAAGCTAGTATAATTTTAATAATGAGCTCCAATCATTAAACCTTCTTGACCATAATCTTTTTTGTTGAGCAACAGCATAACTATAGGGGATGCAATGGAAGCAATAGCTAGGGGGCCTGACAGGCTTAGAATCACCACACCATACCTGTATTGGTGCTGGCTGTTTCTTAAGCAGCTCTGTGGAGTCTGTCCGCCCACCATGACTCTCTATAGAAGCGTTGCGCAGAGATATTCCACAGTGCTGAATCTGTGTGTGTATAATGTATATATACTGGAGACTTGAGTTGCGGACCTCTTCAAAATTCTTCTACGGGGCCCATAATGTTCGAGTTATACCTCAAGTGTTGCAGTAGATTAAATCATTACTTAAGGCAAATATAAGCAAATAATAAAGTCCTATGATTTATTTACAGTTTACATACCTCATTGGGTATTCTTTGGTAGATATTAATTTGCCCATGTATTGGTAAATTTCACTAACAAAAACACAGAGAGTCAATGCAATGGTTGTAGCGTATGCAAATGGTTATTAGCAAAGTGCATGCCTAGAGTCAGAGCCAGTGCTAGGGTGTTTAATGACCCCCCCAGAAGCCAAAAATTGGCACCCTACTGTATAAAAAAGAAACATTTAACACCAGTGAACAGGGTCCACATGATGTGGTCTCTCCAGCCTGGTGCCATTCTGTAACGCATCCCTCCCATTCCCTGCTGCCAG
The DNA here is from genome assembly GCA_011038615.1 of Limnodynastes dumerilii. Lineage (NCBI taxonomy): Eukaryota > Metazoa > Chordata > Amphibia > Anura > Limnodynastidae > Limnodynastes > Limnodynastes dumerilii. Next base: position 343,931 of record WWET01000682.1, on the reverse strand, counting down.
CGATCGTGGCTAAAAGGGTGTTCCTACTGTGTTCTTTCAGTGGCTGCAGCAGTTAAATGGAACAACTGATCCCCTTTCAGCTGCTGGCTGGTATGTTTTCTATCAGCTGTTCTGTTTAACTGGCACGGCATGACAATAGGTCATGTCAGCATCACAAGAAAGGAGAGGGTGCGCGTCGCAAAGTAAGGGGAGATACAAGACATCAAAGGTAACTGAAAGGGGAATACTGGGGGGCTGGAGACACAAGGGGAGAATATAGGGAGGTTGGAGACACATGAATGGGGAATAAAGGTGAGGCTGGAGACACATGATGGGGAATAATGGGGAGGCAGGAGACACATGATGTGGAATACTGGAAGCTGGAGATGCATGAATGGGGAATACTGGAAGCTGGAGACACATGAATGGGGAATACTGGGAAACTGAAGACACATGAATAGGAAATATGTTAATGTGTAAATTCCCTTGACATGTAACATTGGCTAGGACAGATCACTCGAAGTAGCAAACTACACCAATGCAATGCTATTTGTGATGTGAGGATTAACTTATTGGGAATGAGGAAGTAATGATTTTCAAATGCTTAAAGACTTTTCAAGGGGGTAAATGTGTATATTTTAATAACACACTATATGGAAAAAACATTTGGACACCTAAACATTACACCAACAGGGTCTGTAATGACATTAGGCTGGATCCAGAACTACGTCTGTCTTCCATAGACGGCCGTAATTCAGTGAACAATAGTTACTGCGCATGCATAGTAGCTATTGTACGTAATCTGCGTATCGTTTCGATACGCAGATTACGTACAATAGCTACTACGCATGCGCAGTAGCTATTGTTCATTGAATTACGGCCATCTATGGAAGACGGACGTAGTTCTGGATCTTCCCCATTGTATTTAAATATTTCCCCTGAGGAAGTCAGACTGACTAAATGCATTGGAGAGGAGCTAACATACGCACCCTCCACTGTTATTTGACACCTGTAGATAGCGTGAACGGAGCTGACTGGCCCAGAGATGCTGAGAGCAATAAGCCGAGAAATCCACCAAAGTGTGTGCCAAAAAATTTTACATACCGTCACTCTGCTTGAGACAGCGTGTAACGAGCGCCACATCATCTGCATCTCCCCGTCTCCGGCTAATCTCCGTCCTCTGGGCTGAGCATCTAGATCGTTTTATAGGTAATCTGGACACCAGTCAATCCTTCTCCCTTCATGCTTACCTATTTGATTGGCCGCAGCTCCCTTATATGGACGATGTCCCGACACGTGGTCACCAGTAATAAAGTTTTTTCTCTGAACGTATGCCTGCTGCCTTGTCTAGCAATGATCTGCATCTCTGTTGTTTATCCTGCAGTTGGTTTGTGTCTCCTCATTCTCATGGTGTCTCTCCTTAGTTATGTCCTGTCTGTTGTATGTACTGTGAATCTTTGCCACGCCCCTGTAATTCATTGGTTTTCTTATAACATTCACTCACCTGTACTTACCTTATTTACTCCTCAGCATGCCAGCTTGCCTGGTCAATAAAGTGCTTACTTACTCAACTGTATTTACCTTGTGTCTCCTTCACACATCTGCCTGCCTGGTCAATCTAGTACATACTTAGCTGTACTTACCTTGTTTACTCCTCAGTATGCTAGCTTGCCTAATCTATCTAGTGCATACTCACTTAAATTTACCTTATTTACTCCTCTGCACAACAGTCTTTCTGGTCAATCTATTGTATACTCGTCTTCCTGTACTTACCTGGGTTACTCTCCAGTATGCCGGTTGGTCCGTTTTACCTTATCCAAATTCCTCTTTATGTGTATGTATATATTTGTGGTCTTGTCTGAATGCAAGTTGTCTGCACCATTCTGTATCATTCACTTTTTGTTAATACCTCTATGGGTAGTCACCTACTCTTTAACGAGCTAAGCTGCTCTTTAGTGGTTTTCCTGTATATGCTCTCCCTTATTTTCCAGTCAGCTCCTTAGCCTGTCTTTGTGGTATTTAGTAGTGGCCTCCAAATCTTTCTGTCATCCTTTCTGCAAGATTGTCCACTGAGGGACGCAACCTGCTACTAGGGTGCTACTAGGGTGCAGCCAAGTCCATCCCCACTTTCAGGAGCTCTGGCAAAAACCAACTGGTAATTAGACTCTGACATGAGGTTAGATAAGGGGGACCTCTAGTGACTGTAGCTTCATTAGCAACGGAACCCCAAAGGAGCAGGACTGGCCCCCCCAGCATTGCTCCAGGAGAAGAAGCAAGATTCTTCAATCAAGCTTCAGATTTCTTCTAGCAACTTTCCCAAGATTGATAACATCTAAAATGTGAGTTTTAAGATTTATTTTTATGTTTTTTATTTATGGGACATTGTACAAATTAAAATATGCACAGTATATGTCTATTAGTTTTTTATACGAACTATTTTTGGGGACCATTCGAATTTAATATTTAAACATTTATCGGGGCAATACTAATGTAAACTAATCTAGCGGGATAATACTATTTTATTCAAATCTATCAGAGCACTTTGATGCGATGCATAACTATACACTTCTATTTTATTCTCAGGTAACAGGGCAATTCTATTGCAGGGGTAACTATGTAGGCAGGATTTACATAAGATTAACATAAGATAAGATCGGAGACAAGGTATTAATGGTTTTACTTAACATTGTCCTAGGACACATTAGTGACGGCACAGCATGCCAGTAACACTTGGCATGCTGACATACTAAAAGGCACAGCATCCCCTGCAACACATGGGCTGTGCCTTATAGTACTATATGCTAAGGGTTAATAGCAGCCGTGCACTGCTTTTTTACTTTTTAAATGCATTTTTTTTACACGTTTTTTTGATGATTTTTTGGGGAATTTTTCAGCAATTTTTTTTTAGTACATTCAGCTAGTTTACAATCCCCCCAAAAAGTCACCCAAAAAGTTGATTTCAATGAAATCGACTTTAGTAAATTTACCCCAAAGAATGAGTTAGATACTATTACATTATGACAATTAACTATCTACAGTATATACAAATTATAATCATCCACTGTGATTGCTATCAATATAAATATATTCCTTGATAGTCACTGGAAGTTTCTGAATATTTTTTGTATAACTATTCAGTTATCTATTATTATTTATTAAAGGTCCACACTTAAATCATACTTTATTTTTAAAGATTTCTGTACGTTGTCCTTCTTTGCTCCTTCTCTGTTGCGTAAAGTTTCTATTCACATTACCTTCTATACCTTATCAGCTGCACAACCTCAGTAAAATTATATTATTGTGTTTAGAAGTAAGACTATATTAAGCAATAAAACATACTTGTGTAATTGATTCCAGCTCTAAAAGGTCTAAACACATGAGGAAAACCCACTGATGTTGATATAATTATTCTTTAATTAGATTTAGAATTATTTCTTTCATGCTTCTCGTATTTTTTTTTGTTTCACTAAATTGTTACCATTCAGATCTATTAATGTAAACCTTATTAAAATGTGGGCATCCGAATGGGGACTGTGGTGTTTGCATTGATTTTTTATACTATGAAAATGCTAGCAATAAGGAATTTTCCAAGGTTAAATATTTTCTTCCCCCACAGATAGACATATAAGCAGATAAAACTATGTAACAGGTGAAAGTGTTTGGGAAAGAATAATGGGAGTAAAATATTTGATTTTTTTTCTTCACAATAAATAAAACTACGAAAGGATGGAACATCAAAGCGCAGAATAAATGTAATATTTTAAATTCTTGTTAGCTCGTTTACAAATGGAGAAAGGAACATATTAATGTTCACACCTTCTACCATTTGTAAAAAATGGGCTGTGAGTTGATCATTCCTAAAATAACCTGAAATTCAAACTTGTATTTCTTATGTTTTGTCCTTTTACAGATTTTTTTAATGTGTTAACATTAGTTTTGCCCACAATTATAAAATCTCTTGTCATCTTGAAACTCACCCCCATATCTTATACACACACAAATTAAACAGTTTAATATCAGTGCCTAAAATCCCCTGATTAAACATCATAACCCAGATCTGAATGCAACACATATTAAAAAATGTACCCCTGATCTGACTCCTCCTTGTAAAATCAGACCCCATTTAACCAGTTACCACCAGTTACCACCAGTTATCCTGATAATCCTGATAATCTCCACATAATATGTAATTTCCTGCCCCTGTATGTCTCCAGTCATCCTTTCCTACCCTTGTTTGCCTCCTGTCATTATATGATTTCAGTCTTCTTTTCCTGTCATCTTGTGTGCCCTCATATGTGTCTAGACATTTATTTCTGCCCCTTGTATGTGCCCAGACATCCACATTTATCCCATGTATATGTGATCAGCCATCCACATTTATCCCATGTATATGTGCTCAGCCATCCACATTTATCCCATGTATATGTGCTCAGCCATTCATTTCTGCCTTATGTATATGTGTCTAGTTACCCACTTCTAAGTTATAGGTGCTACAGGAAAAGTAACAGACCATTAATACATTTATAAGCAGTAACAACAGTTGGTCTATCTTATTATTTTGAAGCATGAAACAGTGCAGTGAAGCTGGCCATACACTAGAACGATTATTGCCCCGATCATCCAATTATCAGGTGATTGGGCCATTAATTGCTCTAATTAGTGGCCATGATTATTTTTTAAAAACACCAAATAAATGCACCAGAAACGCTCTGGCACGATTATTTGGTTATTAAACATGTTTAGTTTATATTGGGCCCAATCAGCTAGCTGAAAGGCTCCCCATTCTTTTAGTGCCTTCCTGGCTGCTGCTGCTGCTGCTGCTGCAGATCTACATATTAAGATGGACGAGCACTGGCTAAGTGAGAGGTAGCATAAGTGACCAGCTGTGCCTGACAGACTTCAGTCATGTTGGGTTAGAAGTTTCTAGAGAATGTAAATTAGGGTGGTTAGGATTGGGTTAGGTAAGGTTAGGGTGTGCTTGGGGTCAGGTGACCTAGGTATTATAAGGGGCCTGTGTGGGTGTGTCAGTGTCTTTGAAGATTTGTCGTTTCCCACCCTCCCTCCCTTGTTAGGATGTATAAGTAACATGTTTTTTGCTTCCACAGCCGGGGCATAGGTGAGGCGGTAGAAGGTGTGTGTCACTGTATTTGTTTGGCGCAATGATGGAAAAAAGAAAGAAAAGGGGGTTGTAAATGTCTGCTTTGCAGAGGCGCACCCATCGAGTTTCATGGGGTTACCTGGCTCAGGTCGGAACCCGTTTCTGCCTCCTCCTTTGATGGGGTGTGCACATGATGAGGTGTAGCCGGGGATTTGGGGGGTGGTGGGGGCGCCTTAACGATGACTTGATGTTGTCGTATTTAAGTTCCTGGAGTGACACCTCCTTCTATGGCCACCTTGCTCAACCCTAAATTTTATAGTCAATTATCAAATTTTCAACAATTTCAGTTGGCTCATTAACATTATCAATAAACCTATGTCCCCTATTTTAAAGCCAAATAAAGTTGTCCGTGTCATTATTTCTGGGGTTGGGGGTTGGGTCGGGAGGGGGAGGGGGGGTGACTAAAGGGGGAATGTATACTTATATATGGCTGATGGGTGTTAGGTATCAGCTGTTGTTCACTTAAGACGGATGAGCACTGGCTAAGTGGGAGGTAGCATAAGTGACCAGCTGTGCCTGACAGACTTCAGTCATGTTGGGTTAGAAGTTTCTAGAGAATGTAAATTAGGGTGGTTAGGATTGGGTTAGATAAGGTTAGGGTGTG
>WWET01000682.1:317295-328395 GCA_011038615.1 Limnodynastes dumerilii | reverse complement strand
GTACAGATATAGGTGGTACTGGGATCCTCCATTGGGTGCAGGGTGAGTGCCACGGGAGGCCCCTTTGTCTGCGGGGGCCTGTGTGGGGCCACTGATACAAAGAATGTGGGCATTTTTCAGTTACATGCATCAATTGTATCAATGGCTTGAAATGATAAACAAAAGTGAGCAAAAGTGAAACTTTCATTTCGGTGTAAGAAAAATAATATAAATGCATTTTTACAAAGATATATATTTAAAACAATAATAATCCTACAGATATTCTTTAAAATCTTCTGTTGATTAAACATTATCAGTCAGTGATGACTTCAGTAAACCTGCTTACACATCATTAAAACCCTCAGTTTAATTGCATCTGGCGAAACATTCTTGTCCTGTCTTTACATGTTCAGGGAAGATTGCATCTCACTGAAGATCTTTAAAAGGCACTAATAGGTAATGGCATTTTATGTTTTCAGTGTGCAATGAAGTGTACATCAGGTGTTAACCTTCACTATTTCCTACATCTGGAATTAGACAATAATTGCTATTAGAAATTAAAACATCCATGACTTTACTCTTTACAATCCCATTGTATGTAATTTGTGTCCAGGAAATGATAAAGGTCACTACTCTCTTCCCAAGGGTGAGTGATTGAATTAGTAAACCTACAGCTTGCAACACTTAACATTTCTGAAATATAACTAAAAGCAGATATGAACGATCCAAGCATAATATACAATACACTAGATGCCGCAAATAGAGCATAGCATAAGGATTTGTTTTTGGCTTCTTAGGCTTTTTTTTTGACTGTATAGATAATAAATTCATAGTGGATTTTATTTTTATTTATTCCTTTTTGGGCAGAACATTGTCATCTTTTTTTTCTTACGATATCAAACCACCACTTCAATTTTGGGTGTTTTTTGGTTTTGTTTTTTTGGTTTGTTTTTAGCCCTACTTGTTTAACTTTACAAAAAGAAACTGGTTTTACACAGATCTAAAGCTTTTCTACTGTCTAAAAGAGTCTACATAGCTCTACATAGGCAAACAGAGACCATTGACTAACGACTTCTATTATGAAGAGTGGCATCAAACAGAAGTAGCGGTAATATATGTAAGGGGTTGAGGCTTATTACTGTATGTTTACCTTGTGGTCATGAGATGCCTATCAGGATGCGGTAGTTGCTAAAGAATGGTCTCCTTCTGCTTAGAAGCAGTCACCCTTTTTATGTTCACACTTGATGAGGAACTTTCTTTTATCTTCTAACAAATGGGCAGACTAGATGGGCCATGTGGCTCTTATCTGCCGTCACTTTCTATGTTTCTATGTTTCTATGTTTCTGCAAAAGTCCCCTACCTTGAATTGATAACCAGTTTAACATTAAAAATTAAATTACTGGTGATCAACTTTGGCTTAGCAACCGCCCCTATGGCACACCCCTAGTTACAACCCTGTTAAACCATGTCATCAATCTGGGGCTGAGGCTGAGTTGTGCAAGTGAAAAAGTGTCCCACTCTTCAGAGAGCAACATGACAGTTAGGAGTCTAACTGACATTTAAAGGGAGATGGCAATTTGTAAAACACTTGCTTTTACTGAGTGCTTAGGTTTTGTTATTAAAAAAGGAGCTACTTAACAGAATATAAAGAAGATCATTCTAATTAGTAAAAATATATATACAATGCTTTTAATTAAAATTGTTATTTTGTTACCAATGCATTTCTAATTTGGATTAACAATCAGGTAAAACTCAAAAAAGCATCAAGACCATGATGTGCATAAATACATTTGCTAATTGTTATGTTAATTGTAAAATTACTAGAAACTTGCAATTAAACATCAATTATGTCAAAAAGAATATTTTAAGAGGACTTGAACATTTTTACATTTTGATGCAGGCAGATTTCCAAAATAAAAACGGGATACATTATTTGCTTAGGCCCAGCTCAGGATATTTCCCCAAGCTTTCTTTTCCGATTGGAATGTTCCAAGAAATTCCAGCAACAAACTTTAGCTACTGAGATTGTACCATTATTATTTGTTCAGGTTGAAAATATAAATAAAGAAATATTAAAGGCTTGAACAAAATCAGTGGATAGATCCTGTGCCCTAACACACACAACTGATTTGCAACCACTATTATGTGTAACTCTGTCTGGAAGCATGTCTAGTAAAAGCAGCTGCCAAACGGTATTGGTCCACAGAAGCTATTTTGGAGACTTTAAGGGGTGTCTCTAAGTGAGTTAGATATCAATTTAAAAACACATGATATATGACTGCTTAGTGTCAGAAAACTAATGAAAGTGGTATGTAGATTATAACATATTTCCAAATGTGTGTAACATATATTTCTGCATTTTATTTACAGATGGAGGGGCTGATCAGAGTTTTAGTGGATCCGTAAGGTGGATCTGCTAAAACATCCTATGCAGAGGTGCATGTTTCATTAGAAACACAGACCTCTGAATAGCCCATACCTAAAACGGGCCTAACTGACAAACCCGCAGTCAGCCGTAATGGCTCTGGCTGTGGCTTTCCGTGGCGCAGCCTAAACTGAGTTTAGGCTTTTAAAACATTTTTTTAATAAAAAATAAATAGACTATTTCCCCATATTAACCCTCCCCCCTTCCTCCCCCACCACTAGACAGTTCTACTGTCACTGGGTTATATTGATACCCTCGGTCAGTTCCCACACTGGACTAGGGGCAGGATGTCCATGTTTTGCGACGTTTTTTTTTCCAAGATATTCCCCATGATTTTAAGCTTACAAGACTGGATCCCAGCAAAGTAGGTAAGTAGGTTTTTTATTATTTTTACATATAATGGCCGGCCCTAACTTTTTTTTATATCACATGCGAATGATAGGCTGCAGGTAGGGGAGTCTTAGGGTTAGGCTGCAGGGAGGGGAGTCTTTGGGTTAGGCTGCAGAGAGAGAAGTCTTAGGGTTAAGCTGTGGGAAGGGGACTCTTAGGGTTAGGCTGTGGGGAGGGTCAGGCTACGGGGAAAGGAGGGTTGGGGTAGTGGAAGGGAAGGGTTATGAACTGTCTGGGAGAAAATAACCTTTTCTTAAAAGGGCTGTTGACAGCAGCGACCCACACGCATCAGCAGAAGTAGCACATGGAAAATGTGTTTATAGGGCAGGAGTAGGGTATATTGGTATATTAGGGGGATTCTTCAGCATCAGGGTCACCACCCCCCATTGTCACTTACCTTACCATCTATATAGCCTTCTGTAATAAATGTGTTGGTATATGTGTGTGTGTTTAAAAATAAAGATAAATTAATTTAACATTAACTCATTGTACCTACAATGTACAAAAAATATATGTTTATAGTATAAATCTATATTCTAATTAATAATATATTTTAAGTTACATAAACATATAAATTCTCACCCCACCCTCTAAATTTTCCTTAAGTCCTTATGTTACTTGTATATACTATCATAATGTATATTGAAAATGTGTTTTTCTTCCCCTGTTTGCGTCATCTTTTCTTCTCCAGGGGCTTCTTTTTTCGGGTTGCACTTTTGAAGCCTGAGGCCAGTGAAGCGGAACAGGGAGGGCACCTTTACATTGCAGCGCTCTCCTCCAGTCCTTCTGCATTGCACCAGCCATGTTTTATAAGGTCCCTTCATGCACTCATGCAGCCCCCTGTTTAGCGCTTCCAATGCCATCATGCCATCTATTTGGTGGGACATTACTAAAAAGAGAGGCCATATATTCTTCTCATGGACAGAGGCACAATAATTTAAGACTTTCAGGAGATGTTGAAATGATGCTCCACATCTACTCTCGCATACTCTCCTTAGGCTTGTGAGCCTGTGCATTATCTCCAGTGTCTTGGCTGAGATAAAATATCTCTACAAGTATTTCTACTACAGGTTCTTTGCACTGAAGTCTTTTCAGCATTTTTCTGTATTGTAAAAAGAAAATGTGTCTGTATATATTCATTTCTGTAATCATGATTACTATTAATAATATTTTTTATTGCTTGAGTATTGCTTTCAACACTTGTACTACTAGCAGCACTTTCTTGATATTTATGTTTTAAGTAGATTTAATGTACCCTGCTATCAGAAACTGTGTGGATATGACCCCTAAATAAAATCTTCTGGAAATTTGTTTCCAAATATTACTGTAACTTACTTTTGAGAAAGTCTATATTATATTACCATATTAAAAGAAAACACATATGGTACTTAGTGAACCTGTGACACATTTTTGGCTGAAGGTGGACATGGTTGAGATGCCTGAACAGCTATTAATCTTTGATCTTGACAGAATTTACTATATATTCTTTTTTTTCCATCTCCTTCTAATCCAGTAATAATATTTATGCTGATTATAGTTCTATTATAATGTATAAGGATGACTAGTTTAGGTAATAGGGTTCAACAGGGGCTCCGGCACAGGAAGAACAACTAATTCCCTGGATGCTTACAGTGGCCAGACCCCATGCATAGAACAAACACATAGTTTGCAGCAACAAATGAGTGCAGCTTTCTCATTCAAAGACCTGCCATTGGTCCAGAACATTTATGTTTATAAACAATACATATACTATAGATAAAAGGAAATGCTTTCTTTCTTGCTATCCATTGTAGTCATTTAGCCTAAGTTTCATTGGGGTCATAGGTGACTATAGGAGTAGTAAAGGGTGCAGGAGCTGGTCTTTTTCAGTGCTACACAACACCAAATGATCTGTGCAGACTTAGATAGGTCTAGAGAGCCTTCCTCTGGTGCCTGATGTTTTCCCTAACCCGTCTGGCCTGCAGAGACAAAACAGGAGTCAGGTCCACACCCAGCTTTCCTTTCTTTACAGTGCCAAGCTGCAGTGTGTTTCTGCAGGACAGGATCCTCAAAGTCAGACACCATCTTCTCGCAGGTGCCATTTTAGAGTGGGTGAAAGTGGCCTGTGGAGTTATAAGGGGGTTTGCTTCCCTCCCCTCTTTTGTTTTTTGACCCACTAGATGTTCCCTCTGAAGCTATCCTAGTACCTTTTAATGGTTGCCAACATCTTCATTTTTTTCTACCTGGGAGCTGAATTATGAATCCACTATGTTGAGCCTGCTTTCTATTAGTTCACCACCAGAGAGAGCACATAGGTACTGTAATTTTAGGTCTATTAACAGCACACAAGCCTGTCTCTTTTTAATATATTGGCCTGTAGGTTCAAATCTTGCACACAACCTATGTGATTTCATAATATTTTCTTAAAATGAATTGGCACACTGCTGCCTACTTTCTAGCGACTGATTATGGAATTCATTTAATTGTTCCCCTTTTTATTTCTGAACCATCTTTGACCTGATCATGCCTGTGATGAAAGCTAAAGTATTTAAATCACCCACACCCATTTGCTTTATAGTTAGATCTCTGAGAGACAACGACACACATGGGGTGTCTTGTCAAGTATCCAAGCAACCTATGTCTCCTCCACCTCTCTTGCAAGGAGATTACCCTCCTTCCTCAGGCTATCTATCTGTCTGTCTGTCTATATATCTATCTGTCTATCCATCAAATGTATGGGTAATCTACATGGAAACATAAAAGTGCACACAGCTGTTAACCAGTTACTAAACTGGTAAAGAAAAAAAATAAAATGGCTGCCTTTTCAAAAAAGAGACAGGTGAAAATTAGCTTTCGGCTGTCTCTACTTGTAAAAGACAGCATTCGCAGCAGCGACTCCCACCGATTGACCTATGGCGCAAGCTTCTCTCCGGAATCTCCCGGAGAGAAGCTGCAAAAAGTCGGCAACCATGGTGTGTGTGTGTGTGTGTGTGTGTGTGTAAATTTAGAGATGTACAAGGAAAAAATAAAAGTGCCTCAGCACACAGTTGTTAACCAGAAGCTAAACTGATTACAATTGTAAATACACTGAAGAAATAGTTCCACAAATTTTCAAATATGTTATAAGCTACCTGACATTTTTGTGAGTTTTCTGATGAGGTGGTCCTAACTCTAAATAGTCATATATCATGTGTTTTTAAATTGTGATCTAACTCACCTAGAGGCACCCCTTAAAGCCTCCATAATAGATTCTGTGGACCAATGCCCCTCAGTAGCTGCTTTTACAAGACATGCTTCCAAACAGAATTACACACAATGGTGATTGCTCAAAATCAATGTATAGCTTAATATAAACAGGTGCATGAAAATGGTAATTTACATAGAAACCAATGTAAAAAAAAAAAAACTGCAAACTGCCATAAACCTTCCTATATGTATGCATTTTATTTTACAGATAGAATGACAGCTTACCTGTTGGATAATGGGACACTTTCTTTAGCAGTGTTTTACACACACACACACACACACACACACACACACACACACACTTGTATTTACATGCACATGCATACAATATATGGGTATTGTATTTTTGATCCACAGTCACCTAATATGACCCCGTGGGGGGTCAACGCTTTACTGTTTATTTTGCAGAGACCACATGTGCTGAAAACCTGCAGCCTTCTCCTTGCCTCAGTGAAGCATTTACCTGATCAATGTATGGTATGCAAAACAAACACCCACAGACCACCACTAACCCTACATTATAGTAAAGTACTAATGCATAAAGCAGAAAGGAGGATGCTTTTCCAGAGATTTAGTTTTATGACTTTTAGCATAATAAATGCTGCAACAAATTCAGTCATATATCACACATCTGGTTGTAACATATAATACTCTGATGTTCTAAAACAACTTATTAAAATGTCTATGAAGTATAACCACAAATATTACATAGACTGACGTTGTAAATGATCATATTGACACCAATCAGTCATCCAAAATGTCTGAAAGTGCAATGATTTTTTACCAATTACCTAAAGATTGATAAATAGCAATTTGGCTCAAAACCCCATTAAGTTTCTCTATCCTGGCTTATGCTTACCTGGTTTACTTTTTGGACATTGGTATCTGATATTTACAAAATGTAAAAATCATCTGTGTAGCCATAACTACAAAGTGAAGAACAAATATAAAAGAAAAAGCAACATTGCAATCTTATGAGAGTCTGTATACAAATATTAGACGCAATCTATCATTTTATTAAACTGGTTTATATCATATACAGCAATGCTCCACAACCGGTGTGCCGCGGCACAGTGGTGTGTCACAAGAAGTTTGTATGTGTGCCGCAGACAGTGGCAGATGCAGGGGTTGATCCACCACTGCCTGAGACTGGGCCGCCGAGGAAATCCCTGGCGGTTCCTGGTGCCTGCAGGCTTCCCCTTATTGCAAAGGGTTTAGAGCCCCTGCAAAGAGCAGGCTGTGCTTTGCACAGCTGCAGCTCTGCCAAAAGACACTAGCGTGACCTAAGGTAAAGAGCCAGAGGAGGGAGAGCAAAGGTAAGTGTACTGAGTACTTAAAGAAATTAGTTGGGGAATGGGAATTTGCTGGACATGGGAGGGGGACAAAGACTGAGTGGACACACATAAAGAAAGAGCAATAAGGCTGAATGGACACATAAAGAGGGGCAAAAATGCTATCTGGACACAAAAGGAGGGTTGGACACACTCACAGAAGAAGGGACAATAAGGCTGGTTGGACACAGAAGGAAGGGGCAATAAGGTTGTATGAACACACAGAAGGAGGGGCAATAAATCTGGATGGACACACACAAAGAGGGGGCAATAATGCTGAATGGATACATGAAGAGGGATAATAATGCTATCTGAACACAAAAGGAGTGGGCAATAAGACTGAAAGGATACAGAAGGGGCAGTTAAGGCTGGGTATACACACATAAAGGGGGGGCCATAAAGCTGAATAGACACACAGAAGAAGGGACAATAAGGCTTGTTGGACACAGACGGAAGGAGCAATAAGGCTGTTTGGACATATAGAAAGAGGGGGCAATAAATCTAGGTAGACACACACAAAGAGGGGGCAATATGACTGACTGTACACACAGAAGGAAGGCTGAATGGACACAGAAGCAATAAATTAAAGTTAATATTAGTTATAGTTATAAGCTAACAGTTAATATTAGTGATACGGAATTTATTAGCTGCAATGTTAAATTTATTAAATAAAAAATAACAATAACAATTAAATGTAATTTCTGTGATTTCACTTTGTAATTCCTGCTTTTTTTGTATATTTTTTCTTTTGGTGTGCCGCAGAATTCTGGGAAGGGCTTAGGTGTGCCAAGGTTGAAAAAAGGTTGAGGAGCACTTATATACAGGATAGAACAACATAAAGGTGAGCTAAATTAGTGAAATAAAAAAATATAATTATTTAAATTATACCATGCAAAGGTTTTGTTGTTTAATACCTTTCAGGTTTGTAATTTTTTTTGTAGATGTTACATTATATTTAAATATATTTTTTAATAATCCATTCTGTAAAAATGACATAATTAAAAAAAAAATGACATAAAAAGTGTCCTGTGTTTAGACTTAGTAAAAGTAGTTAAATATTCTAGACTAGACTTGTTCAGGAGCAAATGGAGGATTTATTATTTAATGCTTGTTGCACACATAACTTGACACCTTTAGAAGAAGGTAATAGTGAACTAAGCCTAGGGGGCTTTATAGCATCTGCAAACATCCCTTACATATGTTTGCCCACATTACAAAATCTAACATCATGGGATAGATTTACTAAGCTGCCGGAAAGGAAATGTGGAGATGTCGCCCATAGCAACCAATCAGATTTTAGCTTGCACTTTTCTATCACATACTAGAAAAATGTCAGCTAGAATCTGATTTGTTGCTATGGGCAACATCTCCACTTTTCCTTTCCCGCAGCTTCGTAAATCTGGCCCTATATTTCAATTGCTTATGAGCAACATGCAAAAACAACACCAACACTGCACAAGTCTGTATCCACTATTATTAGATATATCACCAAAATGTTTGCAAAATACCAACTGACAGTTATTTCTCATGACCAACAGACTCAATTTTAATGTTTTATAGGACCACTTTTATATTAACAACAATAAATATGTAATGAACAACTTCAAGTAAGTAAGACAAAGGAAATTCTTGGAATTGCTGGCTTATACCTAAACAAACACTAAAGCCTGCACAAACTCTCACCACATTGCTTAGTCAACCTCACAAAGAGAATTTACAATCTACTACTGCTCTAAGATTACAGCTTCACATAACAAAGTTTTGTGAGTGATGTTCATCAAGTAAAAGTGATGACTCATGTGACTTCTTTGTTTTAGTCATACATTAATACAAAGGCATCGGAACGGGGGAGGCATATCGTTCCCCCCCCTCAAAATATGAAGGGGCGCCACCAGGCCCAGCGACAGGGGGAGGCAATGAGGACACTCAGAGGTGGGCTGGGCCAGTGAGTAGGGTGCCATGTGGCCCCCCCGGCCAAACCACCAATTGTAGTTTTAGGGCCGCCCTTTACCAGCTGCGCTGGTGAACAGGAAGATAGAAGAGGAGCGGAGAACACAGAAAAGACATGGAGGAAGGAAGATTGAAGACAAGAAAGGTAAGAAAGAACAGAAAGTGTTGTATGAGGATAGTATGGTGGGCAATGTGTGAGTAATAGTATGGTCGGCAGTGTGAGTGATAGTATGGTGGGCAGTGTGAGTGATAGTATGGTGGGCAGTGTGAGCGATAGTATGGTGGGCAGTGTGAGTGATAGCATGGTAGGCAGTGTGAGCGATAGTATGGTGGGCAGTGTGTGAGTGATAGTATGATTGGCAATGTGTGAGTGATAGTATGGTGGGCAGTGTGAGTGATAGTATGGTGGGGAGTGTGAGTGATTGTGTGGTAGGCAGTGTGAGCAATAGCATGGTGGGCAGTGTGAGTGATAGTATGGGGGGTAGTGTGTGAGTTATAGTATGGGGACAGTGTGCGAGTTATAGTATTAATAGTATTTAAGTGATAGTATGGGCACTGTGTGAATAATAATATGGGTAGTGTGGTAGTATGCGCAGTACTATGGTATAGGTAGTGAGATGGTATGGACAATGTAATACTATGGGCATGAGAATTTATGGGAAGAGTGATAGTACAGGCTGTGAGATGGATGTGATTGGTAGTATAACAGCGTGAAAGTGATAAATAGGAAGATCAGCGGGATAGATTGTATGAGCAGTGTGATGGTATGGCAGTGTGATTGCTAGTATGGCAGCATGATAGTCATAAATAGGATGGGCAGCAGGATAGATGGTGTGGCCAGTGTAAGAGGGGCAGTAGGTTAGAGGCACATAATGGGGATACTGGGGGGCTGTAGACACGATGGGAATACTGGGGGTCTGGAGACAAATTATGGGGATCTTGTGGGGGCTGGAGACACATGATGGCAGACCCATAACTAGCACCAGGGAAAAAAGGAAAAATGGTGCCCCCTGACCCTGAATTCCAAGTCAAATTAACCTTAAATATTAACTTACTGGTGCCCCCTTAAGTTTTGCGCCCTAGGTGGCTGTCTCTATTGCACACCCCTGGGTTACGGCCTTGCATGATGAGGATCCTGGGGGGACTGAAAAGATATGATGGGAATACTGGTGAACTGGAAGATGAAGAGGAGAAGGGAGATGATGGGGGGGAGATGATAAGGTGAATTGAAATGAGGAGGGTGGGAGTTATGAAGGGGATAGAGAAATGAATTGAAGTGATGATGAGAATAGGGAGATGATGAATGGGGAGCCAAAGCTGCTGATGAGGGGTAATGAGAATTAAGAGGGGGAGATGATGATGATTATAATTAATATTGTTATTATCGTTTATTTATAAGATGCCACAAGGTGTCTGCAACAAAATCCAACAACAAAATACAGTACAGACATACAGGGCAGGGATGGACAGAATAGTACATACTAAAATACAATATAAATATCACAAAAATACAAAAAGTGAAGCAAGCACAGACATCAAGGCAAAATTAAAGGTGTTGAGCTTAGCAAATTAGGGAGCAGGGGATAGAGCGAGGTTGAGAGGGAGCCACCAGGTGGGGATGGGGTAAAAGGGTAACAGAGGGGGGGACAAGAGGGTGGGTACAAAGTAAGGGGGGAGTGGTAAAGGAGGGAATAACACTAGGATGGCAGGCCCTGCACATGTGAGCTAACACACAAAGTGGGAGGGATGAAGAATGAGATTGGGGAAATGATGAACGAATAAATAAATAAATAAATATAT
>WWET01000682.1:283281-305373 GCA_011038615.1 Limnodynastes dumerilii | reverse complement strand
AGGGTAGGGTACTGGCAGAAGAGGGAAGGGAAAGAATGAAAGGTGTGAGGGGGAAGGGTCAGGCTCGTGGGAGGCTGGGTGAAGGGCAATGGACGGGAGCCTAATGGAGTGTGACTTTCTCTATGCGTATCTATCTACTATCTCATATCGGGGAAAGGAAAAAGTGTGGTGAGAGGGGGGCCAGGGTACTGGCAGAAGAGGGAGGGGAAAGAATGAAAGGTGTGAGGGGGAAGGGTCAGGCTCGTGGGAGGCTGGGTGAAGGGCAATGGACGGGAGCCTAATGGAGTGTGACTTTCTCTATGCGTATCTATCTATCTATCTATCTCATATGTATCATCTCATCTATCTATCTATCTATCTATCTATCTCATATCTATCTATCTATCTATCTATCTATCTATCTATCTATCTATTTATCTCTCGCTCTCTCTTTTCCACTCCCTCCTCCTCTATGCATATTTAAAAAAAAGGTTTCCCAGTGACATCTAATGTCAGAAATCCTCCTCCCCATCCATCCCCACATTAGGAAATACAGCAATGAAATAATATGGGCTGTAAAAACATAAATAAATGAGGCTTAACTTACTCTTGGTCCTTTAGAAGAGAAGAGCAAAGAAGTGGGAACAGGTTCTAAGCGTTTATTAAGAGAAGGTTAAATGGCACAATCACAAGAGTAACTTTTACTCTCATAGGGCCAGATCCAGAGCTACGTTTCCATTATGTAATTACTATGCACTCCCCTCGGCCGTACTTACTTTTGCCGTTTTACGCTTGCCAAACCCTACCATAACTTTACACAGCATCACTACTGTCAAAGCTAGGACATGAGGCTACATTGGGTCCAGACCTGATGCTCCCCTTTATAACCCTGCACCCTAGGCTGCTGTCAAAGCAGTCTATTAAGTTGTGTAGGCCCTATATGAAGCACCCAAACATAGGGCACATGTACACAAGTGAAAATCAGTCAGATCTGTTTACATGCTGGTGATACGCTTTGTACTTAACAATACTCATATATGGATATATTTTCAAATCAATGAGCTGGACCCAGATTTATGAGTTTTGCTAAATTTCTGTGTGGTTCAGTTGGATTGAGTCTGCTTTTCTACAGTGCACATGATCACAACAGTATGAGAATCCATATTAATTGTTAGAAATGTATTCTGACCCATTTAAACTTAGGATATCACACTTCATGTCTTTTCAGTGATTCCTGTTCTCTCTGGTGCTGTTATTACTACCATGCAGGTGTGCTGCTGTCTAGGGTTTGCACAGGTGAGGCTACTCCAATCAGCCTCTAATTAATACTTTCAGCCCTGCTCTCCAGTGCCAGAGATCAGACTCACTTTGTTATTCCTCGCGTTGTACTATTCCAGTGTTCTCTATTTGTTTTTGCAATTTTCCTCAAGTCTTCCATTATTCCTTGTGTCCTGTTCCTTCCTACCTCCTTTCATCATCATATCACTGTGCTTCTGCCTCTCTTCCAATGGATTCCACTTATAATCTCAACCAGCTTCATCCACTACCCCAGGGCTTTTACCTGTCTAGTGCTCTGTGGCCAAGACCATCTCCACCATCAAGGGCTTTGGTGAAAACCAGTCCAGGATGACAGATCAAACTACCATTGTGACATGGTTGTATCATTGTGAATTTGTGACATAAGAGCAATGATACTTTGGAAAGAGAGGCTGGGCTGAATCCATAAGTGATCATTGCCTCTTTGTCATTTAACTGTATCACTGTACGATCTCTCTATGTACCCATCTAGAACGCCATGCATTTACATGTAGCAGGTGGCTTCAGGCTCTGGAAGGCAAGCTGTGCAAGTGCAGGCAGAGATGTTAGGATAGTGCAGCCTGCAGAAATAAGAATTCTGGATACATATCAATGTGTATAGGGAAAACACAAGTGAGAAACATTTAGTATTTTTATTTATTTCAATTAAACTATTGTACGCTTCACAAAAAAATAATACACATACATTCTGCATTTTAAAACTACATGACAGAAATGTTTTGCCTTTAAAACAGTTTTCACACTTCATATTAATTGTAGGACAAGTTGTAACTTTACATCCATATAAGTTTAGAATAAATGGTCCCATCAGTTGCACCAGTGGGGCAATTTACTTCATTTGTTTATAATTAGAGTGAACACTTTCATATGGAGCCTTCATAATACAGACTATACTCTATTAATAACTGCTTTATGTCAGAGGTCTGCTTTTATATATTTGGTGAGGGTATCTGGGATAAAAGGTTAGAGGTCCAACACAAAACCTTGCTCACTGTGGAAATTGGTGCAGTTACCAACGAGGTGCTTCACCACAAAAAGCCCTAACCATCCCCTCCAGCAATAAACACCTGTGACTGCAGGACTCTTTCTTGTGTACTTTCTATAAATTACTTGAATGGAGCCACAAGAACACAGCCCTATGTAATACAATCAGGTAAGATTCTTCCATCAGAAACATCAACATTAATGATATGGAACCTCTGTCCTCAGCCACATTATTTTATTATAGTACTCACTAAATATACTAGTAGACAGTTGTTTTGTAATAAATTGTAAAGTCTGAGTGCCCTTCATCCCCAGGACTTGGTAGTTTTTCTATTAATCCCCTTTTTTCCAAGGATAATATAGAGGAACATTAAAGTAAAATTTTTACTTTACCACTGTTCAATGTTCACAGAAACAGTTTCCGTATACTTCAAATTTCTTGTTATGTATCTTACTATTCAACCTTCTTCTCATATAGATACTGATGGCAAGAAATCTTTTTCGCACTACTATTTTTCCATGTTTCCTCTTATCGACACATGTAACAAGCAGATACAGAGAAAAAAACCTTGTGTGATATAACATAAAATGAGGAGAATTAAACCAGATAGTCATACACTCACACTTGCTACTTGGCGCATATATATTTATCCAGTCATGTGCTCCTTTCCTTCTGTAATTGCTTCTCTTCTCGGAGGGTGTTTCACAAGGTTACAACCAGTGCCACCGAGAGAGGGGGTACTAATTACTCAGGCCTGGACCTGCCAAGGGGCCTGGGTATGTACAGTACAAGTGGTCATTTATGATTAAAAAAAATTTGAAGTTTCCCTGTAGTTAAAGCCTCATAATTCATACTTTTCGGGTTCTGAGTCCTGGCGGTCATACATACCAAAAAGTTGCTACGCTGTGGAACCCTTTACACCTCACTATTTGTTGCTTTGTCAGAATAGAAGTGACAGTACTTACCACATAATTATTTATGTTTTTAGCCCATCTATGAATGAATCGTGGTTTCTCCCCTTTGATGTTATCCAAGTCATAGTTTTTCAATAACCCCCAAAGTCTCCTGATATTTTTTTCCACTTCTTTGTAATTTTGATTAAACTGTGTGGACAACAAATCTTATCTTTAAACTATTTTTTATTTCTCTTATTCTCTTCGATCAAACTTTACTAGTGTGCAAAAATTGGAGAAGATTTCTTGCCATTTGGTATCCATATGAGAAGGATATGAGCGTGGATATGAGGATACATTACAAGAAATTTTAAGTATACTATTCAATGTTTCTGTGATCATTGAACAGTGGTAACTAGTCTTCCTCTATTTTGTCATTTTGTCCTTGGATAAAACTGGATTAATGGGAGGATCTCCGAGTCCTGGGTAGGGGGAATAAACAGACTTCACAATTTGATATGAAATAACTGTCTACTTGTATATTTATTGAGTACTATAAGAAAAAAAATTGTGGCTAGTCACATATACAGATAGGGTAAGGCTGCTTGAAAGAGGTTCCATGGGCCACCATATCATTATTTTGTTGTTTCTGAGGTAGAATCTTTTCTGATTGTATTACAATATACTGTGTTCTTGTGGCTCCGTTCATGTCATATATGGAAAGTGTATAATAGAAGGATCATACTGAAAAATAAAGAGTCCTGTAGTATTGTCTTTGGTGTTTAGCTCTGGATGGGTCATAAATGGGCTGCCTGTTCTACACCACTACACTGACAGTCTCCTCCTTCCTTAGAGAAACCCAATATTTCCAGCAAAGTATGGAATTCAGTCTTAGACGTTTATGTTCCCTATTTTACAGTGCTTTACCACATTTCCAATCATTCTGCCTTTTGAGACCTGCCATCTATAGGAAGCATGACTTGCATGCCCCGGGCAACCAAGCCCCTCCTGCTTTGCTTAGACATAATTATATAGGGATTTATACTATATATGATACATTGCATAGCGGCACAAATATCAACAACTGTGTATCCACGATATTACAGAATGACAGCATGACATTGCCAACACTTAGCTGTCAGCATCTGTTTATAAATATCTTATGAGGTGTTGATAATTTACCATTGAGCATCTGCAGGGGGGTGTTGGGTAGGTGTAGAAGGCCATGTCGATGAATCGCATTATGTTTATTTTTCAACTTGATGCATGGCATCTATGCTACTCGCTCAGAATAGCTTCCTTCCTAGCATGACGTACAAAAAATCTTCAATTTCCAACAGTTTCTGACAGAGACAATATAGGCATGCCAAAGCACTGCGTACCAATCCAAACGTGGGTGTGAGTCTCCGCTGGGAATGGGCCGATTTTGAAAAGGTCTCCTACCCAGTTCTGTACTGTAAAATTTTACCCCAACCCTTTCCCTAATCCTTACCTTAACCCTCCCTTCTTCACAGCCTGACCATAAACCTCCCTTCCCCGCAGTTTGACCCTAACCCTCACTTCACTGCAGCCTAATCCTAAGAATCCCCTCTCTGCAGCCTGATCCTAAGCCTCCCATCCTTCAGCCTAAACCTAGACTCTGCTACCCGCAGGCTGACCATAACCCTAACCCTCTTCTTCCATGACCCTATACTTAATCCTCCCTTCCCCAGAGTCTAACCCTAAAAGTCCCCAGAGAGATTAATCACCTCGTGGTGTCTGCGGCGGGCGGCGGGATTGGCATACTTAACCATTGCAAACAATTCTAAAATGGCTGTGTTTCTAAATAGAGACAGACAAAAATGAACTCTCAGCTGTCTATATCTAAAACAGCCATTTCTAGTCACAGACTGAGAACGTCCAAAAGTTTAATCTAACACTATTTCATAGTCACATAAGTCAGGAAACTTAAGGTAGAGTCTGGCTATCAGACGCCTGTTAATATGATTACTATCAATTGCATCTATATTTGGATTTGGTAGATCTTTAATTAGAGTGCGCCATGCATCCGATATTTACATATCCAACCACTTTAATACAGATCTCTGGATCTGGTTGAAAGAATTTTAAATGTATGTTCAAGAAGCATAGAGAAGGGCAAGAAACTTTAAGTAAATCTAAAACCGCACTACAAAAATTTTATAGGATAGTGGACAGTAGAAATAATAATTGTATTAATTAAATGTCTTTTGTAGTTATTGGTTTGCTAATAAAATTAAACTGTAAAACAACAAAAATGCAGAAAAACATACCAATGAAGTACAGCACTTTAATCTGGAAGTGTTTACATTTAGAATACAGTACATATTACCATATTATGAGGTAATGGAAGCATACAGTCTGTGAATGGAATTCCATAAATTATTCTTTGCTGGATTATTCAGTCATCACATTATCAGAGCAGGACAAAGCAAAGGCCCATATGTAGCTGTTTTCTTCGGGGAGGCGTGTGGGAAACCTCATGTGTGAATAGATTAGTTGTGCATGCTATATTGAACTACAAGGAATACATTTAAGTTTTTGGAGGACAAAGAGAGAAATGATTTTGGCAATAGTATCACATGGAAACTGTGACCAACACACCAAGTTATATGCACTATAGAATATGCTGTTGAAGGATTGGTGTCAAAGAGCAAAAGTCTTATTTTGAAATTGTCTAGTTGATAAACTGAATGTGAAATATTGATGTATTTTATACTGAAGTCATTTACTTAAAATAAAAAATGTAAGACTAATGTTTCTATGGCAATCATTTCTTAAAAAAATAAGGGCGAGAGTTTCTGGTGATGAACCTTCTGTTCCCAATTTTCTGTTTCTGGTCTATAATTTCAATATATAATAATCTCTCTGTGTACTCATAAATAGATAACCACAGTCAAGGGTGTTGGAAGAACACTGGATAGGGGGAGACAATATGCATCCCCCATCCAGCGTTTCTTGCACAGTGCTGTCACCAGGGGATGCAGTCTCTGGTTAGAAAAATAGCATTTAAAAAAAAACAGGTAGCCAAAAGTTACTGATTTTAAAGATTTAATAATGAATGGGTAAGCATGCTGTTTGGGATACTTACCCATTCATTAATTCGGAAACCGCCGCATACCTGCCACAAAAGACCGGAGGTGAGTATATGGGGAGTCTAGGGGTTAGGCTGCGGTGAGGGGAGTCATAGGGTTAGGCTGCAGGGAAGGGAGTCTTAGTGTCAGGCTTCAGGATAAGAGGATTAGGGTAATGGAAGGTGGTTGCAGTCCCCGCTGCGATGGGCTGCTGTTAGAAATAGAGAGAACCGAAAGTTCCTTCTCGGCTGCCTCTATTTCGAATATGCAGCTTTTTTAGAATTTTATTTTATGAATGGTTGAGTGTGCTGATCGGCATACTCATCCATTTATTTTCACAGGACCCGCCGCACCCGCAGTGGACCTGCCGCTGACAGCTCCGCAGAGGTGAGTAACCTCTACCTGGACTTTTAGTGTTGGGGGGGTAGGGTTAGGCTCTTAGGAAGGGTTAGGGTTAGGACCGTAGAAAGGGAGGGTTAGGATCAAGCTCTGGGGAGGGGTGTCTTAGGGTTAGGCTATAGAGAAGGGAGGGTTAGGGTCAGGCTAGGGAGATGGGAAGGTTAGGGTCAGGCTGCAGGGAAGGGAGGATTAGGGTCAGGCTGCGGGAAAGGGGGGGTTAGGGTAATGGAAGGGGAGGGTTAGTGTTAGAAATAGGGAAACAGTTGGGGTAGTTTTTTCTCTTAGCTACCGGAGCACTGCATTCGGTGCTCCGGGGATCGATTGCAATGCCTCATACCTGTACTCATAAACAAGATAAAAGAACCCCAAAATAACCAGTTCTGAACTTGCTGGGAAAGAACAGCTTCAGCCAAACATGTGTTGGTGTTTGGAGACCCACTTTGTAGTGGTTAGTTTGTTTTATTTTTGTTTAATACAATAGAAATATAATTTGATGGTCCAACTAGTGAGCAGTAGATTCCTTATTTTTACTATATGTATGTAATCTTGTGTCTAATAAAGTCTATTGTCTTTGCTTTTAAATAATTTTTAGCCAAAGAAATTTCTGCATTTGATGTTGTGAACCTGAAATAAAGTATACAAGTTTTAAATATTGGTTGTGGTGGTGTGGAGTACACCAGTGTCTTAGTACTCACTAGCAGGGGATACTTTATCCCTGGCTTAAAATGTTTTAAAGTTACTTGACTTACCGTGTTTGGTTGCACCCATTATTTGTAAGGTTGCATTAGACAGTACCACTGATATATATTGTATTTTCCCATGTATAAGCCGCTCCCATGTATAAGACGCACCTTAATTTTGGGGCCCGAAATATGAAAAAAAATGTATTACCGGTACATAAAGCCAGCCAGTCTTATTGCCCCCTCTATTTGCATCCAGCCAGTTTACTGGCCCTCTTTATGTGTATCCACCCAGTTTTATTTATCTCTCCTTCTGTGTCCAGATAGCAGCATTGCACCTCTTTATGTGTCCATTCCACCTTATTGCCCCCTCTTTGTGTGTGCCCACCCAGCTTTTGTTCCCTTCCATGTCCAGCCTTCACTCCATTCCAAGTACGCAGCACACTTACCTTTGCTCTCCCTCCGACTCTCTCCTCCACGGTGGGCTCTGCAGAATTACCGTAAGACGCTGATGTGACCTTAGGTCACGCTAGTGTCTTTCGGTACAGCCGTGGCTGTGCACAGCCAGCTCATTTGCAGGGCAATAAGCGGTGGAGCCTGCAGGCACTGGGGACCCACCGGGGATTTCAACCACTGTAAACGCACCCAGGTTTTACACCACAAATTTTTTTTTAAAAGGTGCGTCTTATACATAGGGAAATACGGTACATAAAACTTTTTCCCTGTGAATATATATACTGGTGCGGGTTACCAACTAATTCTAGTTTGCAGAAAAAGGGGTTGTAAAGGATAGATATGGGGAAAATCCAAAATATAAGAAAGAAAGATAGGACACACTGAACCATGTTATTGAGACAATGCAATAAACCCACTTATAATTAGTGGGATGCTATAACTAGAATCTAAAATGAATCTATGATTAAATACTTGTCATCATTTTTTCACTGGAATCAATCATAGAATAATTAAAGTAATAAATCTATAATAGTGCTTTACTACTTTCCAATTTTTTAAAATAAGGCTCTGCATCATTATCACCTGTTCAATCCTTACAGATCAGAATCAATATAGATTTGATAGTAACAGAGAGCATTCACACATATAATCTTATAGTTGTAATGGGTCAGTAGTCACAATTCATTACAGTGTCAGTTAAAAATGGTTGCTTTCTGTGATATTCAACCATTGAACCATGCTGATCTGTAAGTAACAGGTGAGATCGATGCAGAGCTTTAATATCAAACACTGGATGGTATTTTAGATTTATTACTGTAATCTATCATTGATTCATATTACTATACAGTGAAAAAAATCTGAAAATCATTTAATTAGCATCATTTATTAAGGGGGGTTTGCAGTAAAATACAGGTGGCAATATTTAATATTTTCGTTGTTAAATTTTATCTGTTTTAGAAAGTATGAATAAAAGTTATGTTTTAATGTTTGTTTATTTATCTTAGTGACACCATAAATACTTAGGTGTTCAATGATTCATCAAATGATTTTGGATTTACTTGACAGTGTTTCAGTGCCTTACGCAAAAGAAATCCCTTTTTATTTTCATAGATACATGGGGAGAAAATAGAGTTATATAGGATAGATACAAGGGGAGAAAAAGGAGTTGGATCGATAAACGGTGAAAAAAGATGGACTGGAGACATACGGGTGAAGAAAGAAGAACATGCAGGGGCACAAATATGGACTGGAGGCATACAGGAGCACAATTTGTAGGACTGGAGACATACAAGTTCACAGTGGAGAAATGGAAATATAAAGGCCCACAAAGATTTACTGGAAGCATACAGGATCACATTTTGGAGAACTAGAGATATTCAGGAGCCCAGGGGAAGACTGGTGACATGCAGGATGAACTGGAGGCATACAGTGACAATATGAGGGACTGGAGATATACAGGTACCCAAAAGGAAGACTGGAAACATAAAGGACCACAAAGATGAACTGGAAGCATAGAGGAACACGATTTGGAGTGCTGGAGACTTATGGGCTCCTGATTTGGAGGACTGGAGACATACAGGAGGAGAAAAGAGGTTGTAGGCATACAGGGGGAGAAGAAAGGAGTGTAAGAATATAGGGGAGAAAGGAAGTTGTAGACATATAGTGGGAGAAGAGAGGAGTGTAGGCATACAGGGGGAGGAATGAGGACTGTAGGCATATAAGTGGAAAGAGGTGCACTAGAGGCATACCGATGGGAAAGGAATTCCAGAGGATTTCTGGGGAAGAAGTAAGTAATTATTTAGCCCAAATTACTTAAAATGCTACTACAGCTAACAATTACAGTTTATGATGAAGTTCAGTGGCCACACTCTGCGCGGTAACCAGATAAACATGTCATTCTGGTGTTCTGTGTTTCTTTGGTTATGCCTTGAGTTTTGATTGGATTGCGGACACGTTTCTACACTGCACATGCTTAGAGGTGTGTGAGTTTGCGTCATAGGAATGGCACTTCTGACAGAGAAACTGGGTTATGTTTGCAAGTTATTGATCCCACTGCATAGACATTCCCTCTCCCAGACTTTGTATCTTCAGATATATCCATGTGCTTCAGACTGAAAACTTGGTATGGAACTGGCTGTCAGAAATCAATTCTTGTGAGTCAGTACTAGAAAATTCCTATCTAATCATTTGAATGTAGATTTGTGTGCATGAAAACCGGATAAAGTGTTGGTACCTAACTTGTCTACCTGTCTCTTGCATATTTTTCCAGCTCTTGTATATTCTTATTGAAAGTCCAATACTACCATTCCCTTCCTTTTATTACACTGAAAATATCAGTCAGATACTACTTTGTTTTAGCAGTCCCTTCTATCTAGCGGAGAAAGAAAATATAACAATATGTTTTACAGACAGTGGTCACCACCTGCAATAACTGATGTACTGCCGTAATTGAAAATATTAATGTTTTATCAGCCGAGGATATTTTACAGTGGGTTGTGCTTACCAGGTATTGCATTGTGCAATTTTGTTAAGCAAGCAAGTTATCTATTTGGTGTTACAACAGTGTGCTTATGTAGAGATGTGTTACTTTTAACAGTTCAATAATTTAAAATATAATCTCTCTGCTTACTCACACATAGAGAGCCAGATCCTGGCTCTGGTTTGGGGGGGCATCTTACATCACCATCCCATTCAGTGCTTGTTTCTTTCTTATTTACCTAAAAGTATGAACATTTTCTTATTTACTTTAAGTTTACTTACTTTACCACTAAAGTAACACGGGGGCTATAATTGTCTGTGGTTACCCAATGACTTCAACTTAAAGCCATTGTCCTAACCAGGCCCGATGCTAGCATGTCTGGTGCCTGACTGTGCATGTCTGGCTCCCACTGCAAAAAAATAAATTTGCACCCTCCTCTTTTATAAATATTATAATCACACTGCTGTGCCCAGGACAAGAAAATGGAGGAAACACTGACTATTCCCCCTGATCAGGTGACGGGTCACATGGGCTAGACATCAGTAGAGGTCTTTTAGCCCACTTGGATCTAGCATCTACCTACAGCACAGGTTGGCGCCACTATATCGAGGACCAGCGCTGGCTCTCACAGTTGTCACAGATCTGACTAAATGTCAGCTCTGAGAAGCAGGGGGATGAGCAGCGGCTGAGATAGTGGATTGCTGAGACCACTCCCCTTGCACATATGGACATCTGATTGCAAGACCCTGCCTTTTCCAGCCCCACGGAAAATGGGACCAATGCGGTAATCATAAGTTAAGGCGTTCATTGACCTTGTACAACCTTCGTAGTTGAAAGTACAAACTCTTCCTTTGCCATTATAAATTAAATTAAAAATTAAATTATAAATTAAAATTTATTATCCTTTATATATATCATGAAGTCTCAAGTTTAGTTTGTTATAACTGATCTTATAAATAATGCATAACTTCAACAAAAAAAATGCAATGCATTTGTGAAAGAGTACATAAATTTGTGATTCTGTAAGTCCACATTTATTAGGAATAACTTAAAGTAAATATTTTCAATATAAAGTTAGCCATTTCTTACAGCATAGTTTAGTCATTTTGACCATTGCTGTTTTAAGGTATTTGTCAATGCACACCTCTTCCATGGTCCCATAGCACCTTCTCAGTGGGGTTGTAGGCTGAAATTTGACTTTCCAAACCTAGATTTTTTCTTCATTCTTAGCCATTCATTTGTAGATTTGATGTTGTGCTTATTGTTCTACATTGAGCCAAGCTTCATTTTGATTGAAAAGAATGATCCTGGTGCAATCAGCTGAACGTTATGTGTGTAATATTATGAAGTGTTTTGAAATAAAGTGTACTGTTAAAGTATGTGATTGGTAACCAGCGGAGACTAAACTTGTGAATAATATCCCAGTAAATATGTATCTGAGGAAGATTGGGACCTATGCCCCAAAATAACCTCTCTTGCTGGTCACCGTCCCATAATATGTATTAACAAATAGATTCCTTCATGCAATAAACCGCATGTGGTATAAAATAAACATGCACAAAAACATCATAGCTCAATTAAGTAACTAGCTGATGCCAATAGAAAATGACACTAACGGGAACACCCTTAACTTTGGGACTGAATTCCAGAATATATAAATAGGTTTTGGGTTATGATGTTATTGCAGTACATATTCTTAAAAGACACTTTATAATATTACACACGGTCACGGTTAGCGGTCAGGCTAATTGCATTAAAGCTTTTATTTTCAATAAAATTGCCTATTTCAGGCACACAAAGTCATTTCCTGATAAGTAACTTTGTAATGATATGTTATATTAGATTTTGAGGGTTCTGTTCCAAAGGATTTTATTTAGCATTATGATCAAACCACAGTTTGCCCAGATTGTTTTAGAAATCTTGTGTTTGCTATACTTGCAATTTTTATAACTCTAAACTGTACAACAATGTATATTCTATCCACATTTGTTTTGCTAACTGGGCATTTAGACCATTTTATGTAGCTTTGTGTACTTTTCTATGTCTAACAATTTGTGACAATACCTGCTCATAAGTTAGGACCTGCCTTTCGTTCTCTACATTTGTAAATAACATTTTTTAATCTGCCTAATTTTACAGATCAATGATGTAACAATGTCAAAAGAACAGATGGTAAAAAGAGATGAAAATCAGGTCTGGTGGTAAATCGTGTCAGTGTGTGCGCATGAATTATCATTTTCATTGGCACTTTAAATCATGAGTAACATATTTTAGATATATTGCATCTTGTTTTTGCAGTGTGTACCCAGCTCAAGTTGAAACTATGGGCCTGATCCACACCTACGTCTGCTTGCGTTTTTACGGCATGAGTGGGGCAGATGTTATGGTCTGAGAAACTGAGCTGTTGATTGTAACAGCTTCGTATTTATGCTGGGGGGGGGGCGAGTCTGTAATTACGAACCGAGGGCGAAGTGAGGCATTTAAATCATACAGTATGGGCGCTAAGCATCGTAGCTACGCTATGAGCTTACGGACGTATGCGGTTACGCTCAGAAAAGTTAGGGTAGATTTTGCTGAGCGTAAGAAGGCAAATGTAAATACGACCAAGGGGAGTGCCGAGCGGGGTGCATCGGAGGTACGCCGGCATAAATACGCTACGCACATGAGCGTTTCATAAGTGTAGGTCTGGATCAGCCCTATGTTGCAGAGAAATATGCTGTGAGGTGCATTTACTACAATTTATAAAGAGTTTTACTGTAGTAATTTTACTAATTTCACTATGTGACTCATGTTCCTTATCTGTGTGGAGTTTATATGTTCTCCCTGTGTCTGTGTGGATTTCCTCCAGGTGCATTTCCTCCCACAATCTAAAAACATGCTGGTATGTTAATTGTCTGCTTACCCTAGTGTGTGTATGTGTGTGTGTGTATGTGTGTGTGTGTTAGAAGGGCCTGATTAAGCCCTAGGCTAATGAACTCAAAGTCAAAATGTGGTTTCCCCTTCACCTCCACCAATGTTAACACTTTTATTCAGCTACAAATTCATTAATTCAGACATCCAAGCGTCATTCCCTCTCCCTAAGGAGTTGTGGTGACGCCCCCTAAAGCCATGTGCACTAGGCTATAGCCTAGTCAGCCTAATGGTTAATCAGGCCCTGTGTGTTTGGGACCCTAGTATGCAGCTCTAATAGGGGCAGGGACTAATGTGAATGTCTAATGTACACTTTAAAGCGCTGCAGACAATTTGTGGCGCTATATAAACAAGACTTAATAACGGTGTTGTCTTGAAGTTACTTTGAACTGGGCCAATGTGATATTATTGACCTAAGGACCCTTTAATACAGATACAGCTTAATAATTTGAATGCATAAGGACAGCAAATATAGTAGTTGGCTTTAGTGCCATTCTGTGGGGTTTTTTTGCCTAAATTTAAATTCTACAGAAAATACTGTAATTTCTTTACCTATGGAAGTGTAATAAAGAAGGTTTAAACAAATAGTCTAAACTTTGCTGTGCATCTTAGGGAGAGGACAGACTTGTCTGAAAGGCAGCAGGCAGGTTGCATCCCCTGGTGGAGGTTCAAAATGTAACAAGGTGGATGTGGGAGTTGGAAAACCACAACAGGTAAGACAAGTAGGACAAAGACATATACTGTAGGATAAGGACAGACAGGATCAAACAACAACTGAGACCTTACACAATCTAATAGATATAGATAGGGTAAACATATCTAGAAACCAGAGTGTACAAGAATTGGACAGTCAAATACAACAGGACAGTAGTAACCGAACAACGGTTGTGGACTGGACCAGGATAGGTACTGGTAGACACAGTACAGGATCTGTCAGGTAATGGGTAGGGATACAAACAATGAACCATAGAAGACAAGAATTGGACACAACAAACACAACAGGACAGTAGTAATTGAACAATGCTTGTGGAATGGTCTGAGATAGGTACTGGTGGGCACTGTATAGGATATATGGGTAAGGTTGCAAACAAGGATTCTGTACATAAAGAAAAAAAACTACTCTGGCTAGTAAAGACAAAAATGTGGAACTAAGCAATTAGGCAATAGTATAGCAGGCCAGGAAGAGCCAAACAAGAAGCCTTGCTGAACAAAAGCACAGAATAATACCTCGTTCACATTACCACTGCTGTTTTTTTTTTTATTATTAATATTTTTAGAAGCCAGCAGCAGGGAAAATATCCGGCTTTTTGGCTCAATCTGAACGCAAAAAGCCGGCTATTGAAAAAGCCGGCAAAAACCCTTTTTTTTAGCCGGGTCTAAGACCCGGCTAGAGAGACCCGGGGTTTGCGTTCAGATTGCCAAAAAAAGCCAGGGTTTTCATGAAACCCGGCAATTTCATGAAAACCCCGGCTTTTAGGTGGTAATCTGAACGGGGTATAACAGACACCATGAGAAAACCAAGCACTGTGAGGACACGTGAACAGTGAGCAATATCACCAGTAAGGAACAGCCAATCAGTGCTTGGGAGGCAGACAAACCAAAATTGGTGAAATCAAGTAAAACACCAATATCCGTTCAAATGGTCAATGAGAAAATGTTTTGTTTCCCCTTATTAGAAAACTCACTGTGCAGATCGTAGCCTCCAATTCTTCTGCTCACTGCTCTCTGTTTAGAGGGATTGATATATCTGATCACACCATTCTCTATTCTGGAGTTAGGCAGAAAAACCTCCAGGATTAAGAGAGTTAAAAGCTTTCATTGTGTCCTCTCACAGTATGTTGTATAGATGTCAGTAATGGCTGAATTTTCTTGTGATTTGTATCTGTGAAAGAGCTGATACCTTGGGTCTCATTTACAAAAATCGATTTTTCCTGCCGATTTCAAATCGACAGTCATCGGCTTGATTTTGCCGCAATATTTTTTTTTTTTATTGCGGTATTCACAACAAAGGGGTGCTTATCTTGGGTGATTTGAAATCACAGTCGATAAGCGTCGCTTTAGAAAGGGCAAAATTGCTGTGCTTTTCTATAGAAAAGCAGATCAATTTGCCCGGGCCGAAATTGCCGTCATTTTCTTCTTAAAAAAAAACAAACAAAAACAGCATGGTTGAAAAGCTTAGCCTTGCTGCGCTGATAGAACTACAAGTGTCAGCATTGCTGATCCTTGTAGTTCTATCAGCGTCAGCATGGTAAGCCATATAACCATGCTGCGCTGTGTGGTGTTAAAAAGAAAAAAACAATTACAAATAAGCACTATACATATACAGAACATCCATAAAATACATTATACATAAATAAAACTGCATATAATGTCCCCACATAATTGTATAAAAATACAGATGGCCACCCGGTAGTTACGGTAGTTACCGTATAGTCAGTAGTAGCGGCGCAGCACAAGAAGAAGGTTCTGGTCAGCAGCAAGAAGCAAGCTCCGGAGACAAGGGGACAAGTCTTCATCCTAAAGAAGAAGAAAAGAAGGAATTAATGAAGAATCTGCAAGCAAGTATTCCCAAGACAGATGACATCTTAACAGAGAGTATGAATTATTTATTAATTTTTTAGGAAACGCTATGGGACACTTTACATTATTTTTACACTACCGGATGGCCACCTGTATTTTTATATAATTATGGGGGTACATTATATGCAGTTTTATTTATGTATAATGTATTTTATGTATGTTCTGTATATGTATAGTGCTTATTTGTAATAGTTTTTTTCTTTTTAACACCACACAGCGCAGCATGGTTATATGGCTTACCATGCTGACGCTGATAGAACTACAAGGATCAGCAATGCTGACACTTGTAGTTCTATCAGCGCAGCATGGCTAAGCCTTTCAACCATGCTGTGCTTGCCTTTGGAACACTGAAAAACACGTCAAGTATATTGACATGTGTTTTTCAGGGTCAGTGTCGTGCGCTTTCATTGAAAGCACCCCACACAGCAGGCAATTTTTTTTTCAGGAATTTCACGTCGGACTGAAGGCAATTTAGTTAAATCGACTTTTGTGAACCTGACGAGTTCTATCTTTTATATGGCAAACATCTGGACGATTTCAGTCCATTGATGTTTGCCTTGACGATTTGGCCAAAGGCTCAAGTCCCGGGAGTTTGGCTTTAGTGAATACGGCGATTTGTTAATCACAGTCAAACTCTTGGGAGTTTGGGCGATTTGGACCAAATGAAGTAAATGAAGCCCCTTAAGTTACAGTATCAGTTTAGGTCTCTCTTTTGGGTCCAATTGCACTTTCAAAGTGTATATTCAACAATTTATCTGGCAATGGGATCAGGCAACGTCACCCTTCTGATAATCTTTCACCTGGTACGGTCACACTCTCAGCACTCCCGTACGCCCATCGTAAGCGAAAATTCGTGAAAAAAAACGCACTACGCATGTGCAGTATGACAACTTCCAGTCGACCGAAGGACATGAGCGTACAGTGAGCGAATGTTCAGCGTATTTTTCGCTCAAGGGGCGTGCGTTTTTTATGACGAGAGTCTGGACGCTGGAGTTACTACACTGAGGCGGGGATAGCCATTTAAATTGTACAGTATGGGCGTGCTAAGCCCCGTACGACCAGCGTATCAGTACGAAAATTCGCACGTACGCTGGAAAATCTTAGGGTAGGGTTCAGCCGCCGTAAGCAGGTACAATCAATGGGAGTGTTATGGGCGTGAAAGTTTTTACGCCCGGGCGTACGTTCGCTACGCTCGCGGGCGATTGCGGTCGTAGCTCTGGATCAGGCCCTTAATAACTAACATCCAGGATTTCTGTAAGCCAGTTTACTGTGAGAGTGGCATCCTGGTAGCCTAGCAACAGTTGGTATTCACTCAAGCTACCAGGTGAGAGAGATCGTGCTGTGCAAATATCAGAAGACACAAGAATGCCCCAGAGTAATGCAGAGTAATGCAGTAAGCTTCAACGTAAATTTAGAACAGTAATATATTAATGAAGTTAACTTCTAGTCAAATGTCAGAACTAATCCTCTGAAAATAACAATTTAAATACAAATCAGGAAAATAAAGCTATATTCAAGTTCCAACTATTTCATTAGCTAGAATGAAGAACTGTACACATGATTATATTATAATTGATCAGGTTTTTGTTACTAAATCTAAACCCTAAATTGCTAACTATAACATTTTTTTTTAAGTAATAGATCTTTTTTAATACAATAAAAATACAATAATACTCTGCAGTGGATGTTGTTGTTTTTTTGCACAGATGTTGATTCTGATGAGCATCTGTTGCACCTGTAAATTCCTAACTTTTAATTTGTTCAATATGCTACCTACATTTACAGTAAACTATATATAATGTAAAAACTAAAAAATATTCTTCATGCCTCTTACAAAGCACAAATACCATAACATAAGTATTACAAATAGAACACTAGGTGGCAGCATTATCCTTCCTACTGCAGATTTCTACACATTGCTATTTTGGTCTTTCACTTCATGCACATAATATACAGAGAAGCTAAATCAACCTATGCACATACATAATGCAGGTGCAGTTAATCATTTCAAGCTGTACATAAATCCAGATACAGTAAAGCAGCATTCTGTTTTATAAAATGTAATATATTTTATACATGTTCTGTCTATTAAAGCAATTTAGTCTTTGTTTGGAGAGCAGGATAACATGAAGAAATATGAATTTGGTGTGTTAAAGCAATAAAGGGATTGCCGGACTTTTAGCACAAAGCCATGCAGTGTGCAATTTCCTTTTTCCTGTTCTTTAAATGAGAATGGACTCAGGTAAAGTACAGTACACTCCTCCAGACATTTCTGGGGTAAAAAGTGTAGACACGACGTCTACAAATAAACATTTATGGATAGGTTTCACTTTCCATCAAACATTCCAAATGTAGCGTGATTATGTGGCAATAAAATGTCTGCTCCATTTTGTCTGCACAGTCAAGATCTAAAACTGAATTTGGCCCCCATATTCTGAGATTCAGATCTATTTAATGCTCTTTTAGCTATTCACCCACTTTTAATTTCTTTTCAAGACATATGTGCTACATTAATCAAAGGTTTAGATATCCAGTAAATCAGCTGCCTGTATACATCTTTACAACTAATTATGGCATACAAATCAGTGTTGCATTTCACACTACTCACGTGTCCAAGGTGCCCCTGCTAGGTCTTCCAGGACCTCAACAGCAATGTCCTCCGTGACTTCTTGGGGAAATTCATTGTGGTTTATCTTGACGACATCCTCATCTACTTACCATCTGTAGAGTTGCATCGTAACCATGTGTGCCAAGTCCTCAGTAAGTTAGTAAGTTGCAGGGCAAATACCTGTTTGCTAAACTGGAAAAGTGTGAGTTTGGGGTCCAGAAAGTCACCTTCCTCGGGTATGTTATCACCCCGCAGGACTTCTCCATGGATTTCGACAAAGTGAAGGCCATTGTGGAATGGGTTCAACCAGACAACCTGAAGGTGGTCCAGAGATTCCAGGGGTTCTCCAACTACTACAGAAGGTTCATCCATAACTTTTCTAGCATCATATGCCCAATCTCTGAAGGGAACAGATCCTGGGAAATGGACTCAGAAGACCGAAAAGGCCTTCCAGAACTTTAAACAGGCCTTCATCTCCATGTCAATCCTGCATTACCACAACCATGGTCTGCCATTTATCGTTGAGGTGGGCGCATTTGAAGTTGGGAGCAGGGGAAGTCCTCTCCCAAAAAGATTGTGACAACTCTAAGATACATCCCTGTGCCTTCTTTTCAAATACATTTTCTGTGGCTGAACAGAATTACAGTGTGGGCAACCGTAAACTGTTAGAAAGAAGAAAGTGTTTCAATACTTTAAATGTGTTCTCGCGCTGGGATGAGGGGAAAAAAAGTTAAAACTTTAGGTTTTATTAAGATAAAAAAGTAGCAAGGTTACAACAAAGTTGTAGACTGTGACAAAAATATTTAGTATAGAAGCATAAACCTCCTCCTGTTGGGAGGGGTACTAAATTCCTGCAATAGGCTTTTTTCACACTGAAAACAGAACAGTCGTTCTGAAATCAGTGCATAATCATATAGTAGGATCCTTGATAAAGGCCAGTAGTGGCTAAAACGCGTTGGTTGTTTCCCCTTTAGAGTAGTCCTTTGTGTGCAGTGGCAGAACCGCTAGTCAATCCCGGGCTGACAGCGGCTTCATACCACAAGATCTAAAATAGCCATTGCCGCAAACTCTGCTCTATATGATTATCCACTGATTTCAGAACGACTGTTTTAGCGATTATCCACTGATTTCAGAACGACTGTTCTGTTTTCAGTGTGAAAAAAGCCTATTGCAGGAATTTAGTACCCCTCCTAACAGGAGGAGGTTTATGCTTCTATACAAAATATTTTTGTCACAGTCTGCAACTTTGTTGCAACATTGCTACTTTTTTATCTTAATAAAACCTAAAGTTTTAACTTTTTTTCCCCTCATCCCAGTGCCAGAACACATTTAAAGTATTGAAACACCTTCTTCTTTCTACCTGCAAAAACCCAGTTGCTTTGGTGGAGCAACTAACAATACTAAAATAACCTCTGGCTGCTTTTACTGCGCTGGGAGTAAGTGTAAAAGAACAATTTTCTTGAATTAACCATAAACTGTTAGCCATCAAGATAGCATTTGAGGAGTGGTGGATTTTTTAGCAGGATCACCACACACCATCACTGCGTTCACCGATCACAAGAATCTGGCTTACATTAAGGCTGCCATACATCTCAACCCTAGACAAGCACGATGGGCATTATTCTTCACTAGATTTAACTTTGTGATCACCTACAGGCCTGGCTCCCCGAACAAAAAAGCAGATGCCTTGTCATGATCCTTCCTTTTAGTCCAGAAACCAGCCACCCCTCCTCAACCTGTTATTCCACGAAATTCTATTATTCTGGGTCTCATGCAAGACTTATAGTTTCAAATTCTGAAGTCACAGAGATCAAGTCCTGCAGACTAACCCAATCATTGCTTATTTGTTCTGGAAGCATTAAGAAAAGCAGTCCTCTTGTAACATCATACCCCCAAGACCACAGGACATTTGGGGGTCCAGAGGACCATTGAACTACTGTCATGAACTATACGGTGGCCGTCTCTTGCACATTATGTCAAGAAGTTTATCAAGGTCTGCGAGGCATGTGAAAGGAACAAGACTGCACTCTGCTGTCCACCTAGTCCTCTCCTTCCGCTTCCTTTTCCACAGCATCCATGGACCCACCTGTCTATGGACTTTATCACGAACCTCCCGAATTCATCTGGATTTACCACCATCTGGGTGGTGGTGGGTCGTTTTTTCAAGATGGCACACATCGTCCCACTGAAAAACCTGTCCAAAATCTCTTCGTTCTTCTGTGTTCAAGGTTTTCACCCCAAGGCTAACTCTTTGCTTATTCCAGCTACAGACCAAAAGCACAGAGGGCCACAAACAGACTAAGGGCTAGATTTACTAAGCTGTGAGTTTGTAAAAGTGGAGATATTTCCCATAGCAACCAATCAGATTCTAGCTGACATTTTCTAGTATGTAAAAAGGAAACTGAGAGCTAAAAACTGATCGGTTGCTATAGGCAACATCTCCACTTTTCCAAACCTGCAGCTTATTAAATCTGGCTCCAAGAGTCATCTGGAAAAAAGTCAACAGGTCTTTACATCAGGCAGCTTCAAGATAAAGAACAGAGAAGACAGTCACAAGAAACCAGTTAAGTTCAAGGTTGAGGATAAAGTATGGTTGTCAACTAAAAACATCAAGTTCAGGCAACCATCTGCTAAATTGGGTCCCCGTTTTATTGGACTTTTCAAGACCATCTTGAAGATCAACCAAGTAGCATTCAGACTTCAGCTTTCCAGATATCTACACATACCCAATACATTCCATGCTTTCCTTCTGAAACCAGTGCACACTTCCAAGAGATTCGGTATGGTCTCATCTACCAAACCTCCTCCAGTGATTATCAATGGACATGAAGAATACGTTGTGAAATATATTTTGGACTTTAAGTGGGTTCAGGACCAACTGTACTACCTCATCCATTGGAAGGAATATGACCCTGAAGAAAGGTCTTGGGTTCCTGCCAGGGATTTCACGCTGAAAAAATAATAAATAAGCAGCACGTGAAGTTTCCATGTCTGAGATCTATGTGCCCAGTTTCTCCTAGCTGCCGGATAATCATCTGGAGGTGTGTCTGATCAATGCAGCTGTTTGGAGGAGTGGACTTTAAATTGCCGGGAAGCCTGATTGTCAGTTATAGCGTCTGGTTTACTGCATTTGTCTGCCATTCTGATTGTCTTCTCTTTGTACTCTTGCCTTGGATCTTGTCATGTATTTTGCTCCCTTTCTTTATTCCTGGTTTTACCCTTTGCCTTTCTATTGCCCTCTTTGTCTCTGTTGTCTGCCCTGTTATCTGTGTGAAGTGTGCAAACAAACTACTCATGCTGGCAGCTTCGGTGCCAGTTAGATGCTGCTTATTCTCCTCTGCTGAGTGGTGTGAGTAATCGCTTCCATCTGCTCCTCTCGTGTGTGTGTGTGTGTGTGTGTGTGTACGTTGTGTTTACATCTCACAGCATGCTGGAGTCTGCTTACCAAACTCCATCTGTTGTAGTGTACACTTGGTCTTACCATCTCTCCTTGTGTCTCTACCCTGTAAGTCTATCCCGGTACCTGTTGCTACCACTGTGTTCCATTTATCAGTGTGTGCTCTATGAGTGTGAGTCAGCCCATTGGACTCTGCTTTCCTCTCTAGCGGTGCGCTGTATTCCATCTCCAACTTGAACACATGCAGTGCAGACATCACTGCATAGACTGTTGTTCAACACTTTTATGATAGTATAAGTGTGTGTGTATATATATAT
>WWET01000682.1:236060-271935 GCA_011038615.1 Limnodynastes dumerilii | reverse complement strand
AAAAACTCCACATCACCCCTAAAAATGTAAAGATTTAAAAAAAATGCCTATACCCGTCCCCTTCGTAAAAAAAAAAAAAAACACAGCCCACATAAAAATTGTAAAAAAAATGTCACATGTGCCCCTCCCCCACAAAAAAAAAACACACAAGTGCCACTCTAAAATTAAAACATATAAAAAATGCCCATAAGATGGCCCACGAAAAAATAAAAACATACTTACAGCTCTGATGGGGGTTCAGTCTTGTAAGCTTTTAATCCGGGGGGTGGTCTTGGCAAGAAAAAAAAACCCCAATACAGACGACGCTAACTACGTCCTGCATGCAGGACATCCCAGCGCTTTATTTACATACAATACTCAAACCTTAAATGCTGAAATGGACCATATAGACATCTAACATAACAGTAATGATGACATCAACAAAGTATGCATACCTTCTGAGAGCATTTAAGGTTTCAGTACTATATGCAAATATACCAATTTAACCAGCAAATATTACTATATTTTTTCTGTAAGAATAATGTAACCAGGGGAGGGAAACAGGGAGGAATTCAAGGGAGGCCATGTTTATTTTCATTCCTAGACCACACAATTTCTGATGGCAAACCTGGAAGCACCATGTATGCAATGAGTAAGTGCTGTACTTTTGTACAATTAGTAACTCTGCAACTCACTACAAATACAATGTTGAAATATTGAAATGATTATGTAGGCGACTGATCCAGACTCGTGACTAAACATTTAATAGGTGTTTCTTTGTGAGAAGATTCATAAAAATGGACACTCATCAGTATGATCCTTAGTTATAAAAATGGCGAGTTTCATTTCATATTTTGAAGAAATGTTTATTTAACAACTGAATACATGCCAAAAAGAATAATTTACAGCAGCAAGTCTTAATACATTTCCTCTCCAGTTTTTTATACCCCTATACAAAGTATTGATAAATATAGCAATGAAACATAAGCACTTTGTTCTTCGGCTTGATTGCAACACACCTAAAACAGCAAAATTACCACTGCTAGGCCATAAGATGTGGCTGATGTTTGGGCTTCTGTACTGTATGCCTATACTGTACGTGACCACTTTGAAATGGAGTACCTATGGTTATCAGTACATTACAATGTACCTCCCTAACTATTTAAAAATATTTACATCTTTTTTGGATAATGTTTAGGTAGCAAAACCAAACTATTTAAAACACATACCATTGATATCACTAAATACTGCATAAAATGGGATCAGAAACCATTTGATCACATGCAATTAGTTTCTTTGAGGTCTTATTACCTACAGTAGTTGCTCTAAGTGAGCCATGAACCTTTACAGTAAATGCTAAGTCACATTTTGCACAATTTCGGCATTGTCATCCAAAATATGAGTTCTCATGGTTTATGAATCATGAGTATGACTGTGGAAGACCATTTAAAAAAAATGTGCTGTACTATCTACATACAACCGTGTGCTTCTGCTTAAGATGTCTAGAGCAAATGCATTTAACTACCGCAGCTTGGTCCAGCTGTGCTATATCCCATTGGCCATGTTGGATGTAACAGGGGGGCTATAATATTGTGCTAACACGTTGGTGCCATTGTTATGGTTAGAAACCACATTGTGCTACTGCAACCATTGGGAACAAACTATAAGATAACATAAGACAAATATTCTGAATCAAATACATGTTTTGGATCCATGATTACATCTTATGGCAGACTCAGATGTTTAACTACTAGCAGGGTTAAAATGAATAATAGATCATAAAAATGATCCTAATAACAAGCTTCGGTTGTGTTATATCAAGGAGGCGATGGTAATTTATTAAATATTTTATTTTTTGTGTTAACAAAAAAAAAGTGAAATAAATACACAAGTACAAAGGAAACATGATTTCTATCCTTTCTATCCATTTCTGTTATGCATTTTGGTATGTGATCAGTCGATCATCTGTTGCTGGCACTTGGGTTGAGGAAACCAAGCAACTGTATAAGTATTAATCAGATCAGTGTCAAAAACAAATGTAACAAAAGCACAACTACAGCTTAAAAATATAAATTATTATGCTTGTGAATGGATAAAAAAGACTCACATAAAGTTGTTATGTCAACACTAAAAAGCCTGTTTGGGGCATTTAAATACATTCATTCAATAATTGGTGAAGGCCTCCTGTACATAATCAAAGTGATTTGTGAATACTGCTGCTTGGGTTGTGCTGGTGAACTTTTGTTCCTTCCTTACTAAGAGTATTTGTACTGTACATACTGTAGAGCAAGTTAGCCAGCAATGCAATCTGTATAGCAGTAAAGGGGGAAAATGCAAAATAACGAAACCGTGATCAGCATGTAGGAAGTTTGTTTAATCTCATCCTTATTTCAGTGAAACCTTGTGATGTAGAAAAACATTTATATAATGTGATATGTTTTACTTATATATTGTTCATATTCATCGACCACCATGACAAATCAACTAAGAATCAAAGTGAAAACCTAAATGACTGTAACTGAAATAATAAACTCTGCAACTCTTTGCAATATTGAGTCTGTGACTTTTAAAATAGTTGTTAATGCCAGCTATATTTTATTCATGTGCTAAAATCAGATACTAAATAACAGAAAAGGATCTTTTTTATAAGTGAATACTGTAATAAAATACTGTGTAACTATTTACAATTATGCAGACAGGTTTATAGTGTGATATCTTAATTAAAACAGAATGAAACTCTCACTACAAAACAACGGTGTATAAAAATTAACAATGTAAAAAAAATATATAGGATCGGTACTCGTGTTTTGGCGCTTTTGCAATTACTAGCACTTTATTGCAGTGTTTTTCTTTGATTTACCATTATGGTGAAGAAAAAGTGTAGCAATAAATGCAAAATTATGTGTGTTCAAAACAGAGTTTAATAACACTGAACCAGATACAGACATTCACAAAAAGTGGGCGATTTCTGACCCACTATCGCATTCCGCGTTACAGCATTACATGGGACAAGTAGGGGGAGCTTATTATTTAAATATTCAACAAGGACGTTCTAATTGGCAGCAGCTACATCCAGATTTTAAAGGGCCCACCTGCTGGAACATAAAGCGATTGAAGTGGTCTGCCAACTCCATGCATGGATTCACTAACAGATCCCCGCTGACCATGGGTTCAGAGTAATTCTGGATTTGGTCAAACTGTTATTACATTCTGTATGTTGCATCATGGAATGGGTTAAATCTATTTCTATATGCCTTTCATCGATTGGTTGCCTAATGTTTAAATGTTGATTAATAGTAATGCTTTATGCAAAATAAATAGAGATAAATTATGTCCTTTTATAGTATAAAGTTGGTTATAGAAACCTTTGCAAAATAACTTTATGTACAGTGTGAGGTTGAGAAGTACCAAAAATGCATATCTAAAACATATCTAAATGTGCCTAATTTCCATATGTATATTATATGAAAACATTTTATTTTTAAGCCCTACCCATCCCACTTGTGTTAACCAAAACCTTTAAACAAAGTTACTAATAAAATATCACCAACCTGGCCACATATTGTAACTTGTCGAAAATTGATTATTTCTTCATATTGGACAAATTGCTTTTTATGGATACTCTAACATTGTTGAACAGTAACAACTTGAGATGGTCTTCATTTAAACAGTTGTAAAACAAACTCCAGTAAAATAAGATAACAACAATACTGGCCTATACACCGAAAGTATATGTTATATGTCCGGTACTCTGAATATAGGCCACTGTGTATGTTGTTATGAACTGCATAAGATTTTTGGAATTTGGTCACATTAAATAAATATTTGCACCTTTTGCAAACCATTCTAATTCCTGGATCCAGAACATTCTCTTCACAGAATATTTGTTTTATGCTCAAAGAGTAGGGATTTTAAACCTTAAGCTTTATTTTAGATTTAGTTGGAAATAGGTAACCAAATTACTATTCGTGAATCATGATGAATCATTCCCTTAGCTGTCAATGCAGCCTTTTTAATAATAATAAAAAAAAAGTAAACCAAAAATGAAAATATTTCATGAAAAAATGCGTGCAAGACAGAAAATTATTTTCTATAACTATTAAAGAAAATAAAAACAAAAAAAAACAGCTTACATTTACTGCATATTTGTCATGTTACATTTAAATTAAAATTTAGTACATTACAACTTCAGGTCAAAGCTGGTTATAGATATCAGTAGTAGTTCAGTAAGCCAAATGTGCTGGTTAGTGGAGAAATTATCATTGCAGTTAATGGTTGGTGTTGTATGTTCCTAGGCATTATATTTTCTTCTCATACAAATACACTTAATGATGTTAGACAAAAAAATGTACGTATCCATCCAGGCTGTACTTGAGGTGTACTCATCATTAACAAGGACATTGAATGCCATATATAGTTCTGGAGCGTTGTTGACGAGCGATGCTATGTTTTTCTCATTTCAATAGCAGGATGGTAAACTAAATGTTTCTTCTTGGGAAAGGAAGGAAGTACAGAAAACTATTTGTTGAGAATTGATTTAGAAATGGGAAAACCAAGCTGAGACACTTTGTCTTATATTTTGACTATATAGTCTAAGTCTATTTGGAAAGTTACTAATGTGATTTATTTAGACTTAGTGGAAAATGTGGGAAATTTTCCACCCTGTAAACATCCAAATAATGCCATGAAAAGGTTCATGAATATTGCATTTTTCCAGTTTAATGTCTATACAAATCCTACTCGGATGAGGTTTGAAGAGGTAATGCAGATCAGACACTCCTTGGTGCCCTTTCAAACTCATGGGTCCTCCTGTTTCTACCCTTCTTATTTTCTTGTAGGTGCTTCCATTTATTGGTGTTAACTTGGCCGTTGGGATTTTTCTGCCGACGTTGTTTGCGGTCTCTTTTCCATACTTGTTCGCAAAATTCATCCATTGTGTTGAGATTTGGGTGGTTTATTAATTGCATGAAGTCTCTGTACCATATTTTCTGTGTTGGAGACATGTTATTTGATGGTTCTTTGTGCCTATGGTTCTCACCATCCTCATCTTTGTGCAGGAGTTCATCTAGATGTTCTGTGTCAATAATTTCTAAAGTTACTTTGAGGAGT
Organism: Limnodynastes dumerilii; assembly: GCA_011038615.1. NCBI lineage: Eukaryota > Metazoa > Chordata > Amphibia > Anura > Limnodynastidae > Limnodynastes > Limnodynastes dumerilii. The sequence continues at coordinate 266,847 of WWET01000682.1, read as the reverse complement.
GTTTGCATGAATCCATGTTCTACGGCATTACAATGATATATTCCTGCATCTTTTTTCTTGAGGACACGTAGCAGTAATCCATGGTCTGTTTTTATTGTGCGATCATCCACTCTTATCTATGAAGAAGGAGGGAACATGAAAAATTACATTACATATTCATTTGAAAAAAATATATTACTATGACAATACAGTTAAGATGCAATAAGAGTGTTTTGCAGTTGATAAATATGTGGTAATATATAACCAAAATTAAATAATTACCAAATCTAATGTACTTAATTAAAATCAAACAAAGTTTTCTTAAGTTTTAATTAATGCTCTTTGCATGTAAATTAATTGATATAAGGTGAGTTCTGTATGGGGCTACTGACACAACATGGAAGAACATACTTAACATTCATGGTACATGTGAATTACTTTGCAGTTGTATTGTAAAAAGCAACCTGCAAACTTCTAACTGTGGCACAAACATCTAGTTTCATTTATATAATGATAACTGGACAGATATCACATTCCTGTTGCCCTGCAAATATAACCAAATAGCACCACTGAGCTGGTGAAATGGTCCACTAATCAGTTTACCTTTTACTATGTTCTCAGCCCAGAGTGTGAGATTACCACAATAAAAAGTTCTGAGGTTACTATTATGCTGTGTGGCACAGTTTACTGGCATGGGGGCAGATCCAGGCCTACGACCGCCCGTGATTTTACACTGACCGTAAGCATAAAAATGCCCATTAGTAGTTACTGTGCATGTGTGCGGCAGATGTTATGCAAAGTAACTCTGAGCGTATGGGCCTTGAGCGCAACAGCTTCGTAACAACGCACAAAGGGGCATGCCAGCCATACGACACCATAATTATGCTTTGAGGGCGGGGTGAGGCATTTAGATCGTACAGTATGTGCGTGCTTACCGTCCTAACTACGCATGAAGGCTACGGATGCCAGCAGTTACGCTCTGAAAAGTTAGGGTAGGATTTGATCAGCGTAAGATGGCAAAAATAAGTACGAGCAAGGGGATTGCCTTGGGGCGCTAGGTACGCTGGTGTAAATAAGCTCCGCACAAGGGCGTGTTATTTGTGTAGGTCTGGATCAGGCCCATGGTCCCTGTGGTATCAACTTCATACGTAAAGGTTCTAACTAGTTGACAGCTGATGAAACATTTCTTTTCAAAGGTAATGTGTCTTTTTAGAAGAGAATTTCTCCATGCACATGAGGTCTGATGAGCTTAATACTAATGTTATTCAAAAACACCAGATCTTAAACTAATCAATGAATGACAGCATATTCTACCACAACTAACCAGGAACTTAGACAGAGGAACTGAAGGCCACAGTGCATACAGGTATTGCTAATAACCAAAGTAAATGTATATTAATTCCTTATATATCTTGGTTCATTACTTTGTCCACTAATAAAAACATAATAATATTGGGCTGGATCCAAACTTATGATGCCACTGAACTCAGATCTGGATCAAGCCTTCCTGCCCATTGCTTGTACGTATTCTCGCTCTGAGGACCCGAACTTATAAATTCTGCGGCATCCACAACTAAAATGTTGTCGACGTGCAGTCTGGATAGTCCGGTGGATGCTTAGCACACACTCACTCTACTATCAGTATTCCTTCACCAACTTTCGCTTCCTGTCCCATACCGCCTCACCATCAGTTTAGGTACCAAAACGGCACTCTGGATGCAGATCCATCACGTAAATGCTAGTGACTGGAAAACACCCACTTTTCATAAGTCTGAATTCTATTTATTATATTTGTACCCTTATAGGATGACATTATATTGCTGCCATAGTAAACATACTATTTTTTTTTGTCAATGAGTGACTTCAGCAGCAAACTTTTTTTATTTTTAATTTACAGTCATTTAGGTTAATTAATAACATTATAGTATGCATTAGCACTTTAGGACATTTTATAACTTTCCACTGATTTTATGAATTAAACATAGATTAATATTTTCCAATACAAAATATAAGATACCTATCTGTAATATTGGGGAAGTTTCTGACAATAAAAAAACAAAAACAAAAAACAACCTGAGTTTTCTTCAACAAAATAAACAATTTTTTAAAACTAAATTAGAGGTAATTTGTGATCTTTGATAATTGCTGAAACTTTATAGATGAAAACAAATCAGTTGTTCAACTCGTTTTAATTACCCAATCAATTAAACTCAGCATTTTAACAGGCTTATAATGTTTTACACACACTTCACAGATAGGGTGGTCATGCTGTTGCTTTCTTAACAATGTCACATAAGTCATGGATAAAGTCCCTTGTGTGTACACAAATGTACAAAATACTTCATGTTTTTGTTTAGCCTTTGCACCTTGAGGAATCCTCAACTGCTTTAAGCTTTAAAAGTGATCTATGGCTTAAAAACAACTCAGTTAAATTCCTGTGTATGTAACATAAGAATATAAAAACATAGTTTCCATTGCAGGCAGCGCTACAAAAACAGTAGTAAATAGTGATGTAGTGGGTATTTACTTCTCTCGTGTCTTTAGTATAAGAGCTGAGCACAAGCACCACAGGCTCTTAGCAAGATATTTCTTAAAGTATATTCAGTTCTTAAATGTTATATTTATATACATTTTATTAATTTTCAGCCAAAATCATATCAATGATTTTGTCAGAAGTTGTAGTCAAATTGCATTTATTTCAATTATGACATGCAGTTAAACACATGAAACTGTTTATAAATTGCATTTAATCATTGATAAGCATTATTTCCTAGTTGCTTCAGAAACACTTAATTATAAGTATTATAGAAAAGAAGATTTGGGTGAGATACAGTTTGTATGATAATAAGTACAATAAGTACAAGTTCTTAAAGATATGTTTTATTGTTGCCTGCTTGGGGTTTATCTAGGTTACGTCATCTATGGCAAGGTTTTTAATTCTAGATTACAATAGATCATTTGTAATGGGAAAATAGTGCTACTGTAATGCAGCTGATACATATATTATTTCTGTTCTGCCAGGAGAGAAGTCGCTTTGATATCAGTGCCATGACACCAGGATTACATGCAATCCCAATGAAGATGAAGTGCTTAGGAAACAAATGCTAACATTAGGCTCTAAAAGATCTTGGCAGAACTGATCCAGAGGGAAAGGGTAAAAAGTACCATGACCGGGCCTAAATGATGCATAAACATCTTTGCACGCATGCTTCAAACATTAGTGTTGCTTTCATAAATGAAAACTTTGCGTTCGTTAGTGGCCTGACGTACTCAAGTCAGGAGCCAGTCCTAAGTGCTTCCATCTGATGTCGGACCTAAGTGCTTCCATCTAATGTCGGAAATGCCTGCAGTCTGCTAGACAAACAGTCACTTCTTCACTCAACCAAACCCATAATATTATATTGCAGATATCAAGATGCGATATTATGTTATAGTCAGTGCTTGATATCACACATATATGATGCTGTTTTCTGACTAACTGCCTTGTGTTCTAAATATCCTTGTTATGAGTACCATTTTTTTTTAATGCAGACTAACAAAGGTCTAAAGCAAACAAAGGTTCCATTTACCTCTTCAGTTTTATCATCATTCTGTTTCTGAAACTGCCAGAAAACCATGGCTCTCTGCGATTTAGGACTGCATTCTAGGAATGTGCTGCTGTTCTCTACACCATAGATGATCTTCTCCTCCAGGTTCTGCCTGTGTGGGTCATCTGAAAGCAGGAATAATTACAATGTAAAAATAGGATATGTATAACCAGAGTAAAAAGTTGAACTTTAAGTGAAGTGTTATTTTATCCATTGCTAATCTATTTATTTCTTTTTTGACATGTTTTTATATAGCATCATCATGTTTTTGGAGTGTGGGAGGAAACCAGAGCCCCCGGAGAAAAGCACACAGAGACAGAAAAAACATATAACCTCTACACAGATAAGGCCCAGTCCGGGAATCAAACTCTAACCACTTGAGCCATCATGATGCCCAAAACTAGCACATATTAGTTAAAAGAATGCTTATTTATAACAAAATTTTTACTAAAACTAAACATATTGTATATGCAACTTTTCATTTAATGTTTTTCTTACACATTAACAAAAGTTAATCATTAAAGTGTTTCTATTGTTTCATGCTGATAAACATTAGCATTTTTGCATAGAGCACAAGCAAATGATGCAAGGCAACTGACAAGTTTAATTTGTATTATAAAGTGCATGAAAAATGTATGCAAGAAATAAAGCATACAAACAAATAAAACAAATAAAATATTTAATTGCACTTTCTAGAAACACTTAGGAAGAAATCCAATACTGGTGAAATGACATTCTGAAATGATTTATTTCTTACCACTTACTAATAATTTTATTTTATACATAAATTAGGGAACACATTATAATAGAGCCTTCCAAATGCAGTTACATACTGGAGTTCTTCAGAGTTCATTTTTTCAATGTTATTTACAAGAAAGTTGGGAGGTATACTTTGCAATCTATGAAATCAAGCCTTGTGGTTTTTCATTTAAATCGAGTTTGTGGCTGTATGGTTAAAAACATGTTTTGCGTAACATGCTGCACTATGCTATTGTTGTATGCAGTTTTATGGGAACGATTTACAATCAGTGGCAATGTTATTGAGGAAGCAATCTCCAACCAATTATTTCCATAATATATTTATATTCAACGAATTGGGAGAACAAACACTGCTGTTTAAATTGTTCTACTAATTATTTCCTTTCACAAGAACAGAGCTTCCCGAGTATTAATCACGCTGTAAAAAATCACTTTGCAATTACAGGCTATTATTCTCTTGGCGTACTTTACTGAAAATGGTGTTTATACTTCCAAATCTTCTAAACAAGCCACACATTTGCAAAAATCAGTATTTAAAGCATTTGAGTGACATAAAGCATGAGCATTACACCTTACATGATAAAAAGAACACAGTAGGCAAACAAAATATTTACAATGACTAATAAAGAAAAGGACCACCAGAACAGAAAGTGAGAAAGTCACATTTTCAGGGAGTGCTGGAAACTGAGAGCCTATGTGAAGGTGTTCTGTTCCTGTGCCACACAAGAAGAATTCCTCCATCCCCCACACATGATTTTCATGACAGAAATTATTTTTAATAAATAATAAAAATGTGTTGACAATATTTTAATGACATCATATATCAACCATAATCCAGAACAAAAGTTTATAAAAAAAACCCCAAAAAACTATTACAAATCAGTTTAATTTCTATTTGGGATTAAATGTCTAAACACAGTTGATCCAAACATAGCACTGCACATTATAATATGTTTATTTTACATTTTGTTTGAAGTTATATTTAAAACCAAAATGAGGTGGTCTTGTTAAATTAAAATGATCGCACCTATTTCCATGTAATGAAGTGCATGTTTTGTGACAGATATAAACAAATGGTTAAGGATCACTTTTAGCTCACAGTAATTTTATCCTTCGCTGAAACTGTTCCTTTAGTTGCATGAGCAAAAGTTCAAACCATGCTCTGTATGATTTCTGAAATAATGGTTTTGTTTTTTTTGTTTTTTTTGTTTTTTTTTAACAACCTTCTCAGATTTTAAAGCTTTGATCAATGATTGTGTATGACTGAAATTCTTATCCAAGAAAACTGTTTAAATAGAAATCTCTGTTAAAAAATAAACTTTAGTTGAATGACCCCTTGTTTGTTTTTGCTAGCTTTCATCATTTTTATTGTGAATACAGTCCTCTGAACTACACGCATAAAAACTAAAAAGGAAGGATATATATACATATGGTTTATAATAGTTTCAGATGTTAGCTAGAAAATATATTTTGGAAAAAAAAAATTACAAACTATGGAAACTATGAACAATGAACCAGCTAGAAACGCCTACAGCCCATCACATTATATGCCAATGACAGCACATTTAAAATACAATTACATTTGACATGCCGTGGTTAGCGAGTGCTTACAAATGTGGGCAGCAAGAAATCCATATACAGAATTGACCACAATGGTGTTTACTTTTAGTGGACTTTTTAAAATAAAGTTTTTGGACCGATTGGGATCAAATCCCATCCTCATTTGAATGCATTAAACAATAGTAGTAGAATGACATACTTTCATGTTAGTTACTTTAAACATTTATAATGTGGGCAATATTATTGTTTAGTGTAAAACATTAATGAATGTTGCATTATTGCGGATGGAGTAAATTTAATGCTGATGTGACATACTTGTAGCTCATCTATAGAAAACGCATAACAGATTAGTGTCACAGATTAAGTAATATAATGCAGTATACATCTGTAGACACAGTATTTAATACTGAAATAATGATAACGGTCCATATTAGCATTTATGGGTATACAGTGTCCAAGATTATTTATATATTTGCAACACTGCATCTCCAGAAGGCAACATTCTTTATATTGCTATTTTATACTTCATAGCTCCCATTAGTCTGAATGGAGACGTGAGAGGCATTATAGCACTAATACATCCTTACACAAACTATCATGGAAGGTTACAAAGTATGTTAGAGAGAGTTATATAGAAAATATTCATATAGATCATATAGAGATTCATATAGAATACAGAAGTGGTGGCATGGAAATATAGAAACTATACAAGTGAATAGAGATTGACATTTTTCAATATTTTTTATTAAATCAGTGGAAGAAGTAACAGTATGGCATACTCCCGTATACCACCCCTCTGCGAGCTCTGGTGTGCGTGTGTGTGTGTGTGTGTGTGTATCTGTGGGAACTTCTTAGAAAAAAAACAAGTCATTAATTTACCAGCAATCTAGTAAATCTTCCAGGGTGAACAAATAACTATAGAAGTCAATGACTAATTTCCAAAATAATGCAAAACTGCCATACTAGTTCCACTAGGTGGAGCTATTTACTCACGTCTTATTTCATCAGCTTCACATATAGAGGAAACACCAGAAGCAATGACAAACAGAGATGAGCACAGTTTGGCCACATGTGCTATATTTTCAAGCCAAATATGGCCTAAAGTGCTTCTAGTCCTACATGAACCACATCACATGGCAGAATGAATACCTGTTATTTAAATATAAACTTCCATTTAGGTTGCTTTATGGTACAAGAAAAGGCTGCTCCTTCATTAAAATAGATCCCTGCTAGATGTCACTCATCTTTGCAAATGACATAACAATGCAGCTTTATTGGCTGTATGTACAAGATATCATAAACGCTAGTGGCAAAAGCTTTTGAACATGTATAATTTTTTTTATATATACCCAAAAAAAAAATAATACGTAAGAAAAAATAAAAATAGATATAGTATAATACAACTATTATGTAACAGGGCTTTCAAAATCTAATCTCATAGTAGCTTTAACTGTGATTGCTGAGAGTAAACACTAATGTATTAGAATAATAATCTTAAGGTGAATATAAACAGACAGTTCCTGGTCGTTTCCTGAAATATCTGTCAGAAATTACTGGGATCCAAGCTAAGGGATTCTAACAGCTGGCAGTGGGTTAGCAAGAAACTATTACCCCTTCTCATTAAATAATACTAAAGCAGAGAAATCTAAGAATCTATGCATCCACCATGCCTTGTGTGCAAGCAGATGGTGGTGAAGGTGTTGTAATGGTGTGAGGGATACCTGCATTGCACATAGATGGCCCCAAACTAGCACATTTCACCCTCTAACATTTTTCTTACCTAGGGAGTAGAAATGAATTCCTCACATGCAGCTGACAGGCCCTAGTGACTAGGTGCTGCAGAATTGTGTAATTAGAGGCAGACATAAACTCTGAGCAGCACTAAATGCCATAGTAATATCCGCTCAGCTGTGAGTCAGACTGGTGTCTCTGCAATGTCTACTGTAGTGGTTTAGTTGCTTGCCTTACTGCAGTCCTGGTAACTGGAACACATTGGACCCATGATGTTGGCCATCTGCTGACCAAGCTGTACGACAAAATCAATATTAAATCTACTCATTTCAGTAAAAAAAACCTGGTATAAATTGTCTTGCTGGCCTTACAAAAGATGGCAATAAGCAGACTCTGATGGATATCTTATATGATCTGGAACAAAAAATCCCTCCAATCTAGTCATCACTGTTCCTGGTCCAGAAAATTATGGGCAGCGTCACCAGAACGTCCAAGGAGTCACTAGGTTTGAAAGTTCATAAAGGGTCACATATGTGATCGCAGCAACCCCTATTGCTAGGTGACTGAACCGTATGAACTTTCTCAGTGATGGTGCATAACTTAAATTACATTCACAAAGAATGTATGAATCATCTTTTTTTATCCATGACCAAGTTTCAGCCCAAAACCAGGCTTTGGGATTTGTATTATTTTAGCTATAAGATTTCTTTTTTATCATGCAAACTCATTTATAATATATGAAGCAATATAATATTACCATCATTGGGGCAGATCCAGAACAACGCTTCTGTGCAAATTTACGCCTGGCGGACACGTAAAAGCGCGATTTTATATGTACTGCGCATGGGCACGACAGATGATATGCTACGTAACGTAACATAACTCTGAGCGTATGGGCCATTCACGTATTATTTGTGTAAATTCGTACGTGGGGGCGTGCCAATTTTACGTGAGCCAAAAGTACGCCTAAATTACGCAATGTAGGCAGGGGTTTCCATTTAAAGTGTACAGTATGGGCGTGCTTAGCTGCATAAGTCCGCATTGCCCATCTGTATGTGTGCGGATGAGAGCGGTTACACGGCCAAAAGTTAAGGTAGGGTTTGAAAAGTGGAAATCGGTCAAAGTACGTACTTTCAAGGGGTGTGCCTAGGGGAGTGTATAGAAGGTACGCACGCGTAAATACGCTACGCTAGTAAACGGACTGCAAGCGGAGTTCTGGATCTACCCCATTGTGACTATTTTAATACTTCACATGTAATAGGGAGCAGAAATGATTAAATGATTATCGTTTTTGGAAATGGGAAGAGATGTTGAATAGGAAGTCTTAACATTATTTCTGCCTATTTAAACCAATCTAAAGGTAAGATAGAGAAGTTCTATGATGGACCATTGCATTAAAGTTAATCTACAATGACAAAACAAAGCCCAATGTCTAGGTGTATATTGCATTAAACAACTACTAACTAATATCTTTAATGATCATAGGAAGAACATCAGCATAGCCTTTATCCATATAAAGTGCATATAAGTGCAAATTTTGAACTTATGACCAACATACTCTGTGCTAATTGCCACCAAACAAGAATGAAACAAAGTTTCAATGACGGGAGGAAACAGTAAGTATGTACGATATATACAGTGATATCTTATGTAATTAATATCAACAATGCATGATACAGTGAGCCGTCAAAATAATAAATTATACAACATTCTGTTTATGAGAGTTCTTCATAATAAAATACAAATACATTTTTCATTAATAGTTTGCCCCCTTTTTAAGATTGCGCTCCTTTGTGATGAGGATCTGTGATGTATATCTGTTTCCAACAGCACAGATTATCGTGTAGTCTATAAAAGGTGTTCCGTGCAGTCTATTCTATAAAATAATCTCGAGGTCCACATGCCCACGTACACTCTTCCTACAGTCAGTCTCTTTGTAAGGTAAGCAGGTGACCCAATGGCTATCCACCTCCAACACAACTTAGAAATCTTTTTCAGTGCTTGATAAACTCTACTTTTGGAAAAGGATCTACATCACAGATCACGAAGGAGCACTATTTTGAAATGTGAGTAAACTTCTAAGGACCACTTTTTTTGTATATGTTTTCCTATCAAAAAGATCATTAATAGGACGCAAAATGTATGCATACATATATTTTTTTATAACTAACTATACTTACGAATTGTTGACATTTATTAAACTTTTTCACTGCATACACTGCACAAATTTACTTCCTGCGCAAAAAACCCTGGTGAACTGAAACTGGGGGATGCAAAGTTAAAATATGCAGACAGAATTCAAAAGGAGAGGTGATGTTTCCTAGTATACCTTTGCTAGTATGTTACACTATTGGCTATTCCCACATGAGGAAAATAGGCATTAATGTGTTATCATATAAATATAATCATAAAAATATATTCATTTTTTTGCAGCAAAATTTTCATTTCAAAATAGTAAAAATGTTTGAAGTGTTTACTACAAATTCATGCCCTTTATGCTTATGCAAAAAACAGTGCACCAAGCTTTAAAATGCCACTATGAGAGAAAAGTGGTACTCACCATGATGTTGAAGATCAGAACAGTGTGTTAGCGGGTCACCATTTCTGATATCTTGCCTCCTTGTTCGTCTAAAGTGAGATTGAAACAGGTCATTATTTCAGTTCTGCTACAAGAGAAACTTTGTTTATGAAATGTTTACTGTGCACCTTGAACCTGAAAGTATCTATAATACTTAAGTTGCTATTATGGTCTGGGCCTTTATCTACGGTTATGTGACTATTTTTCCGTGTTCCCTTGAACTTAATAAATTGCACACTGTGGCAGTTAAATACTTTTGTATAATGTGAATGTTTCAGTATTTGTTCTGGAAAATAAAAGAAAGGACCTTAAGTCAAACATATAATCAATTTAATATAAAGACATACAATTATTTCATATTATAAGTGCTTATTAAATACAAAGCATATTATATAGTCAAAGTGAATCGCAAAATTCTTTCAAAACCTATGTTCTTTCAGAGACGATGCAGCTTGCAAGTACATTTAAGCAATTACATATTTGATTTAGCAAAAGTTAGAACAGGGTTCTTTTGTCATGTAATAGTTTCTTATCAAGTCCTTTACACATCAAATAGCATGTTGCACAAAAATCGATACATGTTATTCAGAATGCGTTTATTGGAAAGGTGTACGCAGCTTCTTCCAGGGCAATTGGAAATATTGATTTCAACTAAATCTCAGTCTGTGACGACTGACGTTCTGTTCAATAAGACACAGAAGCATTGTCAAAAGAGTATTTTCATTTTTTGCTTTTATTTGCTGGCCAGAAGAATTTAAAGCGCCCTCATTATCTTTTTTTAATACAATAGAAACATAAGCAGTTTTACTTCAAGCTTTGAACTTGCAAGATAAACTGATATCAGTGATTCTAATAACAAATTATAACAGTAAGCAATGTTTGCGCCATTAATTATTACTTTATTTTACAAAAGTAACCTCAAAAAACATCATTTCATATGTGCAACATTACCATTTATTTTACTGGGTAAATTTAACGAAGGGCAAATTGGATGGTAGATCTCAGTACATCACAGGGCATCTACATCTTGGGTTTCCTTTTAATGCAATCAGATATCTGATCAAAACATTTAGAGCAGGTCTGTCCAACCTGTGGCATAACAGGTATTGTGAAACTACACCTGCCAACATGCTTTAACTGCGTAGGCATAGCCAATAGCTGTCAAAGCATGCTAGGATTTGTAGTTTCAAAACATCTGTTGGGCCAAGGGTTGGAGAGGCCTGAAATAGAGCGATCCTGATTGGTTCAAAGAGAGGTAGAACACCTACACTATACAAAGACAGAGAGGAAACACCTACTTGAAAGCTCAACACAGCTCCTCTGGAAGGTTATTTTCTGTTAAATATAAATGGGTAGTAATGCATTCCCATCAGGTGGCATGGATATGTGCACAATAAAAAAAAATGTATGCAATCAAACTGTAACCTATAAAAGCTGGGGGAAATTAGAACCCTGGACTTGACACAAATCATAGTCAGCACGTGTTTAGAAGGCTCCCTCAGGTTAACTCTGATAATAATAATGTGGCAGTATACCCCATCCCTCATTTTAGAGTAACCAGCACTAGACGTTATCAGTCTATTGCCACATGATTTAGAGTTACGGTAACCTAAGTGACCAACTAGATTGCAATAATAAAAAAGTACCATTGTTCATAATATTTTGTATGAAAAAAAAAAATAATGATTTAAAATGGAGAAATGGGGGGTGGTAGGTTTAGAGGAAATGTGCATAAAAATCCCTTTACTAAAAGGTTGGCTCATAAGTGGATTATTCTCCCATCTGAGGCTAACACAATAGAACAATTAAAACATAGTTGGGATAAATATAAGGAAATCCTAAATGTTATATTAAATTGGGAGTCAAATAGGGTCTAGAGTCAGTATGATTTAATACAAATAAAAAAAATATGGCAAAGTGAATGGGTCAAGTAGCTCTTATGTGCTGTCACATTATGTGTTTATGTCTGGCTAGTAAAACTATTAGTGTGATTAAAAATCAAAATAATATTCTCTATTCTGTATGCTAATATTTATTTTTACATAACACTACCGGAGCTTCATTCATAAATACAAGCTGAGCAGATAAAGCTTGGTCTAAATGGTACAAATATCAATGTGGAAAATGGCTAGAGACTTTGCAAAGTCAGGACACAGCAAAGGGGATTAGTCTCTGAGCAGAGCTGTAAATCCGCTTCTAATCATCTCACTCAGCTTCCTTTATACAAAAGTCAAGTATTCTTGGTGTAGAGACACTTGGTTGCAGCGGTCATGGCAGCTGTTCTAGGGGGGATAATCACTTATTTTCTGCTGTGGATAAAAGTCATTTCATAAAAAGGCTGAGAATGAAGTGCTGTGTATCTTCTTTGACTTGGAAGGTTGCTCATCGAATAGATTACATAGAGTCTACTTTGTGCAGACTAAGAACAGATTGCTAAATGGCAATGGAGGTGATTCACGCGTTCAAGGGCATTTGCAAATGAAAACAGCAGCATTTCAATGCAAGAATCTATTGCAAAGAACATTGTTTTCTTAAACAGTGCATTTATTTGTGTTGCTTAGAACCTAGTGCCACTGTCATCTTATACCAAGACAAACGGCTCAGCACTTGTAACTTCTGGATCATATTTTCCACTATTATTTTTTTGTTTATTATTTTAAATTAAACTGAGAATCTGGGTAATTATATAGATCTAATTATAGATTCACTGAAGATATCAAACAAATGTCATGTGTGGAAATTAAGTCAACAGATGAGTTTATGAAATGTGAGCCACAAAGCATTTTTATGCAGCTAAGTGGTAACTTTGTATGAGCTCAACTGTGTCTCAGCTCTTTGATATGTAATGAATGAGAAAAGAACGTCTGTTCAAAGACAGTGAATAGGAATTATTCAATTATATGATAATGAATGTATTAATCTCCGTAGTGTCCTTTCATGATACTATCTATGTTACAATTTGTTCATTTTTATTTCTATTTGTTTCTCTTTATAGCACAAGGCTACTTTCAGGGCAAAAGTGAATAGGAATATTTTTTGATGCCACAGAATAAAACAAAGCACATACCATCTGCTTTTTTCAGCTCCACATAGCCATATGTTCTGGAGATTATAGCATGTCAGAAGAATGTAAAGGCTGCACAAAGCAGTATGTCTTACAGTTTATTACCTTTTAGCAGTAGGAAAGTAGCGGGAGCATGAAGTACCATCCCACGCACAATAGGGGTCCCTGGCAAGACAACATTCAGCGCAAGCTTTTCCATAAACATCACAGCGGTGTAAGGGCAGCTGGGAAACTCCCATCGATGAACCGATGTACAGTTGTTGCTGGAAAATGGACATTTCACATTTTAATAATTGAATGATGAAAAATTAGGGGGAAATATTACACAACCAATTTATTATATGGAAGTGGAAACCTAGTAGGAGCATTCCATGTAAGTCATAAAAAATGTATATATCAGAATCAAATCTACAATTATAAAAAAGCTAAAAAAAATAATTTTCTGTTTCAAATAATGTTGCAATAAATATAAAAAAATATATTTCCCACAAAAATAAAGGCATTATAAACATTATTATTATTATCGTTTAATCACGTTTAATCGTGAGATGCGAGTAGTCTCATAGTCAAAGGCATTCAAAACATGTGTAATTTGTTCAGTACAACAGTTCTCCAAATATACAATTATGGTTATTTACTAACACTGCATGAGCAACAAACAACCAATCAGTAAGTGTCTTTTATCTGTCAGAAGCTGATTAGTCAATGCCTCATTTATGTTTGAAGTTTAATCCAAAGTGACCATTTGTCTGCTGTGTTTTGTGTGAAAGTCCTCAACCATTGTCTATGGAAGGAAGCATCTATTAAACCTATCTTTGGGAAATGCATAAACATCCTAAAATGAAAACATGAGTGGCAAGTTTTTGGCAGTAACTTGCCTTTGTAACTATTTTCAATAGAAGTTGCCAAAATGTGTTTTGTGGCCATCTGCTATTTATAAGTCCGTAATATCCACTATGGGCTGGATCCAGACTTAAGAAGCAGCTTGTAATTTAGACAGGAAGGTTACACCTGAGCACAACCATCTTGATTTCAGGGGTAGTCACGTTTTCTTTGCATGCAGGGATATACATTTGAATTTCTTACTGCACACAGATACTGACCAGCTTTACTATTACACTGTTATTTAGACTTGGGATAGGAAACATCACCTTTCAACTCTAATACTGTTTGCAACAGATGAAATATGACTCCCCTGCAATCAACATGGTTTAGCCCAGGAATAACTTTCCACTTAATTTCAAGCTCCTTCTTAAGTCTGGATCCAGCCCAATGTGTGTATGTTCTTCAGTACTCCAACTGGTGGTTGTCCTTTAGTGTGGCCTGGTTTCCAGAAAATGATTAAAGAGAGAACTGTAGGATGCACACATAGCTGAAGAGTGATGGGCAAAGTCAGCACTCTAGTGGGGGGAGGTGCAGCATCTGCATCATGGTGCCAGGGGCATAGCTGTTGGCCAGGATAAAACTAATCATGGTTACTGCCTGGCTGAGCCATCCATGGTCAAGGGAAAACACATCCAGCACTAGATTAATTGTTCCCCTGGCACAATGCCAGGGAGCTTCAATGGCATTACAGTAAAATACGCAGACAGGGATGCAACTAGGGGTGTGCGAAGGGGGTTATAACACAGGGCCCAAACCCAAAGTAGGGCACCAGTAACTCAATTTTTAAGGTAATTTTTAAACTAGTAACTAATTCAAGGTTAAGGCACTATGTTTTCTTTTTGTCCCTGGTGTTAAAGTTTCTAGCTACTGCAGGAAGATATTGCTCCCGTCTGATCTGATGTGTTTTAAATGCAATCAGAGCGCCTGGACAGCACACTCTCAAAGACTCCTTCTTCTGTCATACCCAGAAACCCACCAATCAGAGTACCTGGATATCTCATACAGTGATTTGTGGATGACCAAGGCTAAAATGGTTGAGTAATCTTTAGGGGAGCTAATCATAGGTCTGACTGAGATTTGTGTGTGTGTGGGGAGGGGTTGTCCTGTCTTGGCTATGAGAGAATACAGGAGGGAGTAGATAAAGAAATGCTTTTAGTTGGCCTCATTCATTTAATTAGTTGTGTGTGTGTGTGTGTGTATTTGTGTGTGTGTATGTGTATATATATATATACTAGTTTTACAACATGTACAGATTTATGTTCACAGTCTAATTCCACAGCTAATCAGTTTTTAGGTTCCGACAAATGCATTTTCCTTCAACATTTGGGAAATTATTCACTTAGCATTACTCTGCCCAAGATTTTCAAAGATTAAACTATATTCCAGCTTGTAGCTTTATATAAAATATACATGTTTTGATACATTTAGTTGTAGTCCTGCCAGCATAACAGATCTTTCCCTCTTCTCAAATAAAACCTGTTTCATTGCCAAATATAATTAACTCAAACAGACAAAAATCCATATGGATGGTGCAAGCTGTTTCTAAACTGCTCGGTGACATATGTTTAAATATTTGTAATGTCTTTGTAATATCACAAAGAAACAGTGGAAAATACCAATTAAGTATTGTTAGGCTTTAAAATGACTGTCATATATAGGTAATGGTGTATAATGTGTGATCATCTATTTTGTACGACAGCATACAACTATGTGACAAATTCACCATAATCCTCATTTAATATAAATTCTTTGTTGCATTGTTTTGGCTATGTATTATGCATAACTTCATCTGGAATTTGAGAACACTGCATTTGAGCGTGAAAAGAAGTGTCATGGGACGGCAAGACGTTAATGTCTAACTTTAACTTCTGCTTTCTAAGTTTAAACATTCATACGTAAATAAGGACAGGAAATGTACAGTTAATGGCTTTTGAAAATCTATTTGTAATCTATAAATATAAGAAAAATATTGAACCCAGCAATTTATTGTTTATTGTTTAGATGTACGCACACAAGAAAAAAAATCCCCGCTTTTTAAAGATAAAACAAATTAAAAACCACCACTTCTACCTTTCATTCTCCTTCCTTTCTTATTCTCTTTTGCCCCTCACTCATACTGCAATAACACTACACTACAAAAGGGGCTCTCAATCTCTGCCCACTATTTACACACCGGTGGGCATGCTCTCAACTTCCTACTGTTTGTTCCTGCCTTCAAAACAAGAAATCTAATTAAATAAAAAAGGCCAATTACCTAACCTATGCCAACTTTCCACATTCAGGACTAGGTTCCGTTACAACGGGAAAACCACAATTATTGTTTACGCATACCACTATAAAATTCAGTCACAACCAGATAAGTATAAGGCTGGAGCCTATAAAGATCTTCAGAGCTTATGGGGATTTGGTTTAATTGTAACAAAGTGGTTCCAAACTAATAGACAGTTACCTAGACAACTATCCATTATACCAGAACCATTACAACCATTACATCATTAAATGCATTACATTTATATAAAAAAAAAATACAAACACAAAAGCTAAAAGACAAAAAAACGTTAAAAAAAGTGAGGATGACCGCAGTTTGAGTGAAAGTAGTAAGTTACAGTGTGTGAAAGGGACTCCTGGATACTGCTGATTGGATAAAAAATAAAACTGTATAACGGACAGATTTGCTCCAAGCTTTTTAATTGGCTGGACACCACAGTCAAGATTGTTAGGAAGAAAATGTTGGTTGCCTGTGGGATGGTGGGCAAACAGCTTTTTCCATGGAAGAATGATGCATGCTGAGCAAACCAGAGCTGATTTATAATATGACAGGAATGAGAAACAAATTCTTTGTTTCCTGTGTATAGTGGAAACCAGCCCAAGTTGTCTAACACTGAGACTGAAGTTGGAGATTTATGGAGGGAGACATGCTGTCCATTTCAAAAAGTATTTATGTGTGCTTGAAACTAGTGGTTGAAATGGAAATTCTAAAGTGTTATGTAAAATGTAGATGTTATTGAAATGTTTTAGTTTTACATTTTGATCAGAATAAGTAATTGTATGTCAATCGCCGGTATGTCAACCTACTTCCACTGCTGGTAATAGCTCTAAAAGAAAGTCTAAAAGTACTAAGGGACAAAGTTGGTATCTTTGGGCTGGATCAAGACTTAAGTAAAATTGAAATGAGTTACTTCTGGGCTAAACCATGTTGATTGCAGGGGGAGTCAAGTGGATTGTATTCTTTGCATGCAGGGATATATCTTTGAATTGCTTACTGCTCACAGATACTGACCAGCTTTACTATCACACTGTTATTTAGACTTGGGATAGGAAACATCACCTCTCAACTCTAATACTGTTTGCAACAGATGACATATGACTCCCCTGCAATCAACATGGTTTAGCCCAGGAGTAACTAATTTCAAGCACTTACTCAAGTCTGGATCCAGCCCGTTATTACTACAGGATATGCTCCCACTGAAAATAACAGTGAAGTAGTGAATTTATAGCAATAGATAATCCCTAACCTCAGCTGAGGTGATCACATTTTTGTGCCTGTGGTGAATAGTAACCGCAGCATTGTGAGTTATAAGTGTTATGTGCATTTTGAGGAAAAATGATTATAAGCATGGGTCAAACATAAAAGGATTTTCTAACGACAAAATGCATATGCTTCTTTTTTAAACAAAAAGATAACATTACAAAAAAAGATATATTTCCTTTTAAATGTGTTTAATGCATTTAAAGTGCCAGCTCTGGTATCCAAGAAAAACTCTGACACAAGTTCACAGTCAACTAACTGACATGTTTATGTTGTGTTTATAACATAATAGCAATGTGTGCCTCTTAATGTTTCCTTCTTTACATAGCCTTTAATGATACTATTCTAAACCTAGCTGATGTCAAAGTATAGGAAAAGGATGTGTTATCTAAAGTAATGCTTCTGCGATTGCCAGGAAGCTGTCAGGAAGACATAAAAGCTATAGTATAATGGAAACATAGTAAGTGAATTAAAAGTCACTGCATACTTGCTTTGTGGAAATCTCCATAGCTGAAATAGGACTTGGATCCTACAGGGAAAACAAAAAAACACAGGTTAGCATAGCCTACCTTCTGTTTATAATTAGAAAATATAATACCTATTGTTTAAAGCAGATGGACAATATTTATGTTAACTGAGAAATCAAGGAAAACACCTGCCTGATACTATAGAGGAATTTAGTAACCACAAAAGGTTCTGATCATGCTGTGTCCGAAGCTCTGTATTCTGGGTGACCAGGGATCTAATAGCAGACCACTCCTCTCACATGGACTTCTGATAGTAGGATCCTACCTCAAATATTTAAGTTCCTGATTTACAATCTGCCACAGTTTTATGTGTGGAAGTGTTAAATGGTCAGCTCTGCAAATTCCTACCTATACTGTACATTAAAATACTAAACCCCTCCCACATGTCACAACAACACGCTGCTTTGTCATAAGTGTATAAAGTGGGAAGTCTGAACCAAGCAAATGTGCATTCCAATTGGATCTTCCAGATGCTTGCTTATGCGCAAAGTGCTAACATTTTGATTCTGTGATCTGATCGCTACAGAAGTCACCCATTTGATGAATGTCTGGACAAATAAATGTGCAATTATTTAGAAATGATATTAAGAAGGTGGAGGTTGACACATGTTGCATACTAAAAATAATAGTAATATAATATTAATGAATATGAATATAAATAGAATATAACAAAACTGCATAAAACACAATTGTCACCCAGACAAGTTGAAAGTTAAAATGCAGCTTTAAACAGTACAATAATAAAAGGCTTGAGGTATAATGATTCCAAGAAAGAGATTCAATGCCTCAAGATATGCCTCCAGAACAGAGAGGATGCATCAGTACGCTTCCATACAGTTAATTAAATCTCCTCCTAAAGGCTCAAACACCATTAAAACAAGGGAGTTAATGCTTGCTTATAAAGCTTGCTAAATGGAATTTTATAATAATAGTTCAAAAGATACTGAAAAATAATAAAATTTCTGGCAAGTGTTCACTTCACTTTTGAGTCAGTTTCCAATGTCTGGGGTATTTCTAAACGATAGCACTCTGCACTTAATAAAGTATAGCTCTTGGAAGATTCCAGAACATTCTTTGAAGGCTATTTTAAAAACAAAAGAAAAAGTTTTTTTCTTCAAACACATGAAATTTGCACTATACAGTTTTTATACAAACATATATAAATGCTAAACATGTCAATTTTAAAAGAAAAATTTAATTATTTTGGAAATACATGCATGAAATTAGTAAGGCAACATAAGTAGGTACTGCTGCAGGATTTGGCCATATGACATTGCAAATTGCAATAAAAATTGGGTTTAACTTAAATTTGACATTTATAAGCAATGAATAATAATTTAAAGCAATAGAGTACAAAATATATAACTATATTATAAAAAATTTAATCAAACATGGAAGACAGAAACTTGCTAGTTTATAAATTACAATCAAATTTTTCCTTCAACGTCATATAAGTTTTATATTTGAGAAAACACTTGTGCAATATATATATTTAAATTCACACGACAAGGTATGCAGTGCAGTTTGGCTAGGACAGTGTGATTCTCTGAATTGCACAGATTTTGCTAATTAAGTATTGCTTACTGATATAGGACTATAGTCCAGCTTCGCATATTTCACCATGCTTCTGACTGTACTCACCCTAAATACAGTCATTTCTTCTAGGAGTACTTCCTCCAAGTCATGCCAAGTCTCCTTTGGCACAGAAACAACTTTCAAAACTGTCCCCATATCTTTAAAAGGAAGAAAATAATATTTTAGTTGACATATTTTCTATTATTGTAGGTGCATACTGGAAAAAAATATTGAGTACTTATTTAGTCTGTTTATTTGTGGAATAGGCTGTATAAATGACATAATACCTAGACCATGAAATAAAAACAAATGTTACTGCACAATTTTATTTTTACTGGCGGTTACCAAATTTCAACTTACTTAATCATTGCCATTTTATTGGCAAAATATGTTAGATATTACTTTTATTATTGATGTTATGAAATGGTTTCTATGTTCTATGGCTACAGCTTTATTTTATGAAATAAAATAAACTGTTTTATCCAGAAACACACATATGAGCCACATATTTATTTGGTGTTTAATAAAAGTGTTACAGAATATTTTGTTTTGAAGATTAGAAATCCCATTGTAAAAGTGAAAAGGTGATCTATGGAAATAGTGATGAAAGCCATATTTGTTGATGCATTATTTAATCACATTAATCAGTTCATATGACTAATGGATTGAATTTGTTGATTCAATTAAATTACTAAATAATCAGCTTCTTCCGTTTCCTTTTTTTTTTATAAACGTACATTCTATGCGTTTTATTTATATTTTTAGTTTCCGATCTATACACATTACAGCAGCCTTACATTACCACAGGCTCAAAATACAGTACATAACAGTGATTTATTATCATCTATTTTGTGGCAATGTGTTTTAGGATTGTTTTACAACACTTGCTGCATATATCAGAGAAAAGAAAGTGTCACATATGTGCAAAGATTCAGATAACATCTTTGTTGATCTTTAGGACACTTGTAAATCTGGAGAACACCATTTCACTCTCCACACAGCTGCATGCTTGAGGCATTTCATGTAACCTCTCTGTGCACAATTCTCTCTAATTATACATTTGTGAAAACCCTTGTTAAATGTACTTTTGTTAATGCACATAGCTCTTTATTATGATTAATGCACTGAAAAAATAGGCAATGGTTACCAAGCAACGCTGACATCCATCTACTAGTTACCAATAACAAACCTGCTATCTTACTAATTAGAAATAATAATGCTGTCATAAAGTTTCTTGTTCACTAAATTACATAAAGAGCAGACATTTTTCTATCCACCCTCAATACACCCTCAATACATGCATGTCCAAATGTTCATAATCACCAGAAACTCAGTGTATTATTAACAATCAGTGCACTAGATTGCTATACACTTTAGGTATTGGATGAAGATTTGGGAATGTGAGCTCATTAATGGACAGAATCCTCAGTTCTGATTTTTCCCTAAATTTGAGCATACATCTTCCTTTGTGTTGTGCTTATAAGCGCACATGTGAACACATGACCAATATGACAGCTTACGACAGGGATCAGAGTGTTAACAAGTGGGTGTGACCTGGTATAAGTTTGTACAAGTATGCTCTCCCTCTGCATAGCAATCCAGGCTTCCAAACCCCTGCCATTCCCAAAGAAGGAATCAGAGAGCTATGGTGGAACTTGCAGATCTGTTATCGGAGGATCCAGTCCAATGTCATTTTGTTTGAAATGACCTTAAATACATTGAACCCGATTCAGATCTCTATGCAACTTCTGTGCGCACGGAGATCTGTTCTTGGGCACGGAAGAAGGAAGTGCACACCCCTGTCACTTCCCTCTTATGTGTTCAGAACCCTGCGTTAATTTCTCTGCATAGATCTGCGACCGCACAAAGGCAAATCCAGACGGAACTGTTGCTCTCCTCCCCCAGCTTCATATTTGCAAGCCTAAACCCCACCTGTCTGGCATGTGGAATTGAAGGACCTGCCACTAGCATGGAACTTCTTTATATGAATGAAGATACAACACGTAATATCTGAGGGGCACATACACCGATTTTATGTATCAAGGGGACTTAGCCAAAATATGAATCAGACCCATTATTATTAATTGGTGAATATTACATGTACAAAATAAGTAAGGAAAATTACACCTCATAGGTCAGGTGACTTTTTCGAGTACAAAGAGTGCAGGAAACAAAATATGCCATTATAGGGAATAGTCATAAAAAACTTGCAATGGTCTATAAAAAAAAAAAGTAACAGTTGTTACCTATGCCTATCGATATCAGTATCCACAATGTATACATATCACAGGAAAAATAATAAATTACCACCAGAACAGAGCAGAAGGCCTATATGTGGGTGTTCTGTGCAATTCTAGAGGTCTGAAAAATTTATGTTCCTTGTACATGCAATAAAAGACATGCATTCCAGATTAGTAGAGCAGGCATTAAATGTAACCTTTCAGATTTAAAATGGAGCAAAACAATATGAACAGTACTTGATTGTAGATGTTAAAGAGAATTTTTGTAACACATCTAAATATAAAATTGAAATTCTTTAATAAATATAACAATAAAAAAGAAATATTATTTTGAGTTCTGCTAAAATTCACTGTAAAAGTTGTCAAATCCTATAACAGCGCTTTAGGAAAAACTCAACGGCCACATTGCGCCTCTGGAAACCTTTTGATGGAAAGTGGACATCACTTTCAAGTGGTGCTAAAGTAATATATATTATGTACTACAGTAAATAAAAACTACCTTAGGCCTGGATTCCTAAGACTTTTGATATTACAGTAATACTGACCTAAAGTTTTGACCCTTGTTTATCCTTATATTTCCCCCATGCCAATGTAAAAGACCCGAACCCTGGTGTGGATGTAGGTTGCTTGCGACTGGACAGTTGTATGGAAGCATAAATTACTTCAAAGTTTAATTTTTGCTCACTATTGGTCATCTTCCTCTTGTTCACAAGGCAAAATAGCTTTGATCTAGAAGGAAGATTCCCTGGGGTGCACATGGCATTAAAGATGGCATGTGGAATTTACATACCGCACGTGTTGCTATGTTATGTTTTCTCACATGTGGAAAAACACAAGGGGATTTTTGTTTTAACACTTTCATAGTGCACTATGGCTTATGTCCTCTAAGAATCATTGCGGTACCAGATGATCATTGCTCTGCACATGCTGAAGCTTATTTATACTCATATATATATACGCATGGATCTGCCATTATAATACAGTATTATAGATTTGGCAATGGAAATGTTCTATTCATCATAGCATATTAAGTTCGATTGCTTTGTTTTCCCTAAACTTTCACATCTACTTTGCACATACATTTGCATTGGCAAAAACATTTTTCCCTTTTTGTGGGTCAATGATCAAAGCAACTCAGACTTGCCAGCTAAACAGCTAGAATTCTCCCATGCTTGCCAGTAGACTAGGACAGCTGAACATACCTGGCAATAACATATAGTGGACTAATTTGCCTTTGTACAAACTATTCAGGCGCGGGACTCATAATATCCAAAACAATTTTAAAATTTTACAGTGATTAATAGCTAGCTATCAACCTGCTCATACTGTAGTAAAACATTAGGGGGCTTTCCGCAAGTGAAATCTTATGGATTGATTATAGTGTAATTTAATAGCCCACAGAAGGGTAGGATTTTGAGTACTGCATTTGATTTAAACCCTGAGAAGAAATGTGTCAAAAACAAAACATGGTAATTAAAACTTTCAGCGCATATTATCCCACAAATGTTCCAGTGTAGATGTAGGCTTTGATAAGGAAAGGATGAAATTTGACAGCTAACCCCTGGGCACCTTAATTTAAATAAATTGGCTCTCTGAAGAATACGTAACATAAATTTCATAGCCTCTGCATCTGCAGAAACTTTAGGGGTCAAAGGTAACATAACTTAATCACTATGGAGACTGTGATCAGGCCTCAGGTACCAAAGCTGTACTGTATCTGAGCTACAGATCAAGTTTTCAAGAGTAGAATTTCAAATACTTTCATGCAAATTAAAACATTTACTTTTCGTTTAAGATCAATAGGCTCCAGTTTGCAGCTTCACTAAAAGAGAAGAGGGCTATTAATTCACTTTAATGACAGATGCACTTCCACTATTTGAAATACTACCTCGGGTCATATATTTAGGGTATTGATCCAACGAGACAATGATTGCAGTTTGTAAGTTATACAACGTACTGAGTATATGGACTAAAGAAGATCTGTACCTTTTTTATTTGACATTTTATGCAAAATCTATGGATTAGCATTGTAGAAACTCAAATATAATGTATTTCATTTTCTTGTGAACTCTAGTGAGAGGCTAAAACAACATCCCACCTAAATTTACATTGTGTGGATTGTCCAAGCCAAAAAAATAAGGCTTAGACAAAAAAAGTAGTTGTTTTGTCTGCTAAAAGCATGTTTTTATGTTGGCGTTAAAGATGTTACATAGATGGGGATTATCTAAGGAAGTAGAGGAGCATCCTGGCATCCATGGTCGATCTAGTTTGGATATATCCTTCCTATCCAAAAGAGATGAAGAACAGCTGGCTCTTAATTTAAATAACATGTTGGTAAAACCTGGTGTTTAGAAATTTTCCTCCATCAATAACAAAATTAAACTTGAACAATTAAAAAAAAATGGTGGTGACATGTTCTTAGTTCTACTATGACAATAATCAAGAACTATTCTATTGCCTCTACCAAAAAGTATTGTCTTTAATATCAGCCTGCAATACATTAGCTTATAAATGTTCACTTTGTGCAAAGGCTTGTGACTGGTCACTGTATTAACCTACATTGTCTTAATTAACGTTTCTGTCAGTTTTAGACAAATGTCTGTTCATAAAGTTTTCCTGCCCTATATATGGCATAAATGTGTAAATAGCCTACAGACATAGTAAAAACTTGTCTTAGCATGCACTAGTACTAGTAACTATTTCATTAGACCAGTATTTGTACCATGTGTATATATGGAGATTCACATGTATACAATCCATTCAATGTACAAAAACAACTTGTTTAATATATAAACACTGATTTATTTCATGATTGATGAGCTGAATTGTTCATAGCCTCATTATAGAAATGAAGGTGTCTTGCTTGCAATATGCCTTCAGGAGGATCATTTAAAATTGTAGTTTATTCAAAATAAAAGTTGAGTGAGCACATGGGAAGCAAAAAAAACTGGACATTTAAGAGGAGAGACTTACATCTATTTGTACAGTGTCTGTTTCAGATAATGAATAAGGCCAAGGCCAATTTTATGCATTAAACTTTTATTCACCATGCTCTTTCGCTATTGTGTCCGGGCAGCCTAAGATGGCTGCCATTCTCAATTTTTTGGAATGCGCTTTTATGTGAATGTGTTATTAATATGGTGTAGAACCAGATGCAGATGTTCAAGGTCAAGACATGTTTATAAGGATGTGCTTGGTAGGAGCAGAGGGTGCGTGGTGCTTACATTATACAATGCTAACCTATATTGTACTTACATTATACATTGCTAGCCTATACTGTGCATATGTAGAATGCATATATTAATAACATTAAGAAGTACCAATTAAGTTGCTTAAATCATGATTATAAGCTAATAAGGTAGGGAGTCCCGGTTCTGTTGCCGTTGGGGTATATAGGACTTAGCACAAGGTCAGCTCCTCAGCCTCGCCTATGGGACTGATTGCAGTAGTGCTCGCAATTCCTATCCAGCTTGACGTCAATGAAGATAGGGGCTCCTGGATTTTTGTTGACCATTATCAAGTAATATCTACCAGCTGATGCTAAGTATTATTCATGTATTTTACTAAATTCTTTATTAAATACTATAGTTGATTCGATTGTGCTGTCTACTTTAACTGCTGGTATTTAAGTAACCCTCATGTTCCACCGGGAACAGCTATGCACTTTAAATGACACAATTCCCTCTATTAATCTCTAAATTGTGACTATGAATGGTTTTGCTATAACTAAACTTCAGCTTCTTTGGAGGTTTCAGTCAGAAATGTAGGCCTACTATCTGCTGTACTTTTATTGGCGTTTATGGAGGTGAACTTTCTTAACCCGGGGCTCTGCCAGAAACTATGACAGCATTTGCAGTAATCCTATTTCATAGTTCACTAATACCCCATGCAAGAATTGTGAAACATTTCCCCAAACAGCCAACACCTGCTCCCACTTGTGAATTCCCCACATCCATCACACTCTATCCATCATGTATATTGCGCTATTTCTTTTAGTGTAGCACATCTCGTGACATCATCAATATCATTCCTGCTGAACATTTGTTCCAAGCACAATGGAAGAAATTACAGTTTGATTTAAGAAATTTAATAGAATGAAACAAAGAAGAAAAGCTATGGAAAAATATGCAATATATAGCAAAGAAAAATTGTTCCTAAAACAGGATTTCATAGGTAGTGTTTAATCCCAGTGGCCCGTCTACAATACCCTGAAAAAATGTTTTGGTGACAATATATTATGAGTGATAAACTTGTTGCAATTACAGCATAGAACATTTTCTCATATTATTTTCATCTTTTACAATTTAGTGCAGCTTTAGGAGTTCTACAGTTAAACACTACTATGCAGCAATATAGTGCACATCCTTGGCATTCATATTCAACATTGCCATGAGCATTTCATACAGTATCCTAATGGCACATTTGCCAGAAACTATAAGTGAAATCAGAATCCATTTCAATGACAGCGAATATTTTATAGCTCCCAGAGAATCAGATTAGCAGAAAAGCAACTAATTGTCAAAGCTCGACACCATAACACCCATAACAAAAATTATTTCACACTTTAATTCTCAATCCACAAATGCCCTCTTCCTGAACTAACTGAGAGACTTTCCCACAGATGTAAAATGTTAGGAACTAAAGCTTCAGCCCGGTGTTCAGTTTTCCTGTGATTTATGTCAGGCATCAATTTGAACTGAGTCAGGAGATTTACAACACAGGAATCTGAAAACTGACCCTGAGTACCCAATTGCATTCTTTGATGGCGGCATTTAGCAATAATATCACACTCACAGAATGAAACAGATCCTTTCTAACACACGTCCCTTAGCTGTGATATCAACCCAGTGCTAATATTTAAGCTATTCCTTTTATATATTTTTTTCCAGTGTGTAAGACCGTTTAGTTCCATAGTGTAAATGCCCTGCTTCATTTTTATCAATGTTATAATATTTATAAAGCTAATAAAACTGTTTTAAATCATACCTGTTCCAATAAACATGACATCATATTGACCATCCTCTGCTTCCACACGGTCTACCACTATCTGAGAAAACTGATAATCCACTTCAGTTTTAATTATGATTGGACGGTTGTTGATTGGAAAAACAGAGTTGTACATGGCAGGATGGCTCCTAGCGAACATGATAACTTCATCAGGGAGATCCTTTGTTGAATCAAACCCACCAAAAGTCTTGCTTGGACACTAAAAAGACAGTAAAAAAATGTATTTGGAATGTTGCCATTTTGGAAAACTATTTATTAAAATAGTCATACATGTCAAACAAATGTATTGTCACACATTACATTCTAACACGTTATCTTTCATGTTCCAAATAATGACAACTAATATATGTTTGATTGCTCTGCACAACATTTGTAATAGTTATATTTGTACATAATAAACCCATACATTATAAAGAATATTTACAAAATCTGCCGTCTTTTTTTTTATTTTTTATGTACCTTATCCTAAGCTCATATTGTCCCTTCTTTTCAATGACTTCAAATAAGAAGAGATGTTACCCATAACTGAGATTATTGCTCTTACTTTTCTATTACATGCCATAGAATGTCAGCTAGAATTTGAATGGTTGCTTTGGGCAACATCTCCATTTTCTCAGTTGTGCCGTAGCTAAACTTTACATTTCAGTGTAAAAATTAGCCTGGCACCTATTTTTGTGCTATGTGCTTAAAGATTGGATTCCTGAACGCAAATAATATAATAATAACAGTAATAAAACTGACAACCCCTCACTAGTCAACCAATTTTGTGGAAATTTACTCCTGTTTTTGCTTTGCCCCTATTCTACATTGGCCACAAATTGTATTGTGTAATATAAATAGTTGTTGAATATTGCAGTCTTGAGGTTCACTGACCTTTATTCCTTTTGTAATCATGCATTTTAAGGTCGCTTTATTAGGCTTTATCTTACAATTGTATTATGGAAAAAGGGATTAAGTATTTCAGGCATTAGGATTGCTTCCCTTATTTGGAGACAAAACTAAATCTACAAATCTGTGTCAGCTTCCTCCAATTAGTTTCACTCTGTAGTTTACTAGTTAGTCAACAATGAAAATCTCAGCTGTGACAAGATATGAGCAGTGAAGTGGCAGGAAGAATTACATAAGTCGCATATATAAATCATTTACACAATGAAACCATTGTTTCCATTTATTACATTCATTCCAATTTACAGAAGATTGAACTTTAATGTGTGTTAGGGAAAAGTATTTGGTTTCTAGTTGAATAAAGACAAGTTACTTTCCCATTTCAAATTTATATGCACATTCACAAATCAACTTAAATTGTACAGTGAATAAATGAAAGTTTTAGAGTACATTTTATAGCCCAGATTTGATGTGAGAGACACAAACCAGAGGGGTAGATTCCACAGGAAAATAAAGCAGAGAGGAAAAATCAATCAACTTTGTCTTAACCTTGATTTCAGTGTTATTAATATTTAAATAGCAATGGAAGGAAAATCAATTGTGTCACAAACAATCTGCCATTCTTATCAATTGAACAGATATTGAAGTTCACATTATCTTATATCACTTGCAAGATTAAACACTTTGTAGAAATCAATTATAAGCATCAAATTTGAAACCATTGTTTCACATGTATTAAATTTACAGATCTGGACCTGCCAAACTGTCATTTCAGTATCTCGTATATACATTATTTTGTTACACTTATAATGTTTCATTTAGAAAAAAGGTGTATGAATGGTTAATAATTCTTGTTTATTTAATTGAAACCTCTTTAGAAGAATTTTGATAGTGCAATAAAGTACATCACACAGCTTCCCAGTGCCCTGTACTAATAGTGTCTGCTTAAGTGCAAATATATTGAATACCAAACTCATACATTGTAAAAACTTTGCCATCAGTAATGAGTCTTATGTACTGTCTAACATGATGCTACTTACAGTTCCTGGTCTGGGATAAGGAACTCTTCCCTGATATGGTACCCACTGATAATTTGGACCATCTCTGTGAGCGTAAGGACCCAAGAAGACTCTTCGCACATCCGACAAGCTGTACATACATACAGCGGAACCTTTAAACACATTACTGAAAAGAAAATCAATATTAGTCAAGTTAATCTACATAGGAGGCTACAATATAGTATAATATATATTATTATACAGGCTACTTAAATAGATTGTATTTAATATTAAAACAGATTACTAAAAATGTACATGACAAAAATGCAATTCAAACAGTTTTAACATCCTATTTTTAGTAAAGAAATGCAAAAAAAAAAAAGTTTAACAATGCATTATTCAAAAATGGTTATGAAATATAAAAGCAACCCACTCTCTGGAACAACCTTCCTCACCCATTAAGACTATCCACTACACTACAAACTTTCAAGCTCCCCCTCAAAACTCATCTCTT
This sequence comes from Limnodynastes dumerilii, assembly GCA_011038615.1. Lineage (NCBI taxonomy): Eukaryota > Metazoa > Chordata > Amphibia > Anura > Limnodynastidae > Limnodynastes > Limnodynastes dumerilii. The sequence continues at coordinate 237,429 of WWET01000682.1, read as the reverse complement.
CAGGCAAGCTTATCAGATTCTTCCACCTTCCTAAACTTTATTTACAATATTAACAACCACTTTTGCCTTTCTTTTACATTATTAACACAAACACACACTCTCTATTTGTATTCTAAAATTCCTTCATCTCTGCTACTAACACTGCTGTGTGGCTACATCATATAGAGCGCTGTGAGCACTTTTAACATACATGTATAGTTTAGAATAAACAAGCGCTAGAAAAAATGCAATGCTGAAGCTGATCCTCTTCTAAGGGTCTACCAACCCTAAAAAAGCAAATATATATATGTAAAAGAGAGAAAAGGATAAGCGCTGCACTGACCCCTAACCACTAAGGTGTTGGTAATGGCTACAAAAAATACTGATCAATAGTCAATAAATTGCAATAAAGTAATTGGAATATAAATTGGGATGTATTCTAAACTATTATTCCAGTGTTGGTGGTCTGTAACCGTGGGGGTACGTAAGCTAAATGCGTAGTTACGATGCTTAAAACGCCCATACTGTACGATTTAAATGCCTCACCCCGCCCTTGGTGCGTATTTACAGGTTTCGTATGGCAGGCACGCCCCCTCGACAGTGTTTACGAAGGTGTTACAATCAAGGTTCATGCGCTCAGAATTTCGGAGCGTAACATCTGCCCCACGCATGCGCAGTAAGTACAAATGGACGTTTTTACGCTTATGCCCGTCGTAAAAACGCACCAGTGCGTAGGTCTTTGACGGATGGGGGAGCGTGGACTGATGTTTGTCGTCAGCTGCTCCTATTTAGTTAAGGGCATCAATAGGTTAAAATGATGTACAACAATAAGGATTATTTTTTCATAATGCTTTCTGCAAAACACAATTATCTGGTGAAATATGAAGGTTATAAATATATATCGATACATTTTTGTAACAAGTATATCAGTGCATGATACAGACAGAGATTAAATGAATGGTGTTGGTAATCTGCATATCTGATCAATGATTGGCTCACCACGGACATTGAGCGGCTTATTTAAACATGGGAAGGTTATCCAGGCAGCATGTCACTTTGAGAAAGGGCAGATCGGGCCTGAAATGCGTCAGCCGGCAGCACATGATAAACAGACACCAGTGAGGGAGAGAGACCTGATGGAGAGGACTGCGAGCTGGAACCCAGACGATCCTGGGACTTCTATCTAGTGGGTACTGCTCATCTATCCATCGGCTGCTTTGGGACTCTTACTTATCCTAGGGCAGTGTTCCCCAACCTCAGTCCTCAGGGACCAACAACAGTGCATGTTTTCCAGGTGTCACTGCTGGAGCACAGGTGTGTTCATTACTAACTGTCACATTTTAAAAGCTCCACAGGTGCTGCTCATTATATCACTTGTCATTCTTTAAGG
>WWET01000682.1:224561-235629 GCA_011038615.1 Limnodynastes dumerilii | reverse complement strand
ATATATATTGGACTTGTTTATTTATTTAATTACTTTATGGCAATTTATTTCATTATTTCATTTATTTATTTCAATTTTATTTTGTTTCATTGTGTGATATATAGTACTTGCCCTTATGTTTCAAACCCACTGCCCTATAGAGTGTAAGCTTGTGAGCAGGGCGCTCCTACCCACCCAATCTGTTTGTTATTACCCAGCCTTGTTTATACTGATTGTTAAAATTGTAAAGCGCTACGTAATCTGTGCTATACAAAAACCTGTTAATAATGTGACAATTAAATATTGGTAAATAAAGAGTCATTGATAAACATGTTAAATTAAAGAAAAATGTAGTACTGTTTGTACCTTGACGTTGTAAACACTGCATATACAACTGGATTCTTTGGATCTTTGGAATTCATTAAATAAACATCCTCTATAATGGGGGAAAACACAGAAATGTCTAATATATATTATTTGTTAATTAGAAATACAAGTTGTATTATATTAAAATAATAAATGTATACATTAAATGTGTTATATTGTAAAAAAGCCGTACATTTACAGAAAATTAGCGGTGTGCTGTTTTTCAGAGATTTATTACTGTAAAATCTACTTGATTTATTTTGTTTTTAGTATTTTTTTAAAGCAGGACTGCCTAGAATTCCTCATCATTATTATTAAACAGAACTGCCTAGGATTTCTCTAATATTATTATTACTATTGTTTAAGGCTTCATTTACATAATTCTCTACCTTTTTCTGAAATCTGTATTTCAATTTATCAATGGGAATCGGTACTGCACACCTAACAAATCAATAACATTTGTAACTAGTCAATAACTATAACAGAACACAATTAAGCATTGTCAGATGTAAGTACATCTTAAATGACATAATTAGAGGGGTGGAAGAGGTCAAATAAAATGATATGCTGTAACTCCCAATATTTAGCAGATCACCTCCTGTCCTCCTTTAGCTTGATTGTCATGGACAGTGGTTGAAGTGGAAATTTAGAAGTGGTGGTAGGAAAATTTTTAAATAATGGAACTAAACTAAGATTTATTGCTTTTCAATGAAATCAGTGGGATAATTGACGTTATGGCATATCCCTGTATACCGCCTCACTTTGAGCCCTGGTCATGGATATATGGGTGGTATTTGAATTCTACTTAACAACATACATCATGAAGTTCCAGAAAATTGGAAGATTAATCGTAGCCAGTAACTTGGCATATTTACTGCCAGCCAAATAATAACAGTCTCCTTACCAGATATTTGCTGGAAAAGAGTCAGCATGCCAAATTCAATGCCAATACAGAGATGTGGCTTTCACAAAGAAACAGGATATGAGGGGAGGAGTTGGATGATATTGTTTCTTTTGGATACTCATACATCCAAGTTAAGTCAATGAGTACTTGAAAAGTAAATAGGCCAAGGCTGCGATTTGTGGTCTTTAGGTTTATCAGAACAGATGGTCAGTCATGGACTATTTATAACGATCGATTGCATAAATAAATAAATAATAGACACGCTTAGCACATAAAATTCAAAAAGCAATGGTAAAAGATCAACATATACTTACGTAATTCATCAAAATGTGTATCAATTCCATTAGGACCAGGTACAGAGCAAATTAAACGAGCTTTGAGGAAAGTTGTCCACTTGTTAACCAGACTTCTGTGACCACCAAAGTCATTCTGTCAAAAATGTATATCGTTTTAAAATCATATTTAATCATGTGTGCGCTCTATAAGAAGTTCCATAACCTTTTCTTGTATAAATGCACACGGCGAGGTTACTGTATAGCTTGGTTCAGAAGTGCAAGTTAATCTGAGGGAAATGATGTTGCTGTGTAATATGTTGTTGTGTTTAGTCTCTTAGGGGAAAAACACCATTACATTCTACATTTGGAAAAGATTTAAAATGTGTGGTTCATATGGTTTTAGGTTTTTTTTTATTGTAATTTGATTATTATATTTTATTTTTGCTATCACAGCACATGCTCCTATGGAATTTCTGTTGAATAACATATTAAACCACCATTGTGCATAAATATACATATGTATTTTCCCCTAAAACATTCTGAACATCCCTTATTAAAATAAATAGTTTGCCTTTTTATGAGAAAAGTGCAAAAGTTGTTGATTGCAAAGGTTTGTTACTCTTCGAACCATAAAAAAAAAAATGCCTCTAGTGCCTAAAAACACAAAAGTCTTGAGCATAGTTTGTTTACATTTTGTATTCAGGGAAGGAGAACATTCACGTTGTGACCTCTATGGAACAAGCAAAAGAAGAATCACTACAGGATATTCACAATGACATGTTGAGAAGTACTAAACAAGCAGCTTAGAGGATGGTTTATCGTTGAGAACAAATATATAGTTAAAATAGCAGCTGACTAAAGATTAAATAACGTGGTATAGATTATTTTTCTTTGTGTTTATTAATACTAAGATAGACCAGATCACATTACATATACATTTGTTTATGCTTACAATAAATACAGAAAAACTATTCATATTACATCTAATGACTACATTCTAGCAAGGTATACTACACTTATTAAAATATGGATACCAGATGTCTAACACTATTAAAAGGCCAAGGCAGCATAATAGCTTTCAAGGAATTCACTAATTCTGGACCACTAATATCGAATGTTGATAGATTAGATGATGTTAAGACATTTTTGTACAGATAACACTTGCATTATGAAGTGTTTTCTCTACTTCATGTATTTATAAGGTGACTGATTTTCAGCATATTCTATTCCCTTAAACCAATATCCTCTATATTGAAATGGCAGTGCTCAACATGACCGCCCCTATCCCTGTTTCATTCATACAATATTCAGGGTGCAATTGTCTTCCAACAGAAGGACCCGAAAACCCAAATACAGTGAATGTTTATTAGACCACTCATTAAGATGAAGGAAGAGACATATTTTGATACTAAAACAATGCACATATTTTATCACCCTTTTAATGCCTTCAAAATTATAGACATGCACAGGATAAAGTTTCTGTCCTGGAGGGCTGGAAAAAAGTCTTGGGGCAAGATTTACTAAACTGCAGAAAAGGAAAAGTGGAGATTTTTCTCATAGCAACCACTCATATTCTAGTTGACATTTTCTAGTATGTAATAGGAAAGTGAGAGCTAGAATCTGATTGGTTGCTATAGGCAAGATCTCCACTTTTCCTTTTCCCGCAGCTTCTAAATCTAGCCCCAGAAACCTAAATATATATCAGCATCACACTTACCTGCTCCTATTCCTTTCATGAATTATATTAATACTAATGACTATAAATAGCTACCTTCATTTAAAGCAGGCACACAAGAAGTGAAAACAGAACTCATGTTTATACATTGGGATTTATCGAGCATATGTTAATTGTGATGTCTATTTATATATCTCACAAATTTGCAACTCTGCTTTATTACGTAATGTTAATAAAAAAATTCAGAGCTGTGGGTGGTGCACCTATCATTAGTATTCACCAAGATACATATGCAAGAGCTGTTTGAATGCAGCAAGGAAAGTAGTAAATGAACAGTCACTGGATGATGCATCTGTCATCAGTTGCTGTGAAATGCCTCTGCTACACATTCATTTTTTCATCTATTTTTACCTTGCATAGTTGTCCTATACGAGCATGTGTGGCCTTTCCATTATGTTCCCCATCTATTGCATTTTCCCGAAAGAAAAAATATACTTTGTCATCTTCTGGGTTGTCATTCTCTGGAACTAGATATGCACCAATGAACCTGGGATCTAAGAAGATTAAGAACATATTTCAGTGCTTTCATAGCTCATTTAGAATTACAGGTGAAGGATGCTTCTGAAAAAGCACAACATTTCTGGCAACACATTGATCAACTGATTATAGCTAATGAACCAAATTGCCCAAGTGTGTATCACAGATCGGGTGTTATATCTGCATCCTTGGTCTGCTAAAGGATTGTGTAAACAGTTAAGAGTTGGATCTCAAAAAGACTGAATTTGTACGCAGCTTAACTCTGCTCCAATTTTGGCATGTTGGTCAATAAGTATATGGTATATGATGTATATGAAGCTGTTTCTACTCAGGGAGTACATTATGTAACTATCTTGTAGTCTCAAAAGTCTTACTGTTAGAATTCAAAAAACTCAAACAGAATCTAAAATCTTAAGGAACATATAGACAGATTGTGAAACCGCTAATTTGGATGGACATCTTCATTTTAGGAGAAAGTGAACATATCTGTAATAAATCATGTAATATAATTATTATATAGATAATAAGAAACTTGCACATTTTACCAAAAATAACACTAAGTCTGAAAGTATCCAAGTTAATTGAAAATCCTCACTATTTCCAAAAAGGTATCCAAAAATGAACTAAAATAAATATGACAGACTCTACAGAAGAAAAAATTATTCAATTGCCCAAATTATACAAAATGTGCAACTAAACTACTTAAAACAAAAGCAGAACATATTTTGACTACAGATATAACAGTTTAATGCCTGCATTGTGTGAATGTAAAACATTGCTTTAGATGGGTAATAAAATAACTATAGCTTTGCCAAACATCAAGTCTCAGTGGTTTGGAAGAAAGAAGAGATTCCCATTAGATAATGACTGGCTTTGTAACTCTCACTTGGCATCAGGTAGACTTCCAATTTACTAATCTTTGTATGGAAAGCATTTGGACACAATCCTCATTTGCTCGCCATGTAAGTTTCTTGTACCCTTGATCTGCAACAATAGACATTGATTGATTACCAGCTTAATCTTTCGTGGTGACCAATTTGTCTTCTCTGAACAATACAAACTTGTTTGTAGCTACAGATTGGCACAAAGGCAATTTAGGGCATTTGTTTGTATTCATTTCTCCTGCAAAATGATGAATGCAATGATGGATTTTCTTTTTCCACAATCAGACAATTTGACTTTGCCTTGACTTTTTTCTATTACACTTTTTATGGCTTTGTTTGCATTGTTAAGCACTTGAGACAGGATATCTGCTATTTAAAGCATCTTGGCAATATGAAAATCTGAAAATCAATCGTCAATGTAACTCCCTCACTCAATGGTGTTTTATTATTCCCTGCAAACACGTAAAAATGACTACGTGTGCCAAGATGACCAACAATTCATATTTCCAACAAATTCTACCACCTGGATAATTCTTCATCTTGAAATTAAACTTGGAAAGACTTTAAATGGATTTCTTTACATGGCATCAAATAAAGTAATACACTCATACACTCAAAGGGACAGATTTACTAAGCTGTGGGAAAGGAAAAGTGGAGATGTTGCCTATAGCAACCAATTAGATTCTAGCTCTCACTTTACTGTTACAAACTAGAGAATGTCAGCTAGAATCTGATTGGTTGTTATGGGCAACATCTCCACTTCCTTTACCGCAGCTTAGTAAATCTGGCTCAATCAGTTAACAATCCATGTCAATAGTTTTTTTTTAACAAAAATCAGATCAGATTAACTATTTTTAGCATAATACCAAGTGTAACTTTTCATCACTGTGGGAGTTATAATGGGAATTTCTTATTTTCCAAGGGGTGTTTTATATGTTCAAAATGACTGCTTATTACAGGAATGTAACTTTGTGATGATGAAATAGATTGTGTAATCGTAATCTGATGGCGCTATATAAAAACCTGTAAATAAATGTCAGAAAATGTCCCAATTTCCATTGAAAAAAAATTTAGTCTAAAAGAAATCAGTGAGTCCGAGATTTTATATTCTTATCCATTCCCATTATTTACAAATGTGCTCTATTTTTTTTTTTTTTATGTTCATCTCCAAACCCCAGCATTAAGCTTAATACATCATTTTTACAGAGGCAAACTCTTTACTCACTTCATATCCTCCATGCACCAGTTCATTTCAGTATAAGTATAAATTTGACAATTAAGTGACCTAACTTCCCCCCCTTCTCTTAGTGTCGAGACTGTGATGAGCACTTTGACAGCTACTGCGGCAGTTTCCCACACTATTCCATCAGAAGGAGGGAAGAGTGAAAATTAAAGGATGGATGGAAACAATTGGTATACTAGAGTAACAGGATGAGAGAGGAGAACGGTTGTCAACAAGAATTTCTGAATGCAAAACAAAACAGAACTTCTAAACTAGCTAAAAATAAAATAAAATGGGAAAAAAATACTTTTACAAATATCACAAGTAAAAACAATTTTTAAATAATGACCAAAAATCAGGTCCATTTTGTTTATTAAATCAAGAAGGGATTTCAGTTTATCTACTTATCTTAAGTTTTGTGTCATAAAATGGAATGTATATGGACAAGAGCATTAAGTGCTGGAACAAAACTGTCTGTGCTAAGTTACTACAAAGAGAAGTCATTTGGCTAGATTCACAAAAGCCAAGGTATGTTCAATCAAGCTTTGTGTGTCTCTTGATAACTAGTTTGTAAACATTGTTGCTGCTGTACTGCACATATTATACCACATCTACAAATACTATCTATGCACTGGAAGTGGCAAATTTTAGCATTTACATAGATTGATTTTCTGTCTTCTGCTTGATTTGATTTGAACTAAATAAAGTAAATAAATACATATATGTATGTATATACATATCTTTAAAATTTGTGTGGATTTTGACTGATTTCAGCCGCAGGAAGTCATGATCCTTTACAAACAACAGCTAAAGGCATAGACCTCTGTGTAGCACTTGTGTCTCACAGCGCTGAGGCAAATATGAAATATTCTCTGTAAAACGCTACGCAATCTGATGGTGCTTTATAAAAACCGGTTATTAAATAAATAATCCCCCCAGTGCTGTAATAATTGCACTGGCTTCTGAGGGCAGCTTTTGAACATATGTCACCTTTACTGGCCTGTTCAGAAAAGGTGACAGAGAAGCTTTGATTGTTATTAACCTGCCTTAAGATCCTGAAAGAGTGCAATATGCCTATGTGAATAGTGTGGGGAAGTGGTGGTTATCTTCTGGTTTATTATTTATTGCCACTGGATATAATAATAGAATAATACAATGTCAGGAAACACAAGAATGAAGCTTCAATTGTAGTTTGATAGCATGGTTACACCAATCTACTCTAATGAGTTAGGAAAGTTTATATAAAAAGAAAAATAGTTTGATACATAAACGTGCTTTTACTTTTTAATTGCTGTCAGTTGATAATTCTCAATTTCCAAATGGCTTATAATTGGTATTTATCTTTTATCTTATCTACTTTTATTTCCTAAACTTAATTTATTTACTTCTACACATGACTAAACTACAGAGTATGAAACACACATTAATTATTATAATAATGTTCAAAAAGATTTGAGTAATATTCAAAATAATCAGTATCTTACACAGAGACAAGAGAATTACCGTCCCCTAAGCAGATATATTTGGTGTGAATGTATGACAGCGAAGTTAATTTAGATATAGTCTTAGTTTTTGTGTGAATGGTGATAATAAGCTAAAAAACACAGAAATGATATAAATTATGCAGTGATAAAAAAAAATAACTTCTGCATATTTCTTTACAATGTTGAGGTTTTTTTTTAATGGCATTAACAATAAATATTCTCTATGACATCCTTCTTATAGTGAGAGATTTTGTTAATCTTTAAATTGTAGTGTAAAAATAAAGCCATCAGGCATTTGTGTGCCAAAGTAAAACATTTCCCTTGAATGCACATTGCACTCACATTGCAACATCATTTGTCCATGTGCATATCTGCTCCTAACTCTGTATCAGCCCTTATATGTATAAATATGTGATCTAATCACACTAAGAATGTGTTTACGTTCCATTCAGTCTCTTAAGATGTGTCTAATGGTTGAATGTCTCTCTTTAGCACCTTTTTGTAATCACTTAATGAATGTAGGACTGATCTGCATATCATGTGGGGCTCCATTTGGTGCTGTATTGTATACACTGACTGTAGCAAGAATCAAATGGGATGGCCTGATTCAGTGGACCATGGGACCCTTCTGTCTTTCTGTTACTATAGTTATGTCACACTTAACCTTCACTGTTGCTTCTCCACAGAGGGATCATTTTCTTCAATTTGTCTTCAGTAGATTGGAAAAACAGCACTCAAATGCCGCAATGGGGTTTTCTATAGAAAACACTAATCCAATTGTTTTTCTATTCTATGACCTTGAGGTCAACAATCAAGCATCCACCAAAAACTAATTAATTTGCAAATGGGCCTTATTTTCACAGAAGGAAAGCAGTACAAAGCTATGTCAGTTAAGCCAGACACACCATGGTGGCATGCATTGTCATGACATCCTCCTTCTGGTTAGTCTCTTTACTTTCTCCATGCACATGAACTCAAATTACCCAGTTAACAGAAAAACTCTATTAAACACCAGCTGAAAGTTCACTGTGGTGGTCTGAATGAAGATGATTGAGCAATGGTGGTGAGAATCATGTACACGGAATATACGTTCCATTTACTTGATTGATTTGATTTGCATTGAAATGAGACAAAAAAAAAACCCTGACAAAATAAAAAAAAAAGTTTTTCAGTATGGCTATCATTTGGCTTTTTATATAGTTGAATGTACTCAAGAGAATATATAAATGTGATAATAAAGTACCTCAGTAAACGGGTCCAGTAAAAAGCAGGGCCAATAGAAGGAAAAGATCTGTATTCTAAGATTAACTCATTTCATAATAACAATATTTCACAAATTTTTGTAAGTCATATTATTTCTTAAGTACCATAAAGTTCTAAAAGTAGCTATGTATGCCAAACTTGATGTTATATAGTTATATATGCATGTTCATCACACATTGACTAGAAAATCTGTTCAATGAAAAGAAGTCAAGTGTGTAAACATATGGCAAAAAATGGACACACAAAGTTGACTTTATATTTATATTGACGTTATAAACAAGTTGTCATGTTACTTCCTATCATAATAAGAAAAGCAAAACATTTACGTATACACAACACAATATATTATGTTATGTAGTTTTTACACACCATTAGACTATAAAGCTGGCCACACACTAGAGCAATTATTGCTCCCAGCAAGTGGTGGCCGATATTCAGGATGATTTTCCCCTAGGGAAAGGTCCCAAAATTGGTGCCACACACAGCAGAGGCTGGGAGCGATAATCTCTAAAGGAGACCCTGCAGCTAGCCTATTGGCTGGCTGAAGTCTCACTCTGTTTGGCTGGGACTCCTGTCAATCTTAGAATCCTATGCAGCCAGCCTATTGGCTGACTGACCAAAAAATGAATGAAAGAAAATGTGAGAGGTTCTGCAGTGCTGTGTATAACCTCTCACACTGAGAGGCTGCACAGTGCTGTGTCCTCTGTGCAGAACCTCTCACACAGACAGCAGTGTGAGATGTTCTTCAGATTTCTAAAGGACTGTCTGACAGTAGTGTGTGGCACTTCTACCTCCTGGCCAGAGTTTTCCCATCTGTCTCACTTGCCCACGCATACAAAATATTGTCCCCTTGGAATGATAATCAATCGGGAATTCCCTTCGATCAGATTATTGTTTTAAAACCTGTCTGGGATGATAATCTGAGGTTTTACAAAGCTGTCTATACCACACACTATAGCGATTTTTGGTCTGACCCAAGATAATTGTAGGATGGGGCCAATAATTGCTTTAGTGTGTGGCCAGACTAAGAAAGCTTCTTATTATCTTTGTTTCTCTATACAAAAATGTTCCAGAATATTGTAAATTTTACAAAAAATCTGTAAATCAGGAAAATAAAAACCATCACCGATTCAACTAAATCCTGGCAAAATCTCTCCATACCACATTGTTATCCTACAACATCATGACCACCCAAAAAAAAAAAGATATATATGTATCCATAAATTTATTTCAATTCCATTGTATGTACCTAGGCATCCCCTTTTTCTTGTTTGTATTTGTGTCCAGCCTCCAATTCCCCCCTTGTATGCATGCCCAGCTTCCATTTCTGCCCTTTGCATGTGTGTTCAGCTTCGAATTATGCCTCTTGTATGTGCGTCCAGCTTACATTTTGCCCCTTATAGGTGTCCAGCCTCCATATCTGGCTGTTATAAATTTTCAGCTTCCATTTCTGCCACTGATATGTGTTCGGCTTTCATGTCTGTCCCTTACATATGTCCAACTTCTATTTTGCCCCTTATATGTGTCCAGCCTCCAATACTGCCCTTCTATATAAACATTTTTTTCTGCTTAATAAACTCTTTAAATGTTACTTACCTTTGTTGTCATCTTCTCCCTCTTCCTCCATGGCACTCTGCTCGAATGATGCTGCCTTGTGAGGTCAGCATTATTCAGTGAAACAGGTTTGGTATAATAGGGTCCCATTAGAATTACACTGGCCAGATCCGTTATCTGATGCAGCTTCCCCCTTTAAATCACCTTGGGGCATGCCCTGTGCTATTGTATGGCTCGCCGCTGCTAGAAAAGGCCCTGGTTTCACCATGATGTGCATGATCAGAACTAATGCACTTGCAATTACTGCAATACAGATCGGAGAGCTAACCACTGTGGTGATCACTTGTATTTGGAGGGGCATTCAGTGAGAGGGACATAGTCAATGTAGAAAAAGGGGTGCTAACGGCGCAAAGGAGCCTTGTTTAAACGTCAAAGAAAATGCAAATACGCACAACTAAATATTTACACCATCCAAAATATATATCAAAGTCCAGGATGCTGCTGACAATCCACACTACACAACCTACACATCACACTTGTAAAACTTTCCGAATGCTTCACTAAATGTATAGGAATTGCTGTTTATGTATTGTACTTTGTGTTGCTTTGGGAAAAAAATGTATTTCATTTAAAGCTAATTTCCTTTATTACCATACAATTAGCATAGTCACATTGTCAATGTCACCCTGCACAAGGCATAACCTTCCACTATACATAACTGTATACTTCTCTGAGGAAAGGGGACATATTAGGAAACGGGTCTGGATCAGATAGTACGTGGACATGATGGATCATGAAAGACAGTAACAAACAAGTATTAGCTATTGATCCATTAAATTATTATAAGGGTCAAGAGATCTCACATTCCTCTTGTCCCTTTTTTTAGCCTAATTATCTTAAATCAAATATGGTCTCCACATGGAAG
>WWET01000682.1:213485-224540 GCA_011038615.1 Limnodynastes dumerilii | reverse complement strand
GCGTTAAGGGATCATGATGTGTATGCTCCATGTACAAGATGTTATTTTAAGTTTTATTTTTAAATACATATGAAAATGAATTAAACCACATATTCAGGATTTCACATCATTTGTTACCAGATTTGGTACATTAGTACAAGCGGAATGATGATATTATGTTACCAGGACAAAAAGAGAAATGTGTTGCACTAGTCAAAATGTATACACCATAAATAGATAAAAGATATTAGAGCGTGCTATCTTGAGGTCCCAAGAAATGGACATTGATAAAAGTAGTCAAGAAAGACAAAAAGCAAGGCATTTGTACTTTATTATTGACAATATTAAAACATAAGAAAAACCTTTTCCAGCGAAAATATTAAGATAAAATTCCTTAACATATATACAAATGTATTGTATTATGGATATTAAAGGTATCCAAATCTCAAAAAGATATGTTTATACAGATATAAGGATACAAAAAGTAGATAATACAGGAAAAATATCCACATATAACATCAGATTAATATTATGTCCTCAGAGACAGGGCAAAAATAGCATAGAGATTGCCTGATATCAAAAATGCAAGAGATGAATATAGGAGAATAGCATATAAATATCATGAAGCACAATAAACATGAGGTTAGAAATGGTGCAAAAACGCATATATATCCTATAGTATTAAGTTAAACATGATAGGCATGTAGTGAAAAGCATATACAATGAGTATAGGCAGGAGCTAAGGGATTGCAGCAGTGTAACTAACCATGTTTATTGTGCTTCATGATATTTATATGCTATTCTCCTATATTCATCTCTTGCATTTTTGATATCAGGCAATCTCTATGCTAAATTTGCCCTGTCTCTGAGGACATAATATTAATTTGATGTTATATGTGGATATTTTTCCTGTATTATCTACTTTTTGTATCCCTATATCTGTATAAACATATCTTTTTGAGATTTGGATACCTTTAATATCTTTAATATCCATAATACAATACATTTGTATATATGTGGAGGAATTTTATCTTAATATTTTCACTGGAAAAGGATTTTCTTATATTTTAATATTGTCAATAATAAAGTACAAATATTTTAGTATATATTTTTTCTATATTTCTCTTTATTTTGGTATAATTGAAAGACCACTTATCAGCTGTGCATCATAAGAGGCCTTGCTTTTTGTCTTTCTTGACTACTTGTATCAATGATATTATGTTACACCTTACATTTCACCAAAAATATCCATCATTTATAAATAATACACAGGACATGTATTACCATTTATAGCCTAAATATAATAGGACTATTTACATTTTAAATAACACATCTGTTTTTTAAGCTACAGTTGCAATAAATATCATTCAATATTTCAAACAGGAAAACATTTTTGCTTGTTTCTTTTGGTATAAACTGGATTAAACTGATTAACTATTCTCCACGGTTTATTCCAGAATTTACAATTTAAGTGTTTCCACATCCACTTTGTTTTATAATATGTATTCTGCTTACCATTTAACCATCTGGAATCATGCTGCTCAGTTCTAATTGGATGATGATTTCCAAGCGTGCGGAAAATGGCAAAGTCTCTTCCCATAAAATCTGCTGCAGTTCCAGAATATAGCTCCCCATCTGTGAAAGGAAATGCATGTTTTTTCACAGGCAATTCATTTTTGTAAGGTTATGCAATGACTTGTGTCCTTTATAAAACAGGTACAGTACACTCAGTATTCACCTAAAGTAATGTATGTAATCCATCACACACCACCTATTTTTATAACAAATAATATTGGTGCAGCAGACTTATTGGGTCAATAAACTTAACATAAATGTTGGTCCTATAAGAATAAATTCAAACAAAAGAACTTATAGTTGACCATACATAACATTATATTTGTCTGAAAATAAAATTAGGACAAAAAGTATTTTTTGTATATAAAAGTCACAAGTATGAAATCAGAGTGATGCACAGACAAATTTTATGTTGTAAACATTCTTAAACATTCTTATAACACAAAAAACTTAGGTGTGTGTCAAATTTCACTTCAAAAGCACTTTCTCCTCTGAGCTCTTTCTAAATTCTTGAGGTGTAGTTGCAGCTATACTACTTTTAAGAGAATTGGAAAGCAATGTGCAAAGGCATACATTCTAGACCACCAATGGCAATGATGCAAAAAAGAATATGTGCATAGTTATAGATCTTCTTTGGCCAGAATGGGGAGGAGCATGATGCAGAACAGAAGCAGGTACATGATGGTCCTAATCAGAACTGACAGTGGCTTATCATAGTGGGGGTAGGGCAACTGAAGCAATACAGAAAGGAATGAAGCAATGATGATAGCAAGGAATTATAGCAAGTGACAAAAAAAAAAAACATGAATCATAAGTGGGCATAATATGGATGTCTAGAGGCAGAAAAGTCCTTGTTACATGCTCTTTCAAATGTAATGTTCCAGAACCAAGCATTTGGAAAGAACATCCTGGGACTGGTTGTAAACTTGCTAAAGATAGGACATTTGATGTAAATAAATTACAGGTAAAGCATATATGGTTTAGTGGTGGGACATATTGATTGGTCCCACCACAATGATGTATATTTTTGTTAGTGAGAAAGTGCTATTAATGCTGCCCATGATAAATGGTAGCTTTCCTTCTAAAATGCAGTCACCTAACAAACATCAGTGGAAGACCTCTGTGCAGGAGAGGAGATTTCCGCAAACAGACACCTTAATTAAACCTTCTGCTGTGGCCTTACATAAAATGAGGTTGCATCGGAAGACTGTATAGTATGGAGGGTGTTTAGCACACCCTCACTGTACTATTAGCATACATCCCTCCCCACTGTCAGAAAAGCCTGCAGAAACACCTGTAGTAAGAATAGATTGATCAAATCAAGGCTGGAAGTGTGCAACTGTGTGCTTGTGCATACACAAATTGCAATCATTTTCCAATCTTAGCAACAGGCAAAAGGACAAAATGACCATTTTGTGTGAGCATGGATCTGGCCCATGAGTTGACCAGTAGTGCAGTCACAGACATTCCTTGGAAGCCCCCAATACTAATGTCCTGCTTAAGCAGACCAGGAAAAACGTTCATGCTCTGCCAGTAGCTGTTGGGAGATAGCATAACCAGCTAATCATGTTTCTGCTAATGTTACATTCTTGATCTCATATTAAACAACTTTTATGTTTCATGTATATGCTCTAATTAAAGGGTAATTTCATTTCCATGTTTTATACAAATTTAAATAATGTTAATAATATACTAAGTTTTACTTCTCTATACAATATATATCTTAGGAACATTTTACTTGTCCATAATCATAAAAGCTTATTTGATTTCACATGATAATTTATTAAAATACTGTTTTGTATCCAGTTTTTTTTTTTTTTTTTTTAGTACAAGCAAATACAAAATAATTCACTATAAATGATCTGCACAAGAGAATAAGCTAGGACCTGGTAAGACTTACTTCAAAGATTAAAAGTTCTATAAATGATCTGACTTGCTCAGCATGAGGTACATGATCAAAAATGTGCAGCCACTGCAGTGTTATTAACAATGTGTGTGGCTTTCAACTTAAGGTCCAAAAATACACTTAATTACAGCCTTATCGGTGTAATTGTAAGAACAACACAACACAAACCTTAAATATTGAAGGGACTTTGATGATTTCCTCAACCTTTATATAACCTTATCCCAGTTTTGTTATCACTTACTTCACAGTAGGAAAGAAAAAAAGAATGCAAAAAAAAAAAAAAGAAAAGAAAAGAAATCAATGAAAGTTAATATAAAGGATCAGTACACCTTCCGGTTCTTTCACTGCTTCTATAAGGTCAGTTAGAAAGGTACAAGAAACAAAAAGGAGAAATTGATTCTTGGTGTTCAAACTTTCAGACAATGAAACTTATCTATCATAGAAACTGCAACATAATTGCAGAGAACAATAACGTGCTTCAGTTACTCACAGAGCTGAATTAATAGCATATTAATTAAAACACAAAGGTTTTTTTTTTGTATTTTACAAAATAATTTTGTTATATTGCAAAATGCGTACAATGTAATATATAATCAGTTTTCTCATCTAGACCCATTGCTAGCTGTATATATTATTAAAGAAATATTATTAAAGTATTACGCAGTGGGACAGATTAAAACTGGAACATATGTCCAATGATGTAGCGCATACCTTCGCACTGTCCATGTCCAGAACACTTCAATACATTGCTGTGACCACCTGCACTGAAAGGGTGTTCTGTGCAAGGGAAGGGGTGACCAAACACTGGGCCTGATCCAAATTCCTACTTTACCTTCTTTGAACAGATCTGCACCAGTCTGAATGCAGAACCGTGCTTAGCGGTGCTCCTAGCCCTTACTTAACATACCTATGCCCATCTGTCTGGTGGGGATTAGGCATGCGGAAGTCAAGTGCTGCATAGTGAGTAGCACTTGTGTCACAGCATTGCAAAGTATGGGCCACACTATCTATGTGTGCCTGCATCTTATCCTCTCTCACTTGCATGGATTGACTTCATAAAACCATTGTCTACCTTAAGCGCATAAAATATGCTGAAAGAACAGAAGTCAGGATCTGTACACATCTGGAGCAAAGGCCTATACTGTACAAATCCCAGAAAGAACAGTCATTTGTAATCACAACCCAGCCCAGCTGTCAGATGGTGTTGAACATGTCCTAACGCCTAAATCTGGGACACATTGGTTGCAATACCTGCCAATCCGGTAAGATGAATGCATCCGCAGAGCATAATAATGTTGGCAATCTTAATACATGGAAAATGGGGTAAAATCATCTCTCTGCATCCAGTCTCATCTATGGTAAACTTAATACAGACATAGATCACTTGGCTAACAGATTAGAACAGTGTAAACATACTTTGGATAAATATAAGGATATTCTAAATCTTAAACTAAATTGAGGGTAAATACGGTCTAGGGTCAGTATAGTTTTAAATAAACTGGGCAGACTGGATGGGCCATGTGGCTCTTATCTGCCGTCACTTTCTATGTTTCTATGTAATTCACCACATTTTTTTATTGCTAGATCAGGGGCATAACTAGGGGTGTGCTATAGGGGTGGCCCGCCCAGGGCACCAAGCTTAAGGGCGGCACCAGTAAGTTAATACTTAATGTTAAATTTGCTTGGAATTAAGGGTCAGGGGGCACCATTTTTCCTTTTTGCCGCTGGCGTTATAATTTCTTGTTACGGCTCTGTGCTAGATAAACTGTTTAAAAGAGACAATACAACAAATTCTGGGACTGTGCTTGGCAATAGAAGACAGTTTGCAGTCCTGAATATACAGCAGCAGCAATTTCACATTAAAGACTACACACTGAGTAGATGAAAGAGGAGTCTCAAGCATGAGACGTAACATCTCATCAGGTATAGATCACATACGCTGAGTACATGTGTGGCAGTATTTCGTTGTCCAATAAAATTAGAATGAATGACAATAGTTACAATACAGTTATTAAGCTTTTAAAATACTGACTGGTTGTTGGACTACAGGTTTTTGGTATTTAACAGCTTTGTAGCAAGAACAGCCATCAATACCAATTATCAGGATTAAAATGTTAACCATTTATTTGCACAAATTATTGTAAAATAACTTTCTTTTCAAATACAAAGCTGGTAGTTGAATGAAATGATCCTTGTAGGAAGAGAGTCTGTGGTTATTAACTGTGAAATATTCAAAAGAAATGACTGCCATTTCAAGCAGGAAGGTCAACAACCAGCTTCAAGGAAACCGTCTGTGGAATGGAGGGAATTACAAAACCAAATGTAACTGGAGAACAGATGTATTCTCACTTGCACATAAAATTAGACACATTGTAGTACCAATAATAGCTATGTAGTCCAGGGGCAAATTATACAGTGGAGTAAAGCAATAATGGAATTACATTGTATGGAGTTATGAATAGAGAGTCCCAAGTTCAGGCTTCAAGATGATTAGAGTCAATAGAATAGCTTCTTTAAATGACAAATTTAAGTGCTAAATGTATTATGCTGTTCAAAGAGACTTTTTCTTTGGAAGATTTTGAAAATGTTGGAAGAGGACTATACCTGTAAATGAGTGCATTCAAATGAAAAGAGAGTGGGGTATTATTTTTGTTATATTTTTGAGCGAAGGGGAGATGATGAGAACTGTATAAGAGGTACTTTAAAATAGGCAAGAGAGAACTAGGGAATGTTGAAGATAATATAGTTGATATTAGAACTTTTTAGAGACAGAGCTGATGCTTCTTAGGTGCGTATATTTAAGAATTTCCTACGGCACATGCGTAGTAATACTGACAACACAAGCTACGTAGGACATAAGAGTGGAGTTATTTAAGGAAAAGGCGTGTCACGGCAGCCTCGGGCCATTTTTAAGAAGTGTGTGTGGGGAGAGGGATTTAAATGAGTGGGCATGGGGAAGGGATTTCCTTGCACATTTTCCTTCTTAAGAAAGACCGCATGTACCGTAGTTTAAATCCGTTCTTAAGTCCTACAAAGATTGTGAAGTCAGTATTACTACAAATGCGCCGTAGGTTAAGAAGAAAAATACGCTAAACACTTAAGGTAGTCCTATGGCCCTCTTAAGTGCCTTTAAGAACAGGAAATACAGGGGAGGGACCCAAAACTTAGGTGTGGATACATATGTATCCACACCTTCCATCCTGAAGTTTTGTTGTAGTAAGAACAGTCAGGTCAGGAAAGGTTGATTATGGAGCAGAGAAGGTGAGTACAGTGGGCATGACAACGGTTCAGGCCAACACCACTACCATATCCCAATCCAGCCATTCATGTGATATAATGTTTAATTATTAAATGTGCCACTGTAAGAGGGGAAACAATTGTATATCAATGAGTTGTAGAAGATGAGCATATTGCTTTCTACTTAATATTGTATTATATGTCTTATATGAGCTATTTTTTACTTTAAATACAATGTAATTAGTGCAGAAACTTTTATCAATCTAATAAAAAAATAAAAAAATGTTTTACAAACTTCTCACAAATGATTGTTTTTTTTGTATTTTAAAAGGGCAAGTTCTTAATAAAAGGAATAAATAATACCCAAAACAAGCTAATTAAAGCAAGTTAAGTTTATCAACATTTTAGTAATGTAATCATAATAGTTATCCACTGTAAAAAGCAATGTGTAAGAGAACAATTCGTAATACAATTAGACAGACACTGACCATATTACTGTGTGATAAAATAGGAATTAAGGAATTAAGCCAGTGCAATGTGTCAGTAAAATAGTGCTACAAGAATGGACTATTGTTAAACATCTATTACATAAACAAATATTACTCAAGTACAGAGCCATTGTTCTTGGTATTAACCACTAAATGGGGATTGTATGCATTAAATACTTATTTTGCCATAATGTGCATAATAAGTATTTTTAATCTTTGCAAACTGTGTACAAAATAATATGTGCACATCTAGGACCAGATTCAGAGACTGGAAATAAGGACCTGATTCAGAGATCCGTTTTCACGTGGAGTTATGGGCGTATTTTTAGGATTGGATCAACTGCGCACAGTTACGTAGGATTCATGGACGGAAATCCATTAGGCATGGACTTGTGAATTGCACTTGGGGACATACGTGCGGAGGGGCATGGTTGAAATGCGGGGGATGCATTTAAATGGGCATTTGAGGGCGTGGTTAGATAGATAAGCACGTACATACCTTACTATACGCCCGTAACTACACATGTAGGGATAAGGGTGATCTATGGTGGCGTAAGTCACCGACAACACGGCCATATAAGGGGAGTGTCATGGGTGTTACCTTGCGGCGTGCATGCGTATAATTGCATACCTTCAAAAAACGGATCTCTGAATCCGGTACTAAGAGAGGAAAGTTACACCTAGGCAATACCATGTTGATTTTAGGGGAGTAAAAATTTCAACTGTTTCAAATAGTATTATAGTTGAAAGGTGATATTTCCCAGCCCAAGTCTACATAATAGTGTAAAAGTAAAGCTGGTCAGTATCTGTGTGCAATAATCAAAAATAAAAGTATTATCCCTGCATGTATAGAATAAAACTAATTTGACTTCCCCTGAAATGAACATGATTTTGCCCAGGTGTAACTTTCCTCTCATATTTTCAAACTCTGAATCAGGGCCCTACTGATTATGGTCTCTTAGTTCTGTTGTCAATATTACATACTATGTACAGTAGTATTGCCTTTCCATTCATGTATACTTAGTGCACATATTGTTTTTTGCTTTATTCTATCATTTAAATCTATTAAGGATGTTAGAAACTCATAAGTAAAAAAAAAGCATGGTGAATTAAATAATAAATATTTATGTCATTAAAATCACTTACATACTCACCAATTAGAATTGAGGCTGTTAATAGCTTTGGGTCATAGGGGCTTTTTCCTCTTCCATTCTCAAAATGTGAATCCTCCAGTTTAAATATGTTATCCTGCTAGGGGAGATGAAAATGTTTAGTAAAGTGTTAATCATTGGGTATAAAGGGAATATTCAGTAACACAAAATGAATTCAAAATTAATGAATGAGTAGTATTTTACTATAAGGAGAATATATTTCACCAAACAAAGAATTAGGTCAATTAAAAAAATTTATAAAAAAAAACAGAATTCAGGCCTGTGCCCCAAGAACTGGTTCTTAACATATAACAAGTACTTTTAGAGCTACAATTGAAACATGGTTCACTATATCATCATTTAATAGATCATCATCCCAAACCAAAGTTCCACAACTAAAGCCATAAACAACCTCACACAAATTCTAGTAAAGAGACCCCTATATCATAGAATAGCAAACACAGCTGTTAGTAGAGTAATCACACAATGCTTTCAATCAAAGAGGTAACATGGAAAATGATTGGTAGTGGCTATGGATATATGCCCTGCTTAAATACCTCCATTCATATGCTTCCAGTATGCAGAAATCTATATTTTCTTGGAGAACATTTTTAACAATTGCATTCAAAGTAATTAATTTTATTTAGTGTTTTGCCTTACATATTAAATATTTAGTGTTGCACCTTCATATATATTTATTCTAGGTTACTATATGTCATTTGGATGATGAATGAATCAGTAATTGTCTGCAGCAACCTTTAAGTTTGACAAATAGTGGGTACATTGTCCATGTTTAGAAAGGATTAGAGGGCAAGTTATTAGGTGCAATAGGAGTCTAGAGTGCAGACATCATTATTAATGATTTATAGAACTTAGAATAAGGCAGAATCATAGAACTATTCAACCTTTTCTGAATGTGTTGCTATATGTTAATTTATGAGATCCCACATGTACATTCCATAATATTCGGAATGAACTTTTCACCATTTTAATTAGCATACATATAGTACATTTAATTACTTGTCATTCAAGCATAATGCCAAATAATTATAAATCCATCAACAACAAAGCTAAATACACACATACACACACACACACTTTCTACAAACATCAGTTCTATATTTTAATGTAATATGAATTTTTTTGTAAAAGAAGTATTGTATTATTCTGACAGAAAAGTTTAATTTAGAATTTGTATTTCAGACTTCTGTTGTGCTTAAACAAACAGGGGACATCTGAACACATCTCTAACTATTTCACCTATTTTGGCACCTAAAACCATATACTGTACTGTGGGCACTTTAAGGCCAGAGCAAGCTTTATGCCAGACATGCATACCGATTCTTCACCTCCTTCTTTAATTATTGACACAAATACCTTTTTATGACACCTCACTTGTAATGTTAGTATTAAATGTCAGTAAAAGTGACTATCATTGAAGATGGGGTTTCTAGCAAAAAGCAGCAGATTACATTATTTTTGATCATTAGAATGTGTGGCAAGAATCCCCCACCTGCACCAATGTCTATTGTATTGTATATAATTTAAATATTCAAGAATTAAATTATATGGTGTACAAACAACCTAGAATTTCAACATCAAATAAGCATTTGATTGACAATACCTTCTATGCTCTATTATTAATGGCTATAATTAATAATAATAATTTTCAGTGGCCATCAATTTTTATCTTTAGAAAGGCTAGCCTTTTAAATGAACACTTCCCGTGTATTAATGCAATCTGTTACACTGAAGGATGAAACCGTTATTAGAGTGAAATGAGCGGAAAGAATATTGAGTGTTTACATGCTTCAGTTCAACCCCAGCTTTGACATAGGAAGACTATTTCTGTATCATATTAGTTATATGATACAGAAATAGACTTCATATGCTATTACCACTATCGTCATAACTAGATGCACACTCCGAAGTGATTCACAAGTAGACCCCCAGGACCCAGCAATAAAAACATTTGTCTCTTCTGCAGCATTTCTTAGTTTTCAAGCTGATTAAGGGAGACATTCCTAAGTATGTGTTAGAGAGTTTGGAGAGTCTAGTGTTATAAGTTACAACACCAAATGGGAAACAAATTCAAGACAAAATTGCAACTGCATCAAGTCAAAAGGCATACAAGGTAAAAATGTAAATGTGTAAAAAAAATACATTTATTTTATGTGAACACTTGGTAAAGTATTGTAAAGAATAACCCATGTATGTGTGTATCCTCCACAGTAAATAAATAAAGACAAATACTGTATGTTTGCTGTGTAGTAGATGCTACAGTAGATCCTGTCACTGCTGCAGTGCTGCTCAGTGACATCAGGGACAATATGTTTTATCATTTACAATGGTTGTACTGTTATGTAAATCAACTTACTATTTTCTCCTTGAAACACTGCTTGTGGTGTGTGAGACAGGTAGAGGTAGGAAAAATGTGTATTATGTGTATTATGAGGTGCACACTGTGTATGAGAGATAGATGTAGAAAGAATGTATTATGGGTTTCACTGTGTGTGGTGTATAAATTAGGGAGAATGTATTATGAGGTTTACTCTGTGAGAGAGATAGACGTATCAAGAATGTTTATGGATTTCAGTGTGTGTGTGTATGTAAATTAGGGTGAATGTAGTATGAGGTTTACTGTGTGTGAGGCAGGGAGAATGTATTATGGGGTGCAGTGTGTGTGTGTGTGTGTGTGTGTGTGTGTGTGTGTGTGTGT
>WWET01000682.1:168341-178851 GCA_011038615.1 Limnodynastes dumerilii | reverse complement strand
TTTACATCAACTTAACACAACTCATATTAATTTGCGCACCTATGACAGGTGCGAATATGCACCTGTCAATATAAGAAAAATTTGCGCTAATTTTAATGTAATTGAATAGGGAAAGTTGCCTTTCCCTATTTGTATCAATTGACAAAAATTCACCAGTGAATTTTGATTTTTTTTTGTGCATAAAAAATGCTAAATTGAATACAGCGTTAAAAATTTGCGCTAATTTCCTTATGCAAATGAGCATAAAATTCGCTATTCACCTAATTGAATCTGGTCTAAGTAGTAGACTCTGTATATAAATAAATAACACACTTTCAGATTAAATTTAAATAAATAAAAAAACACATTTAAAGAAATATTGTAATATTATTTTGAAATATATAACCATAACCAACATTTTCAGTTTATGTAACAGAACCCACAAATTTCATTATACATAACTGTGAAAGAATTGTGCACTCTGAATGAGTGGGTGTGAAAATATTTTGAGTCCCCATTCCTAACCCTAAATCCTGGATAATAAATTATCCATTATTTTCTAAGATCTAAAAATTCTGTGAAATGTTAATTTATAATTAGAATTTGCCATTAAATCCCCAGTGACTGGTGAGGCAAGAATAGAGCACTAAAAGTGTAGCACAAGACATTTGGGGGTCTATTTACCTATGAGTTCATTTTTTAATGAACAATGCTGATTCAGGCTTGCTTCTCCATGCAGCATCGTTCATTAAATTTACTATTATTCACCCTACCTGCGAGGTCCCGCGATGATGTCTCTGCTCATCGCAGGACATTTCATTCATACGAAGTATGCGCATGGGCAGAGACTCTGTTTCCTCACTTAGAAAATTTCAGGTCCAGATATGAAAAAACACATGCGCAATGCAGTGTCTTCATCTCTGGACTGAGTCCGACGCTTCTTCCGAACAGGTAAGTTTTGCTATTTTTTTAAATTTTTTTTACAGTTTTATATATTTTAGGTGTATTTATTACATTTTAACTTTTTTTTTTTTTTAAACATTTTAACACATAGCTGTATTCCAGCAGTGTCCTCATACATGCCCCCCTTTTCCTCCCCCTAATAACAGCTATTAGGGGGAAGGAAAGAGGGGTATATGGGGACATCGCTGGAGAGCTCAGGCTGGCGTTAGTTTTACGCCTGGAGTGGTGTGTAAAACTCCGCTCCAAGGCTTTGTAAATATAAGGAAGCGCCGGCCTGCTCTGAAATGAACGGGCCAGCGGAGACCCCCGATAGTAACATGGATCGCCATGGAAACTACTATTATCCATGGCGATCTATTGTCTGTAAATAAGAAACAGTTCATTTTCATGTGATAATGGGCTTTATCACATGAAAATGAACTTTGTAAATATACGCCTTGGACCTTTACCATATCCTGCTTCAGGCAAACCTCAAGTCACATAAAGCATTGGAAAGAATCCCCCAGACAAGCCAGGAATTAAACCTTTCTATTCACATTCTTAGGCTAGGTGAAAGTATAATGAAACATGCTACAAGAACACTGAGTGTCATACTATATTCCTTCTAGAACTAAATGTGTTTTTCTAAAGTATAAAGTTACACAATAAAATGTGATCCCTTCTAAAGTAGTCTGTGATAACTTGAAAAACGTGTTTTATTCACAACCCTGTCACAAAAAAATAAATAAATCATAAATTGTTATTACTCTAGAATGAAGTAATAGAAAATGAAAATTAGATTTGAGGTTTTAAAGTTACCGTTTAGTGTACAATAGATGGACAAATTGGACAAAAATTTTAATAGAACAAAAATAAACCCATTTAAATAACCTACATTTTAATGTTTATAAAGCGCTAAAGCAATAACATTTACAAATTATTTGGAGCATGACAGCACAATGGTTAGAATGATTGAATCACAATATTGGAACTGTGGGGTCAATTACAAGTACACTATCTATGAGTAGTGTCTTTGGGCCTGATCCAGACCTACGCTTGCATGCGAGCTAACGCTGATCGTAAGCGTAAAAACGGCAGAAAAACGAACTGCGCATGCGCATAGTGACAACTTCCGGTCGTACCAAAGACCTTTTCGTAGCGGTGATTCTGGCGTCCGTATTGTTTGCGTTTTATCATACGACGGGGAGTGTTTATAGTACTGGAGTGAAGGAATGTAGGCGGGGGAGCCATTTAAATTGTACAGTATGGGCGTGCTAAGTGTCGTTTATACGCAATGAACGTACGGACGGCCGTGGGAGAGAACACAAAAGTTAGTTTAGGGTTTGCCGAGCGTATGGATGCTAAACTAGGTACGGGCAAGGGGAGTGCCTATTGCCGTGCATTGGTGGTACGCTCGGAGATAATACGCTACGCACACCAGCGTAAGTCTGGATCAGGCCCTTTGTGTTTCCTCTGTGTTCTTTGGTATCCAAAATGGTTAAATTGTGTCTTATAAAACTAACTTTAAAGTTCAGCTCTGATTTAAAAGTATTCTTCAGCACTCAACAGTCATGGTACACATAGGAATACAATAAACAGCAATATAGAGAAAAGAAGGAACAGCGACATTGATGCAATGAAGTATAATAATGCCTCCATAAGCAAGCTATCAATAATATGAGGTAAATGGAGACAACACAACAAGGTTATAAGAGGTAGAGGGGTATAAGGCATAAAGTGAGCGAATACTGCAGAAATAAAGAGTAACAAGGGATTGCATGTGCAAATGGTGTAAAAGTGAATGTGGTGGACACATGAAGTACAGGGATTGTGTGTGAGCATAGGCAAGCTTGGAGTTAGGCCAGGTCCAATATTCTCACACAGAGATACAAAACACTGAAAGCCAGCCATGTAATGACTGAGGAATGAAGGTTGACCAATGCAGATATGTTGAATGTTGTATAGATAGGGAGCATCCCTAAAGAAGTCTTGCAGATAGAAGGTGTAAGAGGGAATAGAATGGGAGTTAATACAAAGTTATATTCATTTTAAAAACAGGCTTTGGCATCTTTTTTGTTATTGGTAACAATAAAGTTTAAATAGTGCTATTAGGCCTATGTACATTCATATAAGATGTCAAGCCTTCATTATTTTTAAATACAGATACTGTATGTTCTTAAGGGTGGTCACCAAAAATATTCTCTCTGGGACTACTCAATTCACTCTGTGCTTAAAGATCACTGTTATTATAGCCAAAAGAAATCCGACCCCATGGAATGTCAGGAATTTTATATTTAACTAACAGACGGTCTGGCAAGTAGCCAAAACTATTATTTGGTTCAAATTCAAATGAATTTATTTTAAATCATGTTTAAAGGAATGGAAACAATCACATCTAAAAATGAACCAAAGACAATGTCATTGCATGTGTCTAGTGGAGATCCTATAGTGCATGCTTAACCTTCTGCACTATGCTGCAAATTGGATTCTCCCTGAGACCTAAATGGCTGAGTACAGAAAGATGAAAAACAAGATCCTCTATAATGCACACCTGAGTCCTGAAGAATGCTAAGTAAACAGTTGCATGGTGTCACAACCCAAGAAAAGACAATAAGAAACTGACAGTGGCTAATGGCATTTAGCTACTGACAGCTACTCTTTTCCTCTTCCAGACTAGATTAAAGATCGTGAGCCCTCAATTACCCCAGCAGGTTTTGTAGGACTGTATCCTTTTGTGCAAACATTTCACTAGGATGCAACAAGATGAGTTCTGGTGAAGTAAACATATATTGCAATCAACTGCTCCAAGGCAGCAGGCTTAACAAAGTTTTCTTTCATTTCAATTAACCTCATCATATGGCATAAACCAAATTAGATTGCAACTTAACACGGACATGTATAGGACTAAACATTGTTTAATAGTTTGGATCTTAACTGCACCCTACAGCATTGCCTGCTGGGATTTTTTAGAAAACCTTTGAAACATGCTCGATATTAAATTATTTTATCATATACATAATATATCAGTATTTGTTTTAGTAATAGTTGCCAAGTAAAAACGTATCACAAAAGCAAGGGAGGATCACAACCATATTCATAAATATAATCAAGTGTGTGCTTTATTTTGTTTAGCATTTAAATATCTAAAAGATTATGTGAGAGTGATTGAATCAAAGTTTAGATAACAGGGCTTATGATTTAGAAACAAATTCGAAGTTAGTTGTACCCTATAAAAGTCCCACTGCTGGATAATTACAACAGCACAAAATCATTTTTTTTCCTACAAACTTTCAAAACGTTAAATATCATTTTAACAACACTGTTGCAAAATGTACTCAAAGCACAGAGGTAATAAACAAAACTGATTTTAACAATCAACATAGTGGACAAAGTATTTTCATTGTACTCTAGACATATAGATTGCTAAGTTTCCTGTCCACTACAAAAAAAAGAAACAAAAAGTAATAAATATCTCATTATTATACATGTGTAATACATGTTGTTATACATGTGTAAAAAGCAGTTTCAATAAAGGCAATACAATTGTGTACAGTTTGATCCTGATCCAAACTGAAATGTAAAGACAATGCATCTTATACACATAACAGTCAATTAAATTATGCTCTCTTACCTACTCATTCAGAGTGCAGAATTCTTTCAGTTATGTATAATGAAATGTGTGGGTTCTGTTTTATAAACTGAAAATGTTGGTTATGGTTACTGTGAGTATTCTATTAATTTACAAGGGAAATGTACAATATACAAAGTCATAAATAAAATAACTATTAAATAAAATGTAAATAATGAATTTAACATTTAAATCAATAAAAAAATTCTTCACCTGATAAACCCCAGCATAAAACATAATAATATACCCTCTTGCAGGAAAAAAGTGGGTCTGGATTAGCCTCATTTGGGAGAAAAGGCATTTATTGTTTATTGGCTACACTTTTCCTCCTCTTTACTCCCCGGCAACACCTGTTTGATTGCAGGCAATCACAGCTGTAAATGGCTTGTCTTTATATTTTAGGCAAGCAGAGTGTGTAAATGGGGTTACATGCACCGCTGCAAACACTCATTTTCGAAATACAAACTGCTGACAGCTAATTGCCTACTCTGTATATTTAAAAATATGACCCTCTTATGAAAATGCTGCCGCAGACCCGCCACCAGACCCGCCACCAGACCTGCCGATTCCCGGCGCTCTAATGACCGGACAGGTTAGTGCAGGGGAGGGAATATAGTTTAATAGGGTAGTCTCAGGGTTAGGCTGCAGGGAGGGTAGGGATGAGAGAAGGGGAGACTTAGGGTTAGGTTGTGGTTAGGGGATGGAACCTAGAAGGGGAAAGGAGTCTTAGGGTTAAGCTGTGGGGAAGGGAGGGTAGAGTAATGGAAGGAGAGGATTAGGGTAAGAATTAGAGTTGGCACATAGTATAGTTTAATGGGATATATTATAGGTCTGGGTATTGTACATACTATAATACAAATAGTATATAATACGGTTCTGGGAATGGTTTATTATATACTGTATATAGTATACCAATCCCAAAGCCTAATATAAACCCCATTTATTATAGTATACCATAACTAGACACCTAATATAACACCACATATGCTACATGTACAAACACCCCTTTCAAAATCCTGCGTTTGCCACTGGTTGGGGTTGAGAAAATAGAGAGCGACACTTACTTGTCTGTGCTGGGGCAGAAAATAGAGAGCGGCGCTTACTTGTCTGTGACGGGGCAGAAAATAGAGAGCGGCGCTTACTTGTCTGTGCTGGGGCAGGAAGTTTCCGAGGAGTTCTGTCTTTGTGAATGCGGTGTCGAAAATGGCCAAATGTGTTAAGTTGGGTATAAGTCTCTGGATCAGGCCCTTGTTGGCCCTAGGTCTCTTTCCAGAATTTTTAAATACAAAAATACTATAAAACAATACCGTAATAATGTAATATATCTTGTTTAAATAGATAAATAGGTCCAAATTCAGGTCTTTTAAGGGCAGAAAGAAAGGTTATTTTACTTATATTACAAGTTAGATCAATATATCTATATACAATTATAAGGTCTGGTATGTAAATAAATAAGTTTATGCCCTTAAAGGTATGCATGCCTTGAAAATGTATATAATTATGCATGAAACAAAACCAGATTACTTCAGAAGCCAAGCAATTTTGAATTAAATCGGGAAGCTTAAGGTGAAACTAAATATTTATCTCCAGTCACTGGGGGCTATCATTAAATCATCAATCAATGTTGGTGGTTGCTTTTTTAAGCAAGTTTATATTTAGAGAAGATCCTCTTGTTAGCAGAATGCTGAATGTCTGCCACTGCACTTGAAACACTGATATTTTATACAATATCAATAAAATATTGTGCTGTTTATTTTGTCTGCTTTAGATGTGTACAATTGTAGTCTACAGTTATGGCTGCAGACAGAAGCCAGATTATTGATCTCTGATTTCAAATGAAATCAAGGAGTAGAGAAAAAAAATATAGGCAAAGCAATTAGAAAGACCTTCTCTAAGATCAGAGTTAGCAATTCTCCTAGACCAGGCATAGGCAGTTCTCCAGGTGTTGCGAAACTACAACTCCCAGCATGCTTTAACTGCAAAAACATAGCTGATACCTGACAAAGCAACACCTGGAGAGCTGCAGGTTGCCTATGCCTGTCCTAGACTATAAAGAAGGACTTGCGTTTTGCCATTCTCCAGAAGCACAGATGGGTAAAGTGTCATCAACTTAGGAAAACCCATTTTCAGTAACTCTATAGAGACTCCATGTCATGTGTGAACAAGCTGAAATGCTACTTTAGAAGAAAAAGACAATTAGAGACAGAGTAAGTTAGGAAGTTTTTAATAAGGAAAGGTATTTAAGGGAAAGTAGGCGTTATTCCGGCTTTTTTGTCCATTTGAAATTGTCAACCCATCCTACCGGTATAATAAATTCACGTAATGTTTTGTTTTTATGTTAACATCTCGGTTTTCAGTTCCAAGAATGGTGTGTGGGAAGACATGTTGGTCATCGACCACATAAGAGGAGGCGATTTTCAGTTGATCACAGGACACCCATCATCATAATGAAGTTGGAGTTGAGGTATTTCCCTACTGGTTAATCTCACTTCAATCCTTCTGAGCCAGGGTGAGTGGTACCTTGTGGTCTAAGGTAGAGCTGGGGGGGTACAGGGACATGTGTGTTTCAATGTGATCTCCCATTTCTTAAAGTGATTAAATTACATCAACTACCAAAAGGCAAATCACACACCCATCATCATAATGAAGTTGGAGTTGAGGTATTTCCCTACTGGTTAATCTCACTTCAATCCTTCTGAGCCAGGGTGAGTGGTACCTGGTGGTCTAAGGTAGAGCTGGGGGGGTACAGGGACATGCCTTTCAATGTGATCTCCCATTTCTTAAAGTGGTTAAATTACATCAACTACCAAAAGGCAAATCACAACTTTATTAAAAAAAAAAATGTACATTTTAAATTTATATTTCTTATTTATAGATTTAATTCCCTTTTATATAGAGGAAATATCTCCTTAACGTATACTTCATGCTTGAGCATGTCTGTAAGAATATTGTACAGAAAAATAGTGACTTAGGTTAAGCTGGATAGAGCAGGACACAACCTTGTGCACAATCTCCTTGACTTTTTTTTGGAAAGTAAAGCTAATATTTTTATTGCAGGATAATGGTATTTATGTAATGCAGAACACAAAGCTCATGATTTTACTATATAAAGGGATGTAATCATTGCCAACACCTTTATATTTATTTATATTTTTAACTCCTCTCGTTAACATGCTGACAAGTGCTGCTCAAGGTTACATCAATAATCTCTTTGTTTAATAAGGAATCTTCCGCCTAAGGCATATAGAAAATTGGAAATGATTCATAAAATAAATGACAAATGAAAATGGTAATATGCAATAATGTTCTTTTTTCCAAAAACGTACATGACCATTCCAAATATTATTACATTTGCTATGGTATTAAATAAATATTACCTAAACAATTATATAACACATGCAGAAAACTGTAATGTTAGATTTCCCATTTATAGTGTATGATTTTACAACATTAAATACAAAAAGTTAGAACATGTTTATTTTATTTATCTATGAATTAATTAATAGGTTTTTATATAGCCCCTTCATATTATGAAGCACTTTAAAACTAGTTCATATACACATTACACTGTCATAAAAATGATTTGACTTTTCATTCTTTTCATTCCTAATAATGTTGTTAAGGCAAAGGTATGTTTGTCTCAAAGATAACTAGCAAAGTCAGGTAATAAAAGAGATGTTTTATTGTTTGTTTATGTATTCGAGGTTTATGGCAGGAAAAAAAGAGACTTTAGGTCACACATTTGTTAGGTCAGACATTTGTTGTGTATTTCTGTCATAGAGATCAAAGGGCCTCACTTCCTATTTCTCAACTAACAAAATACACCTCTTTCTTTGCACATAGAGGTCAATACTAATACACTGTAATACACAGTTAATGGATGATCCAAAGTTTGGTGTAACATAAAAAAAGAAGCAAATCAGCACAATCGCAAAACCATGTGGAACTGTAAGTGGAAACATTATAAAAGTTCAGAGGTAGCATTTCCTACCTCAGCTCTAAATTCCAGGTAAAAATGTAAGCTGTTCAGTTGTTGTTCTAATCAAAAGCAAACAAAAGCTTTTTTCCTGCATGCAAAATTCAGTTACAAATTGGCATACAAGCATTACCTATTGTCCCAACATTTTATCTAGGCAAAGACAAGATTACTCTAATTATTATGCTTTCAGAGGCATAGTGGAGGGGGAGAGTGGGGGCACTGCAGGCTGTTTTATGTATACTATCAGAAGAGCAGTTATGTGGGGTGCCAAGACTCAGGGAGCTCATTGCACACTGCAAACAGGAGTCAATCAGCAGTGTAGATTTGAACTTACACATTGCCTGACCCACTGCTGCTAACAACATCCTGTAGCGGTAGGCCAGGAAATATTTCTGTATCAGTGGCTAACTATAGCTCCTTGGAAAAAGGCAAAAGGTCACATCAGGGTCACTAGGGGAGCCAGCAGAGCCTGAGCAAAGAGAACACAGAAGAAGAAGGAATATATATTTTGTATTTGTTCTTAATATGGCTATTATTTTATATTCACTGCACCCTAATCTCAAAAGCTGGTTATGCCTTTGTCTACCTGTACCACACCATAATATCCTTTGCAGGTAGCCCACTTTTGAATATATTTAATGCATGCAAGTTCTTAGGTCTCCTTTTTGCTCCTGAAAAGCACATACATTAGCATACTAAAACTACTGTTACTTCTGAAAAGTTTCTCTCTAACCGCACACATTTCTCAAAATGGTCGGCGCCATGACCGCATGGATGCTGTGAACGCTTTTTTGGGGTATGTTGAGACCACTGGAATTTATTTTTTGGGGGGGGGTATGTTGAGACCACTGAAAAATTGCTGGTGTGTGGTCGTGGCTGCTTTGGATCATTCTCGCGCGATGTTCTGCATTCTTCAAATTTTCGCACCCATGAATGTATGTTTTGCACATTCATGATGCCTTCTCTGCATGTTTCACTCCATTGAATGTCAGTGGGTGTTAACCCATGCAGAGGAGAAACCAATGATAACATGCTGCTCCTGAAATGTAAACATCGCCATTGTTAGTGTCTAAAACGCTCCTATTGGCAGGTGACATCATGTGTATTCTATGAACCAGATGGTGCTACCATCTGTCTCTCACATCTGTAAAGAATGCCCAAATCTTTTACCACATACCCAAGGTTCACCTGCTCCCATTCTTGGGAATAAAAAGTAGGAGACCTTAGAACTTGGATGCACCTTGTATAATTGATTGCTTTATTTTTTTTTAATAATAGAAGTTGAGTCTCCTAAGCTGCTATAAAATGCAATCTACGTATGTTAATACATTTTACAAAGCATTCATTTTTTAAATAAAAAATTTATAAAATTTAGGATTGATTCTGGATTCTACTGACTATTATATCAAGACTGGTGAGCAGGTTAAATATATAATAAAATTTGCAGCAAATTCAGCCTCTTTAGACATAACAAAAAAACAAACAAACATTGAAATGATGTTTAAAAAAATAAACAAACTAAGTGAAAACGGAAGAATGTATTGTACTTACCACAATATCTTTTCCAGCCCACTTACATTCATCCCTTCGAGAGTTTGTTACTGGCCAAACAATCTAAAAGATATGGGAGAAAATGAAGGAAACTTTAATTGTGTGTTTATTATGTTGTAACATTTATTATTACCATAAGAAAATACACCATGACTTATTTAATTTTTATTTACTCAAAATAAATAGATCTTCAATGTATGTATATACTATTTAAAAGTCTAATGAAGAATTGTTCACTGTATACAATAACAATTTATAACGGAAAAACCACATGCTGATATAAATTTAAAAAGTAAATGAAAAATGTAAAAACAGGAAAAATAGTATATAAATAATAATATTTAATAAAAAAAGAAATAACTGTTTTACATAAGCAAAGAAGAGCTTAAAGTTAGGGATACAAAAAAAAAAAAAAAATTATATATCAGCTA
>WWET01000682.1:147032-160215 GCA_011038615.1 Limnodynastes dumerilii | reverse complement strand
TAAACACATTTAAAATGTAAATATCTAAAATACTCTAAAAGCCCAAGTTCAACAGATTTATTACAAAACTTCTAGTTTTAGTATGAATTATTTCTATGCTATATTACAAGGATCATATATGAGAACCATCAGGAAAGATGTCATCTGTCATTCGATTTTTGATTGGACAAAGATAATTGGGGGTACTTATAATGGGTTGGACACTTTATTTCAAACTAACAAAATGCATGCTCAATATTTTTGTCATTGCTTAATGAATTCTAAGAACATATTTAAGTAGCTTACGACTAATCAAGTTTATAATGATTTTCTTTCTATTAACTGACCTGTTATTGCTGGTAAGTAAAAAAAAAATGAAATGTAATAAAAAAAATAAACAAAAAGCAAGTGGTCAACTCCAGAGACCTTAACCTATCCTAAATAAAGCTTCCTAAACAAGTGTTTGTAAACCTTTGTGTACATAAGCTGACCAGTTGCCACCACTGGTCTCTGCAACATGTTTCTCTAAGCTGCAAGGGTCAATGTACTTAATTTGACCATGTCCCAAATGCTTGTAATGTTATACATTTGCCTTATCCTTTACATGACAGGACCTTATATGGACATTTAATGCACTTCTGGATACAGCTTTCACAAGAAAAGAAAGAAAACCTATTTTTAATTAAACAGGTCAGACTACACAGTTGACCATGACACAATCACAACATATATAAATAAAGAGATACAAAATTGACAGTAACTGTAAGGTAAACTATAGTTGAAATCATTGCCATATTTTGTACTTTGCTCAGAACAGTCTGTATTATGTATGAAAAACAACAATGAGATAATAATACAGGATACCAATAATATAAGTAATTTAAATAACAAGGCATGACACAGACATAAAAGCATAAAACATGCTTTAAAATGGGGGGTTCTCAACCAGTAGTACTAGTACTACCGGTGGCACCGTAAGCAGACCACTGTCTGGTGGTACCCAGGGCAATTGGGCAAAGTTGTCAGGAGGTAGCAGATGTACTTGTACTTTAACCAGGGGAGATACCAGAGGGCAGAGGTCATATTTAATAAAGAATCTAGGGGGCTCAATGGATTATGTAACAAACTTACTTTAAACCCACTGCAAAATATGTAAGAGAAATTATTTTTAAAAAAAATTATATATAGTGTGGTACTTGACTTGATTCCATAATGGATAACTGGTGTTTCTTATAAAAAGGTTGAGAACCACTGCTCTATATTATACCAGAGGAATGTACAAAATATCTAAATGAATATTCTTCCATCTAATAATTGTGATCCAGATCTAGAGCTCTGTTGCAGCTGCGGACGGATCTATGACTGCAGCAGAGAAAATATCTTAACTCCCTGCAAATGCATTAGACTTACAACTGCAGAACCCTGGAACCCTGGTTCAGAAATCTGAATAGTATGTAAGGGCTTAACCAAGACCTTATTATAGAATTATTACACTTCCCACCTACCATATTGGAAGTACACATTCTGCCCTGCTGATAGAAACCTTTCCATTATGAAAGTCTGCATCTGTAGGATCTAGATCTGTAATGAAATTGCGCTAAGTGCACATACGCACTTGCAAAATGCAATCATTTCTGCTCCTTGAGAGTGGAAAACAACCATCTTGAGCAGATCTGTATACGTTCCTCTTTTACAGGACAGTAAGTATGACTTATATGCACAATCTTTAATCAGTGGGCACTGATGCAGATTCTAAAGGTGAAATTAGCAAAACCAATAAAAGCCCTTTATATAATTTATTAACTTTTTAATTGGAGGGTACACTGTATATGTAATTAGCTTTATTTAGGAGCACATTCATAATATAATACAATATAATACAATACAACATAATTTATTACAAACATCCACCTTTCTGTTATAATGAAATTTGAAGTCACCTCTCAGGCAAGACATAAATTGTTCTCTAGAGAAATAAAGCACGGTAAATATGAAAGACACATTTATGATAAAATGACCACTTTGTTACCATAACGCTATTGTACAATTATCCTTTGTGCATCCATCATTACAATCTGCCGTCTCAAATATAAATGTCACCTGGGTAAAGTGCTTTTATTTTGTTCATTTAACTCTGAAATAACTTATTTCCATATGAAAAGCGATCTCTATATCTGTGCCGGCCTAGCTGTCTTGAAGGACAATAAAACACTTCATGCATTTCCATCCCTGCCAAACATTTCATAATCTGAAGGATTTCACCAGGCAGAAATAAGATACAGTCAATTTCCTTAATTGAATGTAGACTAAGGTATAATAGGAGATTTGTATTATGTATAGGAGCTTAAAACTGGAATACATTTCTCAATTACCAATTACACTGTAACTAAAAATGTGAAACAAATGAAGCTACATTGTAGCTCTGATTGTACTCCAAATGTACACACAGAAAATATACAATGTTAATATAGATGACTACATCTAGTGATATAAGACATATGACTTGACTTGAAAAGATCTTTGTTCTAATATTGTCTTGTATGCTGACCCTTTCCATGACCTCAGGTTTCATGTCACCTTATCTGCACATGTCACAAAGTGTTTCTGCCTTGTCATCACCTGTGTTTTACTTTCATCAACTTGCTATACGCTCTCAAGAAAACAAGAATACTCCTCCAACGCTGCATAACTTCAACATGGTCTAACCTAATAGTGCTGCCTATCAAAACGCAAAACAAAATAGCTAATAAGCTAATTATTACAACTGTGTGTATTTACACACAGCTGTTTTAGTAAGACATGTTGAACTCTTATTGTATGTAGTTTAGGATTTTTTTTTGTTTTAGTACTGATTAATAAATTCATTTGTACAAGATTTTGAAATGATCACTAAACAAAAAAAACAAAAAAAAAAAAAAAAAAAACCCTATAAAACATTCACTCAGCAAACCCAAACATAAATGTGCACATTTCAGCAGTTCATCCAAATATAATATTATAGTAATTAGGTAAACAAAAGTAAACAGAAATAAAAGTAAAGTAAAAAACCTTATTTATTTTTATAAAAAAAAACATCACCATCTTCAACCTTTTTATTTATTGTCCATTAACTATCTTAACCAACAAAAATAAAATTGGTTTCAGCATGTACAGACACGATAACTTGTATGCATGTGCATATTAAAAAAAACTTATTGAAGAACGCTGTTCATTGGGTGTCAAGTGGCCATGAAGGTTTCCTACAACTGCAAAGGCTGAATCATCAGTTGTATTATGCTTTGAAAGGGAAAGTGATTACATCTTATAAAATGTCTCACTGTCATACTGCTCCGGATTCACAGTTACATAGTTTTCTTCTTATGTATGTTGTTTTAAGAATTGAGCTAGCTGTACGTAGATAGCGTAAATAAGCTGCTTCGCATGTATAGTAGCTCAATTCTTAATACAACGTACATAAGACGAAAACTAGGTAACTGTGAATCTGGACCAGTATGTGCACTTTCCCAACTCCTTCTCTTAACCTTTTTTTTTTCCCCTTACTGTTTCTAGTTAACAATGGCATTTGCCACTAAAACGTCCGTAGCAATATTGTAGCAATTTTTTATCAACATTTTCTCCTTCTTTCTTCATGTCAGTATTTTTTTTTTCTGTTGTTCTGATATGTTGCTGGGATAGCCACATTTCAAATATCAGGCATTTCAAATAGATTCTGAGCTACTAACGCTAAATAAATGTTGGGGGTGGCATTTCTGTAATCTGTGCCAAAAGACAGACTGTTCTTCAACATCTGTTACCATCAATACAGCAACAACAGAATAGGGATCAGAGTGAGACATCAATCACCTACCTAGGCTACCCCCTACAGTCATTGCAGCAGCAGTATAGTGACTGTATATGGAAATACCAAAATGGAAAGTCCTAGTCCTCCTCTAAATATAGAGGACGAGTACATGGTAATAGCAATGAATTCAGTGGTTGAACTCCCTCCCTCCAGCAATCAGTAAATTAGTTAATAGAAGATAAATAAGTGATGACTACTGCAATTACAATTGTGTGCTATCACTAGAACAATGCCACAAATCATTTGTTGGCATATCGCAAACATTTATATATAAATACATATAATAAGTTCAAATATGGGTAGAAGCTATGGACAGTGAGGATATTATGGCTATTTTTCTACATTTACAACACTGAATGAGTTATAAATAAAAACAATTGATAGCAAGGGTGACTGGTTGTGTAACTACGCTCATGGTTACCTGTATTTTTTCAGGAAAACAAACCCAAAACATAAATATAGCTATAAATAAAATTGCTATGACTACTTGTGCAATCAACCAACGCTTTGCAATTCTAAACACACGTATTAGTTTACGCATTTAGAATTCTCAGTCTGTCTCAGATACAATTTGCATCTACAGTTTAGCAAACACAAAAACAAGAAAATAATTGCCTCAAATGTTTGCCAACAGTCAAAGACTTAAACTACCAATAATAATATTATCTCATAAATCATGTTTTGTTTTTTGTTTTTAAATAATGTGTTTCTTATACTTGGGGGCCAGGTTTACTAAACTGAAGGTTTGGAAAAGTAGAGATGTTGCCCATAGCAACCAATCAGATTTTAGCTGACTTCTCTAGTATGTAATAGGAAAGTGAGAACTAGAATCAGATTGGTTGCTATGGGCAACAGCTCCACTTTTCCAAACCCTCAGTTTAGTAAATCTGGCCCTTGCTATCAATTATAGTAGAAAGGTGATGATGTTGGGAGCAGGGGGGTGGGGGTGGGGGGAGACATTTGGGTTAATAAAAATGCAAATAAATAAAAGATTCTGATTGGTTCCTCTGCTTAAACCTCTGTTACATGTGTTATTGTTGACCACACATATACACATACCTATTCTATAATGTTAGCCAATGAGAAGACAAACTACATTTCAGACTAATGAACAATATCTTCATTGGACCCGAGAGAGGCAATATGAATTTCAGGCTAAACACAAGATACACGTACATACAAAAAGTGCAAAGAGAATATTTACATTGTTGTAAATTTGATATTGATATGAACTGATGACGAATATGCTTGTATTTTTCAAAATGCACATTGTAACTGGATATCAAACTGCCTGAACTGAAATCTGACACCAAAAAAGTCATGCACGTCTCAGTTTTAACATTGGCGGGAGAAAATGATTGTTCCATGGTGCATTTAAGGCAACAGTGCTTTCCATTAACTGCCATTTCTTAATGTGACACATAAAATAAGGAAAAAGGAGACATTTCATGCATAGTTAGTAATATTATTAAAGAGCTGCCATGGACAACTTGTTGTTGAGCCCTTATATCAAATGATATCATGCACCAAACTTGCAGGCTAAACAGGCCATGCACTATAAAATGTCCTCATCTCCCAGAAAAACATTACAGTGCCCTGAGCAATAGCCAGTGACACCATACAAAATATGGCCAGCGTTAAATTTGACAATTTTCTGCAAAACCTCATAGGGACATATCTTAAATGCATCCTTTAATCAATTACAATTTTCCCAAAGCCCTGAGAATTATTTTGATGGTTTTCTGAAAAACCAATCCTTGCCAAACTCTGCACCTTACCCATGTAGATCAGTCATTTTTTGGTGGATTTGCCAAACTCTGCATCTTACTCATGTAGATCAGTCATTTTTTTGTGGATTTGCCAAACTCTGCACCTTACTCATGCAGATCAGTCATTTGTTGGTGGGTTTGCCAAACTCTGCACCTTACTCATGCAGATCAGTCATTTGTTGGTGGATTTGCCCGATTAACAGATACTGTGTGGCCAGCAGTAGACATGGCAGCAGTGGTGCAACTACCTTGGGTGCGGCTGACATGGGGCCCAGAGGAGGCAATTGTCTACCCTGCACCCACAGAAATCTAATCTGCCCAAGGCTGGCAACCTAACACAACGTTCAGCACTCACTCTATGAATACTGGGCACTGTATATAAATAGTTCTGAATCTGGGGCCCTTGTCAGGGTCAAATTTTTTACATTTGTGACCGTCCTTGAAATAAAGAAACCAAGAAAGAGAAAGATGAGGTGAGAACTTGACTGTATGCTTATGTTTCATAGTTCAGGGGAAAAAATGCTTTCTATGCCACTAAAACTTCAGGTAGATCTATGAAGATACAGGCATATGCACAATTGTAGAGGAACTGCAAAATGCCAAAAACACTTTTAAAGAACTTTTATTTTAAGCAAAAGCTACTTGATTTCATCAGGTGCTTCCTTTTAAATTACAAGGTATAAAATTGTTACATGTCATTAACTACTTTAAAGCTTTGCATAATGATTGGAGGTCAACAATATTTCATTGTGCCCAAAAGAGCCATAAACTGGTTTTATACGAGGTCTTCATTGTTTTCCATAGAGGAAAAGTTGTTTGAGTGGACATTTGGTTTCTATTAGCTGTCTGTTCCACAGAGGCATAACACCAAAAAGTAACCTTAATAAGAATTAGAAATGAAGCATGAAACAATAATATATTCTTTGCATTGTGTAATTCCCTAAAACTCTAACTAGGTCTCAAACACTGTAAAAGATGAAAGCACAATAAATAGTCTGGGAACAGAAGCTGCTCATAACACAGCAGCCCACAACAGTTCATAGCAGCCAACAAGACGGCTGTCCACAAGAACTTACCTTTTCAACAGGCTTTTAGACACAGTTACTTTAAAACTATGTTTAATGTTTAACTATAATAATATGCTAGCACATGATGTATGTTAATTAGTGTTTATTGTTAAATGCAAAACTTTATTCAATCTGGAGCCCTTCTATATGGTCCATATTAGAACCCTGTGCACAATAATGACATCTCCAGAAAAGTTTATTTAATAACATAAATGCCTGAAGCTCAAGCAGTAGGTGCTTTTATTACACACTCACATATGCCATAACATGGCAAGCACCCAGAGCTGGCTGCCATGCTGGAGGACCCTGATCAAACCAAGTTACTCTACAGCAGAGGCATAACTAGGCTTGATAGAACCCAGGGCAAGTAAGAACAATGCACTCCCAATCCTATTTAAACCTAGGTGTCCATTGGTGCCCAGGGCACATGCCCTATAAAACTCACCCTAGTTACGCCTCTGCTCTACAGGTAGTATGTCCAAAATCAACTGTGGTGGATACAATTTACAGATAAAACTCCCTAAAAATAATGTACTACATGTAAGAGCAGCCTTTTTTCAACACGTAAAACAAAAATGAAGAAGAAGTTGATCTAGCGACATGTCAAGATGGGAATCCTACTTTGTCAAAAGATTTTTCCTTAACCCCAGCCCTTTTACTAATCCTCACCCTAACACACCCCTTCAATTAACCTGACCTTAACTCTCCATCTCCCATAGCCTAACTCTAGCCCTCTTCTTCTACTACCCTAATCTTAATCCTCATCTCCTGCAGTCTAACCCTAACCCTCCATCTTCAGCAGCCTAACCCTAACCTTAATCCTCAATGTTCCGAAGCCTAACCATAACCCGTACCTTAAACCACTATCTCCCGCAGCCTAACCCTAAGCTTCTATGTTCTGCAGCCCAACCCTAATGGTGCCGCAGGCTGTCCCTGTTTTCCTCCCGGGGTCTGTCCATGCAGGGCGCCGCAACCCATTCCTGGTTCTCTGTTAGGTACTGGGAAGAGAACATTTTGCTATTGGAAACGAGTACTTTGGTGAAATCTGGCCTTTTGCTTTTAGTACCCGTTCCCAATAATAAGTTTCAAAATGCAAAGTATTTTGAACATAATACAGACGCAATTCAGCAGTCACTTGCATCATGTTCCAAATTGGCCATTCTAAGCATCAACTGCATCCCATTTTAAACTGGCAACACACTGGGATTTTTTGTAACAATTCAACATTGTTACCGTGATAACTTATGATTCTGCAGCTGATCTTTATACCCGACAGTACACTCTGATGAAAGAAGTGGGGCAGGAAGACATGCGTATGTCAGGTACACATGGTTGAAGGGGGTGGGTTTGTTATTTGTAGAGTAAGGGCTTGGTTACAATCCTGATTTCTTCACCATTTCCATTTTCCATGGGGAAGGTGCAGGAATTGAAATGTAGGTTTCTGCTGACAGATGTCCTGTGTGTGCAAATGTATACAGCTGAACAAGCTGTGCTAAAAGAATGATTTCAACCAAAAGATAAAATACAATAAAAAGGTACAAAAAAGTCTCCATATCAGTTTAAAAAATCTAATAGATGGCAGAAAGTAGAAACCAATAAAATGGTTAGGATAAGGCATGGGAAACCAAGTGTTAGGGTTAGGGGAGGGTTAAGGATAGTTTGCAGGAACAGGATAGTTAGGGTTAGGATGAAAACTACCTGTCAGCGTTGGAATGTTTGAGCCCCTCCTGGAGTCGCAGGTCCAGCACTGTACGAGGAAGAAACTATCTGTAATTGCTGGCAGTCGTCGTTTCCCAGCCGTAAGATGATCTGTCAGAACAGAGATCAAACTACACCTAAAAGTTATGTTATATTTGCTCAAAATGACTACTGGTAGCAGTCCAGATTAGGAAACTTCCAAAGGCAATGATAAAATATCATCCTCCAAGGATGTCCACAGGTGCAAATCATGTTAAAGGGCCTGGGCAGCAGTGATTGGTAATTAAAATACATTCATTATAGCAAAGATGTATAGATCATCAAGCAACATCTGAGCACCCCCACACGCACACATAACACCAGTGGGAGTACTCGGTGCAAGGGCTGTCTTTTAGAAGTAGAGACAGCCAAAAAATGATTTTCAACTGTCTCTACTTCAGGCAGACATAAAAAAAAAATCAGAATGGGTGAGTATGCCGATCGGCATACTCACCCATTCATTTTTTGGAGCCCGCTGGACCCCCTGCTCACCGCAGACACCACCGGATAGGTTGCAGGGATGGGACACTTAGGGTTAGGCTGTGAGGAGGAGACACTTGGGGTTAGGCTATGGGGAGGGGAGTCTTAGGGTTAGGCTATGGGGAGGGGAGTCTTAGGGTTAGGTTGCAGGGAAGGGAGGGTTAGGGTTAGATTATTTACTTAGCATTGGGAGCACTGTGTTCATGCTCTGGGAGGCAAAAGCCATCGATTTTCCAGCCAGTTCGGAACTGGAAGAGAATGGCCTAGATGGATAAGTGTAAAGACAAATCCAATTTAGGCTTATCCTTACAAAATTAATGATATAAATAAAAATCTTCAGTTAACAACCAAGGACCAAATGTAGAATTCAGCTGCAACCAGCAGCAGAGTTCTGATGTTGGATCACCATACAATCATAAGTCCCATGTGTGCAAGGGGAGACCACGCTGTATGCATACCACCCCATCCTGCCCAGCACGGAAGTCTGGATTCTGACAATCCAGCTCTGTGCTGAAAGCCTTAAATGGACACACGTGCACGTGGACACATTTGCGGTCATTTTCTGCTCACACGGAACTGGCGATTCTAGATCTGGGATCTGGGTCATCAGAACCAGAATTTAAAAAATAATATTAAAAGTAACCGTTTTAAAATTCCTTGATCGGAGGTTGTAGCGTTTTAGATGAAGCACAGTATATCGCAGACCCAGTTTTTTGTATTGAATAGATCTTTTAACAATTTCTTTTTAAGGAACTTTTTTTCTTGCCTGGAATATAGTATAGAGTAGCTTTCATAGTTAGTGAAATACAATGTTTCTGTGGGTCAGTACAATAAACATATGCACTGCTATGCAACTTTCAGATTATTAATGTTGACCTCTAATTTTCTTTCTTTACCTATAAAATGCACAAGCTCATTGTAAAGCATCTAACTGCTGGCTCTGTGTTTTGTGGAACAATATCCTATTCCATCAGCACCTAATGAACTTCCAAAGGAAAAGGGACAA
This sequence comes from Limnodynastes dumerilii, assembly GCA_011038615.1. Taxonomy (NCBI): domain Eukaryota; kingdom Metazoa; phylum Chordata; class Amphibia; order Anura; family Limnodynastidae; genus Limnodynastes; species Limnodynastes dumerilii. The sequence goes on along the minus strand of WWET01000682.1, from coordinate 150,336 downwards.
TACAGTATGCATCTATCATAGCTCCTAGTAATTAAGAGAAGCAAGATAACATTTCAATTGCAAAGGCTATGCTTTCATTTTCTCTTCCTCCTTCTTCTTCATCTCTGTAGAACAACTTTAATTACAAAACAGCTGCTTTTTAGGGCGTGAATCCAGCTTCCTTTCAAAAGGATGCAATGCAGAGACCTGCTGACGTCTTATTTTAAGACACAAATCTATCACAAAGACACCAACACCCTTCCCCTCGTGAAGTTTAAGATAAATATGATTTTCTCCACCCTCTGGGAACATTTGCATGTTTATTTTAGCCATAAAGTCCATCTGGGACAAACTCTGATTATTTAATTTTATTTTTATCTTCAAACAGTTCATGTGTTGTGCCAAAAATATAAAAGAAGACAACCATTCTTGGTGGGCAAAGCAAGAGAATTATGCAGGAGACGTGTACAGGATTGAGCTAAGTACTAAAATCCTTTGGAAGAAATCAACAAAATGTGTAAAACAGGAGTCAGACAATGATTTTACTGATATAATGAAACAAGCAACCATTTTGGACATTGCAATAATTTCAAATTCAAATGTCTATATATCATCGTATTGGAGGAAGAATATTAACTACTACAAACTATGGTGAAGGGCCTGTCCCAGAAGTAGGGGGCAGTTACAGGAGCTGCATTTCACAGGCTCAGAAGAGGACGTTCTTTTGAGGGCGAAGCAAGGGACACTGTTCCTCTGTCACTGGAGCTGCTGAAGGTCACTGCTGTTTGGTCGTTGATTACGCTACATTTGAATAGATTTCATTAGAAAGGTGTCATAAAATACTTGCCAATAATGATTTCACTAATCTCGGCTGTAGATTTCGGTTGGCTAATGCTCTTAATAGATTTGTGTTCTATAAGTCTTGGGGCATAGCCAGTAACACAGTTCATTTTTATTTTCATGACTAGACTAATATAAATTACTGAAAACACAAATGATTAGCAGTTCTTTGGACTCCACGGCTGTTATATTTTATTGGGCCTCCTGGCATGTGTATGATGTTCATTTATTAAAATGCCAATTAATGGTTTCCAACAGTAGGAATTCCCCTAATTTTTACAATATGGCCAAAAGTCTGTTTGGTAACTGAGGAGGTGCCAGGTTTTTCATGCTTTGAGTTTGTTAATTGATAGAAATTCTGGGTTTTTCCTTCTTTCACAAAAGAACAAAAGTTGCTTTGAAAAAATAGAATATAATTTCCCTGCTGTGATTGCTCATGCTACTGCTTTTAACAAGAAATTAAACCTTTTTTGTTTGGGTTTTGTTTTGATTTATTTCTGGGGTTTTTTTCCTGCACAATAGCAGTAGTTTTAATAAATTCCATTTCAGTTGATTTGAGAATGCATAGAATATAAACCTTTATACCTCTGACTTTAATAGAAGACTTGGATTTTAAGCGCTGGCATTGCCAATAGTATATATTATTAAATTATATATTTGTTTGTTGTAACAACCAAGCCTGCTTTAATTAGAAAGGGGATATAACTGTCACAGCGGCAATCGCTATTTTGTCACTGATAGAGCTGATAGCTTAGGGCAAACTGTATCAGTGCTGACTAGTATAATAAAGAACAATTTTTTATAGGACAAGGTACCATGTTAGAGTAAGTTGTGGGAAGGAGAAGGTTAGGTTTAGGCTGCAGAGAGGTTAAGGTTAGGGTTAGGCTGCAGAGAGGGAAGGGTAAGGTTAGTTTGTGGAGAGGAGAAGGTTAGGGTTAAACTGTGGAGAGGGAAAAGTTAGAGTTAGGCTGTGGGGAGGAAAAGGTTAGGGTCAGGCTGTGGAAAGTGAAATGTTAGGGCTAAAGCTGCAGAGAGGGGAAGGTTAGGGTTAGGCTATTAAAAACAGAGGGTTTTCGGAACCCCAAGAGTCGTAGGACCTGAGCTACTGATCAGTAAACTGGCAGCTATTGCTTGCAGTCACAGTTTCACAGCTGCAAGATGATCAATAGAAATACAGATCATCAAAGAGCAAACTCCATCAATTAGTAAGTCCAAACCAAGATATGGGCAAACTGACCAACTTTTATTTTTTCGCTCCAGGAGATCCCGAAGGGATGAAAGAGCTGATGTTATGCTAGCACCCCATCCTTAGTAAAGCTATGATTCACAGCATTAATCAGCAGAGGGCGAGACTTGAGGCAGAAATTTTCATCAAAATACATATCAAGCTCTGCTCCATTGACTCAATGATATGAATAACAGCACTGACCTGGGGTCAGGTCTTAATGGCACAATATGTAGCATCAAGCTGTGCTGTGACCACATGGAAGATATTTGCCTACTCTCCCAGGAATCCAGGAACAACACTTGAATTTAGGAGTCTCCCGGACATCCCGGGAGAGTTGGCTAGTATGGATGTTGGCATTGTACACTGAACACATGTGCAATATACAACTGAAAGAGATGCAGATCCTAATCATTGGTGTATATGTATTTTTTCCCACATCCCTCCCAATTTCAGAATTAGGAAACGTATTGTAGCAACTGAGTCATAAAAAGGCTTGGATAGTTTTGCCACTTTCTAATTCCCACATAGTCGACTGCGTGATCATATTGCAAATGAGTTGGCATAAGCCAAGCTGTGATTTTCTTTTTCCAAATCAATTGTTTGCCAATATAGACTGAAGATAAAATAAAGCAAATAGCACTAGTTTACAAGAAATTGTACTGAACATATTAACAACAAATATGCAAAAATATATAAAAATTTAAACAAAATAGATGAATATTCCAAATAAACTTATATCTTTCCTAATGACATGCCAATGCACCTGTTTACAGGAAGCAAGAGGGAGTCTGTCTGGAACATCAGTGAATTCTATGTCATGTTATTGGGCACAGCTGATGACTAGCTGTTTTTGTTATATTGTTTGATATGGAATCTATGCTGCTTAAACAATAAAGCTTTGCTATTATCTCTACTGTGTTAGATACCAAAATATACTACAAAAGTAATGTTTTACTTGCATGCCATAGCACAAAATGACAAATTTAAAACATCTGGTTCTGGTGAACTTTATTTGCAACAGAGTGGTAAACAGAAGAAAATCTGCCTTTACCTCTCTGGCCAATACAGTGATGTACTTCAAAGCAATACATCCAAAGCTATGGACAGCATTAACAATCTCTGTAGCAAAATGTTACCAATTTCCTTCATCATTCTTCAATTAAACACTAAACACAAAAAGGTTTGCAAATATATCCAAGAATGCTTGGAGTGGTAAACCTCATCAGTCTAAGTAGTGATGAAAAATGCATTACACAC